>CM059976.1:78648967-79143967 GCA_030490835.1 Annona cherimola
ATTTCTATATTATAAATTAGAAAATATTAAAATTATCTTAAATAATTTATTCTATATTTTTATTAAATAAAATTTTAAAATATATTAATGATTAAAACTTATTTTTAAAAAATTAATAACAATTATTATATCATGTAAATGTATAATTAAAATGTATATAAAGACATAAATTCAATGCTTACACGAGTGGACGAAGTCTCTTGGCCCATTTAGTTGATTAAAGACCAAATGGAGGCATGACGTCTGTCGGCCCACAGTTTCAAAATATTTTGGCAATGCCCGCCCACGAATTAAAGAATATTAGATTTTTGGTTCTATAATTTAATAAGTATATTTTATCTTTAAATTTATTTTATTCAAATTGAGGAAGCAATTTTAATTTTTGGGTCGTTTGAAACTTCACATTATTTTAAGCAATGCTATCAAAACTAACCTGTAAATTGAACCGTTGCTAACTCTTGTTCAGGTTTAGCTGGCCTAACTGTTTGTTCAAACCATAGTGAACTTTGGCAAAGTTTGTTATAATTATATATATATATCATTTCGAATTTATTAAATTTAAAAGATATATTGCTTAAAATATTTTACATAATTTGTTGCTATTAATATAAATAATAATATTTTGAATCAAAATTTACTTAGAATAGGATGAGAAGAAAGATTGAGGTGTCAATTGCATCAAAATTTACTCAGTTAAAATTGCAAATAGAGAATTAGAACAATTTCATTAGACGAAAAGAATTTTTGTTAATGAATTTTATGTAGACATTAAATTTCATTTAATGATAAAAAAAATTAAATTTTATTTTGATCAAAATCAAAGCTAAAATAATAAATTTTAAATAAAAATAAATTTTACTTTAAATAAAATAAACATATAATAAAATTCAGGCCAAGATGGGCGTCACTTGGGCCTGATGGCCCGGATTGTATAGTGTAGGAGCTTGCCAAACTTTGGACATAGGCCTAAACCAAGTGGAGAAGAGATGCGGGCTTGGGGCTACTTTGCAAAATTTTCTAGCCTGACCCCATTTGCGAAATGTCTTCAGCCATGGGGTTTTCTGTAAATTTCACTAAAGTCCATCTTCTTCCCCCAAACCTGCGAAACCCTTGCTGCCAACCACCGTGACCCATCACCACCCGCCAGCCTTTGCACGGCCGACATCATGGCTCCATATCCAACATCCAAACCGTCGCCGACAGCCATGGTCACGACAATGGCAGCAGCCATCCATGCCCCATTCGAAATCGGGTTTGAAAAACCCATCCGAATCAATGTAAATCATGCCATCGTATTCATCGAATTGAAAAAAATGGAAATTAAAACTGCAGTGCTGAAAAAATAATCTCTCTAGTCTCCTTGCTCATCATCGGTCATCCTCACCCTCTTTGAAGCTTTTTCCACGACTACACCGATATCATCTCCCCTTCTCCTCTTCGGGTCTGTCAATCCGTCTCCTTTCTCCGCTACCTCCAACTCCCTTCTTCCTTCTCTTTGCCAATGACAACTACTGTTGTTGATTCCCTTGTCCTTGCCTCCAACCACCCATTCATGGACTCTCTGTTCTCAGCCTCTATATCGATCAACTTGCATCAAGCCATCTACGTGAAGTCTCAAACTGCCAACCCCTGGAACCATTAGCAATTCATACAAAATTCGAAAGCCGGGTTTGAAATACCCATCTAAATCAAGCTAAATCATGGCATCATATTCAACTAGTTGCAAAAAAAATGGAAACTAAAATTTCAGTACTGAAAAAATAAAAAATCCATGATAATCCATATGGACAGCCAAGCAAAAATCGGATGACCTTAATCATAAGATGGTAGGAAGTAATGCGGAAAAAAATGTAATCTGAATAGGGAGGAGACCTAGCGTGAAGAGGAAGGAAGAAGAATGGAATCAGAGGACAGGTGCGAGTAAACAACAAGAGTTCCGTGCGTTCCCTTCGATTTTTTGACTACCCAAAATACCCAAACAAATCGTAGCCATCTAGCTCAAACGAACGGCAGAGATGCAACTTCCCCTGGAAAAAACGGTGGAAGTGTTTCCCATGGGTTGGGGCTCTAAAATGAATACTAAAAAGTCCCTTTAGAGGGGCCTGTCCTCTCTAAGAGAACTAATGGCTGAGAGATGTAAAGTGACTACAGATCAGGTAAGAGTAAAATTCCTTTCCAAAATGGATAACTGATGTCTTTTGTATGGTAACCTTCCATAGGAATGGGAATGTATCATGAATCTTATCCAACTACCTTGATTTTAGGAGCTTTTAAAGGTCTTTGTGGGATTCTGTTTAACGAGCATAATTTTTTTTATAGTAATTTTTCATATTTGAAAGGAATCGGAACATGCCCATGAATCTCATCCGACTCCCTTGATTTTAGGAGAATTTTGAAGGGCTTTGTATAAGAAGTA
Organism: Annona cherimola; assembly: GCA_030490835.1. Taxonomy (NCBI): domain Eukaryota; kingdom Viridiplantae; phylum Streptophyta; class Magnoliopsida; order Magnoliales; family Annonaceae; genus Annona; species Annona cherimola. The sequence continues at coordinate 78,651,384 of CM059976.1, forward strand.
TAGCCTCTTTTATAGAAGATGGCTTTGAATTAGTCCGTAGCCTACATGTCGTGCTAGTTGATCATTTGTGATTGGTTGAATTAATGTTTTTGATATATAATGAATTATCAGTGGTGGACACCTACAAGCCTGACAATTGATGCTCAAGTTGGCTAGTTATTGAAATTTTTGCTAAATGGTCATCCATTATGAGTCTTTCTTTAAATTGTTGTGCAACATTTGACCACTCCTTGATGAATTCCTTCCTACTTAATGTGGTACCAAGCTACTAATGATAGGATGATGAATAATAGATGGTGGCTTACACTGTGGGTTCTGTGCATCTGAAGAAGAAGCTATAATTTATGATAAATGTTTATCGATTATGCATATAGCAGCCTCTATAGTAATCATGCTATTTAAAGGTCGTTGTAATGTTATATGCCTTGTACCTAAGGCTTGAGCTCTGGAGATCGATTCCTCTATGATTAGTAATTCATATTCATATGGATGCTTATTCTGAAAATAAAAGTTCAATCAATAGGCATGGATGCTCTAATTTCCCTAATCAATGAAAGAAGCTAATTTTTTTGAATCCTTTTTTTCTGGTTGCATGTTTTGAAGGTGATTCCCACCACCTCATCTGTTTCTCTAGAAACTAATTAATACGTCGGAGAGGTTAATCATTTTTATGTGTATGATGATTTCATTGATTTGATTTATGAATTCTCTAGGGGCTAAGAAGTATGGTTTGACCTATGGAATGGAAATTAATTGGTTTGAATTCTTACTATATTAAACAACTTTTTCTTCATGATCAGAAAAAAACAAAGAACTAACAATGAAAACATTACTTGATGTAATATTTTGGTGCGTTTATTTTATTGCGAAATGTTAAAAAAAAAAAAAAAAAAAAAAAAAAAAACAAAGAACTAGAAACCGTTATAAGGAAGAGACCACATGTTGCTTACGAAAGCAAACAGAAATCACCACCTTATACAATTTAATGGAATATGATAGTTTTTTTGGTACAATAACCTCTGACTTTTGGGGTGATTATGATGGTTTACGTTAGCCGTTTTAAACGAAAATTTACTGTGGGATGATAATAAGATAATAGTAATCATATTCAAAATATTTCGAGAGTTTTTAACTTCTAAGCAACGTAGAAGGACATTATCGATAGACTACCACCACATCTATTTTAGAGTTCTATAGAAGCTTTACTATTTTATCCGTGCTCCAGATTATACTTCCATCTTTACTCCATAGAAATGATGGACTCCGATTCAGTGCTCCCGGGAGCGTGCAGTGCTGCATGCTCCCGGGCGCATACATTTATTTTTTTTTATTTTTTTTTGAAAATATTTTCATAAAAATGTTAGCCAAAGTATATTTAACATATATATCAATTTTTACCATTTTTGGATATTTTTAGATATTTATTTTTGATTTTTGAAAATCAGTGGCATTTTAGTAATTTTAAATTACGTAAAATGCCATTGATTTTCAAAAATAAAAAATAAATACCTAAAATACTCCAAAAATGGTAAAAATTTACACAGATTAAATACACTTGGGCTAACATGTTTATGAAAATATTTTCAAAAAAAAGTAAAAAAAAGTATATGTATGCGCCCGGGAGCATGCAGCACTGCACGCTCCCGGGAGCACTGAATCGGGGTCCAGAAATGATGGGCCAACATCATTAGACGAGAAGATGATTTTGCCAGTGGAAGTAAACAAAAAAGATAAGTACGTTAATCACGCGCGGTACATTCTAATCTGTTTTTTGGGGATAAAAGTGGTCCACTCAAATCTTAATATACAATTATCATGAATGTACTTATTTTTTTGTCACCTTCATAAGCGTATTTATTGTTAGATTTCCATTAGCATTTTATTCAATAGGCATTACTCACTGAAAAACATGCAGTAGGCAAGTACTATAAATTATTAATCTGACAAATACTTACCAATAATACAAACGAAGGCATAAAAAGAACAAACGAGGAAGAGAAGACATGGATCTAAATTATTATTCTTCTCATCATTATCATAATCGAATTAAAGATAGTGCCAGCTGAAGATCGTCTGATACCAAGCTTGCATTCTTTATTTTTCCATTAAAATTTCTCCCTTACCATCTTCGTCTCTAAGTTCTCCCTTGCCATCTTCATCCCTTGATACCTCCCCAACATCAATAGGGTTGCCATTGGATTTGTACCCGGTGAATCATGGAATGTGGAACCATCGACTACCCTCAATCCTTTGACCCCCAAAACCCTGTAATCCCTATCAATCACAGATCCAACTACACATCCTCCATGATAATGAAAAAACGTAGTCACATGCATTTTACAATAATCTCTCAACTCAAGGATACTGGATGTTCCATTCTTTTTTGTTATTACTGATTGACTTCTTCCAAGAAATGTTGAAACTGATTTGGACCTAATAATTTTGTCAAGTATGTGAACCATTTTGGCACAGTCATCCAAATCCTGCTCCTTGGATAGATAATTGTATTCCACTGAAGGATTCTGCCTGGGGTCTGTACTCTGTAACCTTAGTGATCCCCTTGAAATTGGGTATGCAAGTTTTCCCGCCATTAAGACATTTAGATCACTAGCGTTGAAACGTGGATGAAAGACTACAGATTCAATTATGATTCGAAAGCTACTCACAATTCCAGCACTTTTGGTTGGATCCACATTCAGCTGATGAAAAGCCTGAGAGGAGTAGTTTAGGGGGATGGCGATTCCCGTGTTGTCTTGTGCGAATTGACCCACCTCTCTGGTATCAATGAGAGGGGTGATGTTGAAGTGCAAGAGATGATTTTTGGGGCCAATGCCACTCAATAAGAGGATCTGAGGACTACCCAATGCCCCGGCACTTAGTATCACATCACCCCAAAAGCCTGAGTCCTTGGGATGGTTGAGGTAGATTTCATACAACTTGTTTGGATCTCCATTACTCCTCATGAATTTGATGCCATAGGCCCTAATAGGTTGCTGCTTTCCACCACCTATAAGATCAAATAAAAATACTTTTAAAATGCCACTACTATTTTCTTATAGCAATTATCTCTTAGAACTACTTAATTTTGTCATGTAATATCAATGAAAATAGAAGAACAATATACATCAACAACAACAACAACTTGATGTGCATGTAATGTACCTGCATTGTGGAAGATGACGTTTTGAACTGTTGCATTCAGAAGAACGGTGAGCTTTTCTGGATTTCCAGCGGCTAGCAAATCAGCAGCAGTATGTCTCCTTCCTCGAACATCAAATATACTACCTACCAGTTTTGTTCCCTTAATGTGCTCCAAAGTAAAACCATTGAAAGGACGAATTCCTGCTTCCACCATCCCCTTTGCAGCAGCAAATTGATATGGAGTCAAAAAAGGTTGGGCAAATACCTTAGACTCCACCCATTCATAAGATTCTCTCACCAACTCCGGATCCCATCCTGCTCTCTTTATATAATCTTTACTAGCTCTGCTATAGACCCCACCATTAATGGTGGTTGATCCTCCCAGTGCTCTCCCTCTATAATTGGGTACCCCTTCCTTGGAGATGAATTTTTGAGAGATGGATGTGAACTCATCTGTTTGGGTATTTGGAATGAATAAATTCTTCAAATCTTCGATGAGCGGATTGCCGTATGGTGACCCACCACGCTCCACTAATAATACAGAGTATTGTTGAGAGAGAGTTACAGCCAAAGGGCAACCACTTGTGCCTCCACCCACAATTATGTAGTCAAATGATCTACCCAATACTTGTTCAATGTCTTCTGTGATCATGGCTAGGACCTTGCTTGCTATGATGAGTGAACATAAAGAAATTAAAAGCGTTGGCATTGTATTTTTGATGAATTTCTATGTATGCATGATTTAATTATGAACAACTATGACTAACTCTTTTCATATGTTGTACATAACTTGATTTTATTTATGTTAAATGGAGTCGAAGAAAACGAAATTTTCTTTTATTTTTGAATTTTAAAGGTTATGTTTCTATACGACCAGGTTATAGGTTACATAAAAGTGGTTCCATATAATCCCTTCAATTTTTAAAACATTGATGATGAATGCAAAATCGATTTCATCTATTATATTTAACATCATTTTTTTAGCTAGGAGACTAAGTTTTATTCAAATCAAGTATATGTATGAGCCACATTTGCTTAAAAATATGTGTTAAATAGGGAAAATGGTCAACTCCATTAACATATGTATTATAATATAATAATATTTTTTAAAATCATTTACTCGTATAATATTTATATTTTAAAATAATTTATGTGTTGAAAATACTACTTAAAATTAATATTTAATATTACATTATGTTGTTATGTTGATTTTAAACATTTATAGATATGGCATATGTACTGTGTTATACTATATAAATGAAGAATTCTACAATAATATAAATAATGTTGAATACTAAAAATGAAGTAATTATTTTTATCAATAATCATGGAAATTTTTATATTAAAAATTAAGGGGATTACGTAGAGGAGGGTTTAATAGAAGTAGGGTTTAATAGAAGTATAGCCCTTTCAAAAATATGTAAAATAATTAAAAAAATACTTACTATATGTACCTATCTCACTTACCCCCACATTTTTTAAAACAAAAAATAAAAAGGGAGTAGAAAATAGTGGCAACTTAGACTATTTCTAAAACATGTATTAATGATTTTGCAACTATGCCCATAATTTTATAAATATTTCAAGTATTCCTGTCAGATTGCATTTGGGTAATTTAAAATAAAAGTTTAAAGAATTAATGTAACCAAGATGAAATGGATATATCGACGACTTATGTCAAACCATATGGGTATAATGGTAGTTTTTCAAATAAATGAATTGTATTTTGAATATTAAAAAACTATATGGGATGTTCGGGAAAATTCTTTATATTTTTATTCAATAACTTATTTATTATACAATAACATGATATATTTTATTTAATTGATAAATTTTGAAATTGATTTTAGATTATTATTTATGATATCTATCATATACTCATACATGTTTAATTATTAGATGTCACTTTTATGAAACATGTTTTCTATGTAATCCTCTCCATTTTTAAAATCTTGATGGTTTATGAAAAATTCACTCCATGCATTGTATTTAGCATCATTTATAGTATCTTGGAAATCCTTTTATTTTTTTAATTTCACTATATATGGGTTCCATCTATAAATGTATAAAATTAATATAATAAAATGGTTAAATGCTAAAATATCAATTTTAAAGTAGTTTTTTTCAACATTTAAACTATTTAAAATATAACTACTATGTGGATAGATGATCCATAAAGCATTATTACATTCTAACACATATGTAAATAGATTTAAATATTTTTCATAATTTACACATGAATATATATAAGAGCAAATGTGGCCCCATGCACATATTTGATTTCGATAAAATTATCTCCTAGATAAACAAGTGATGTTAAATACAATGAATAGATTAGATTTTAAAATAATCATCAATACCTTAATAATTAAGGGAGTTGCATGAGACTACTTATATGTAACCTGATTATATAGAAACAGAGCCCCAATTATTTATAATATAAAAGAGTAAATATCTTTTAAGAATTTTGTAAAAAAATCTAAACAAATTTTAGAATGTTTGGAAATTCCTCTTCTAAACAAAAACACATATATATATATATAAAGGTGTGGATATATTTGCAATTTGTCGAATCATATGGGTATATTTAAAATTTTTAAATTCAAAAAAAATTTCTAAAAAATAAAAACAACAAATTGTAAGCTTCAACTATTAAAGTATTAATGGGGGTCTCTCTGCAGATTAATTCAAATGCTTTACCATTTTTAAGGAGCAAGAATAAACATAAATTCTTCTCCTAAAAGTTATATATATATATATATATATATATATTTATGAGAATTCATCCAGCGTAGAGAGATTGCACCATAATTACGGTGCAGTTTACAGCAAAATGAGCTCTACACATATTAAAATGTTAAAATAGTTCATATAGTCATTTATCTATACAAATAATATACTTTAGATGGTTTAGATCTTGAAAATACTACTTTAAAATTGATATTTATGGTAAATTATTTTATTAAATTTAATTTATACCATTTTAAAATAATGCATATACAGAGGATAAATTTGCATGAAAATTAGTATGCTATCAAAATAAATAATTCTGATTACAGTGAGTAGAATAAATGTTAATTTTAATACATCTAGGGTCCATTACAGAGCAGCCTATCTGAAGTTGAATATTTTTCTATATGAATGATATAGTTTGATCCGGTGCATACGATTGCATCATACAGTTCACGCATTATAGGGTCCACTTGATCATGGATCGAAAATCTATTTTACTCATTGTATTTAGAATTATTCACTTTATTAGTACGCCAATTTTTATCCAAATCCAACATATGTATGGGCCCTACCATAAAATGGCATAAAGTTAATGTAATAAAATTGTTTAAAATAAATATCAATTTTGATATCATATTTTCAACATGTAAACCGTCTAAAGTATGATTTTTATATAAATAAATGATTATGTAAAATATCATTACATTTTAATATGTGTGGGACCATTTTTAGTAGACTGCATTGTAATTATTGTCCAATCTATTAAGCCCTTTTTCTATGTACGGCCCCGCTTCTGTGAAACTCATTTTCTATATAACCTCATCCATATATAAAATTTTAATGGTTGATGGATAATTCACTTCATCTATTATATTTAACATCATTTTGAGTATCTAAAAAATTCTTTTATTTATGTAATATCATTATGCATGGACGTCATCGAAAATCAACATAATAAAATAATTTAATGTTAAATATTAATTTTAAAGTTGTATTTTCAATATTTAGACTATCTAAAATATCATTTCTATATAGATGAATAAATCTATAAAGTATTATTATATTCTAATACATAAGTAAATGCGTCTAAGCATTTTTCATAATTTATACAAGAATATATTTTTTCAACAAATATGGAGGCTAAACATACTTGATTAGGATAAAATTTGGCCTTTTAGTTAAATAAATGATGTTAAATATAATGAATGGATTAAATATAAAATCAATCATCAATATCTTAAGAATTAAGAGAGTTATATGGGTATGCTTTCATATAACCAAGTCACGTAGACCCCTACATAACCCCCTCCATTTTGATATATTGATGGTCGATAAAAAGTCCATTCCATCTATTTTATTTTACACCATTGTAGTATTTTGAAAATTCTTTTATTTGTCTAATATCACTGTGTATGGCCTCCATTGAAAATCAACATAATAAAAAAATTTAATATTAACTATCAATTTTGAAGTGGTATTTTCAACATCTAAACCGTCCAAAGTATCATTTCTAGATGGATAAAATATTATATAAAATATTATTATATTCTACTACATGTGTAAGTGGATCTAAATATTTTTCATAATTTGCAGATGAATATATATTTTTTAACAATTGTGACCTATAAACATACTTGATCGAAATGGGACTTAGTCTTCTCAATAAACGAACAATGTTAAATATAATGAATGAATTAGATTTTCTATCAAAATCAAAAATTTAAATTTGGAAGGGGTTACACAGCTTCGCTTATATAAATTTATATATGGACTATATTTCTATGTTACCAGGTTACATAGAAGTGGAACCATGTAACTTCTTAATTTTTAAGATTTTAATTCTTAATGAAAAATTTAATCCATTCTTTTTATTTAACATCATTTATTTATCTAGGAGACTAAGTTCCATCCCAATCAAGAGCGTTTATAGGCCACATTTGTTAAAAAATATATATTCATGTTTAATTTATGAAAAACATTTAAATCCATTCACACTGTATTATAATGTAATGACACTTTATAGAATCGTTTATCTATACAATAATAATATTGTAGATAATTTAGATGTTCGAAAACTACTTTAAAATTGATTTTTTAGTATTAAATCGTTTTATTATGTTGATTTTACACATTTGTAGATGAGACCCATATACAGTGAAACTAAATAAATAAAAGAGTTCTCAAGATACTATAAATGACACTAAATACAATGGATAGAATAGATTTTCTACGAACCTTCAAGATTTTAAAGGGAGGTCACATATAAAACGAGTTTCATAAAAACGAGATTGATATATATATATATGTGTGTGTGTGTGTGTTCAGGTGCGGCTTCACTGCATCACAATTATAGTGCATTTACCTCAAAATTGGCCCTACACGATCATAAAATTACAATTTACTACACCCGTTGTGTTTAGAATTATGTATTCTACTACCATACCAATTTTCAGCCCAATTGGATATGTGTATGGACCCCATCTGAAAATGGTACAAATTCAATATAATAAAATAGTTTGATATAAATAATAACTTTAAAGTTTTTTTTGCAACTTGTAAACCATTTGCTATAAAATTTATATATAGATAAATAATTATATAAAATATCAATATATTTAAGTTCATGCGGGGTACATTTTGGGCCAAATGCACCATTAATTATGGTACATCTTTACTAACACAAAAAGGTTCTTATATATATATGGCTCCGCTTTTATGTAACTTGGTTACATAAAAGCGTTACATAAAAACGGGGCCATGTAACTTCTCCAAATTTTAAGATTTTGATCTTTGATGGAAAATCCAAGTCATTCATTGTATATAACACTATTTGTTAACCTACAAGACCAACTTTCATCTCAATCAAGTATGTTTATGAGACATATTTATTAAAAAATAGGTACATTAATGTGTAAATTATGAAAAATATTTAGACCTATTTACATATGTATTAAAATATAATAATACTTTATAAGATCATTTATCCATATATAAATAATATTTTAGATGGTTTAGATATTAAAAATACAATTTTGAAATTGATATTTAATACTAAGTCACTTTATTATGTTGATTTTCAATGGGGCCCATCCACGGTGATATTAGATAAATAAAATGATTTCTGAGATACTAAAAATGATGTTATACACTACGGATGGAGTGGATTTATTTTTATCAACTATCAGGATTTTCAAAATAGATGGAGTTACATAGAAAATGAATTTCATAGAAGCAGGACCAAGAGATATATATGAGATATGTTCCAATGCAGTTACATGCACCGTAAGTTATGGGGCATTTGGCTAAAAATGGTCCTTACACACATTTAAATGTATTAATACTTTATATAATCATTTATTCATGTATAAATTATATTTAGATAGTTTACATGGTTGAAAAAACAACTAAAATTAGTATTCAAATCAAACTATTTTATTACGTTCATTTTGTACCATTTTCATATGGGGCCCCACACATATCCAATTTGGATGAAAATTGGTATGCTAATAAAAGAAATAATTCTAAATATAATGGGTAGAGTAGATATACATCTGTGATCATATATGACTCATTTTGAGCCAAATGCACTACAAGTTATGGTGTATTTACATGCACTAGAATATCTTCCTATATATATAGCTCCCTTTCCACAAAGCCCTAAAGCCCCTTCCACAATCGATGTGAAATAACCTAATAATCTCTCACTTCACATATCAGGTTTAGGTTGGATTTCTCCATCTTGTTTTCTTTAGTTCTTAGGTAATGTTGTTTCATATGAGCTCTGATACTGATTATTGTGTGCTTGTCAACCTTCTCAACTCCAAAAGCTAGTCCAAGAGGTGAGGCACTCCTTCAGGCTTTAAAAGCAAATCTAGCTCCCTCCCACAACTAATATAAGATAACCTAACAATGTATTGTAGAAGCAAAACAGGTGGAAGTCAGTAATGCTCTCACCTTGTGGAGTTGGAAAAGCGGAGGAGAGAGAAGGAACGACTATTAATTTCAAAACTAAAACAAAATTAAATGATTGTTTCAGCTAGAATTTCATTCGAGTGTGCTCAGCAAAGATTAATTTCAAATACTTGAGCATTTACACAGAGCGAGACTAAGCATAAATTCCTCTCCAAAGAGCTTCTATATAGTAGTGTAAAAGTAAAACAGATGGAACTCGTGCACGCAGCTCACCCTCACCTTCTTGAGTTGGAAAAGCCGATGACAGAGAAGGAATCACAACGAGTGAGAGGAGGAGAAGAAATGTGTAGAAGAGGCCATGGTCGATTCCCTTGAATTCTTCCATTGTCATCAGCTAGCTATACCTGTCTGGTGCAACAATTAGAGAGCAAGGGTTCCAAATATATACAGACAACAACGAAAGAAGAAATTTAGAAAAGTTCATCACAAAGTACAAGAAATGATATCATCCGTGACACATTCACTAATAAAAAATATTTAATATCATGCACAATGATCATAAAATATGCATATAATTTTTTAAGAAAGATGCGTACTCGGCGGAAAATGACAAAAGTTTATAGGAGAACATAGTCTAAATGACTTGACTAACTGATTTTAAAATTTCGGGATGTATTTAATTATATCGGCCACATTAGACCCGTATGACTCACTTTATTTATTATATTTAACATCATTTGTTTAGTTAGCACACCAAGTTTTATCTAAATCAAACATGCATGAAATATATATATATATATATATTCATAAGTAAAATCTGAAAATGTTAAATCCATTTATGTATCTATTAAAATGTAATACTATTTTGTAAAATTATTTATCCACATAATATGATAATAATAAAAGGATTTCTATGAACTTGAAAAAAAAGATTGTCTATGATAATATAAATGATTACTGTCTGCATAAATGATTTTCTAAAATATTTTTATATTTTAATAAATATGTAAATAGATCTAAATATTTTTTTATCATTTATACATAAGTAAATATATTTTTAAGCAAATATAACCAATATACATATTTAATTTTGATAAAACTTAGCCTCCTACCTAAACGAGTTGTGTTTCAATGCATCAGGGTACAAAACCTCATTTTTTTATATATATTTTTAATTTTTTTTATATAAAATTGTTAATCTAGGCGTATTCAAGTTATGTATTAATTTTTACCATTTTTAGAGATATATAAATATATATTTTTGATTTTTTAAAAATAGGGGTATTTTAGTCACGTAAAAATGGCTAAAGTACCTTTTTTTTAAAAAAATCAAAAAATATATATACACATATTCAAAAATGGTAAAATTTGGCTTATAGATTAAATACTCCTAGATTAATATTCTTATAAAAAAATTTCAAAAAAATATAAAAAATGAGGTTTTGCACCCTTATGTATTGAAATTTCAATGCATCATAGTGCATTGAAACATATTCCTACTTAAACCGATAATGCTAAATACAATAAATGAAGTAGATTTTCTATCCAACTGCTTTTACAAAAGGTGGATTCCATATAACTTAGCTTTTCAGTTTACTGAGGAATATTTTAAAAATAAAATGCCTCTTCCAAGCGTTATAATGCACGTCCATTAAATTGGTAGGTGAAATCAGATTGACCATACATCACATGATGCGACTCCAACACAATTCATGGAATCATCCTTCTTTTTCTCCATTTCTATTGGAATGGTAGCCACCTCCTCGATGCTGATATCCCCCTTTTCTTGAATGACCACCCCCTTGGTCAAATCTACCACACCCTCGGCCTTCCTCTTCCCCAGCCTTTTTGTCCCCGAGGGCCAACCCATGGGAAGTGCTTCCCATGAGAAAAAAAAGGAAGCAGGGGTAATATAGTAATTTTCCATCGTGAGTATGTTTGACTAAAAACGTGAGTATATTTGATTTTTTGATAAATGTTATATTATATACATACAAAATCTCAATCTTTTCCATTCATTTGATAGATCAATTAGTAAAACGTATATAAACATAATTTTTCATTATTTGAAAATTTTTAAAAAATATTAATGTACAAAAAATGATATTTTAATTAGATTTTATCATAATTGGTAAATTTGAAAAATAAAATTTATATTAGAAATGATGTTATATTATTTAAAGTTAATGTAATTAAGGTACTCTCAAGAATAACAATTTCTTAGATTTTTCTTGAATTTTTGAAAATTTATTAATATTTTTTTATTTTCTGAAAATAATAGAATCTAACCGTGTCTAACCGCATCTAACCGTGTCTAACCGTGTCTAACCGTGTCTAATTTTTGAAATTAATAATTTAATCATAATCTAAACCCTCTAATATTATCCTAGGGCCTTTGTAAGACCATTTATATCTTAAAACCAAAATTTGGAACCCAAATAATATGATTTATAAAAATCACAAAAATCTAACCGTGTCTAACCGTGTCTAACCGTGTCTAACCGTGTCTAACCGCATCTAACCGCGTCTAACCGTGTCTAACCGTGTCTAACCGTGTCTAATTTTTGAAATTAATAAGTTAATCATAATTTAAACCCTCTAATATTATCCTAGGACCTTTATAAGACCATTTATATCTTAAAAACAAAATTCGGAACCCAAATAATATGATTTATAAAAATCACAAAAATCTAACCGTGTCTAACCGTGTCTAACCGTGTCTAACCGTGTCTAACCGCGTCTAACCGCGTCTAACCGTGTCTAACCGTGTCTAACCGTGTCTAATTTTTGAAATTAATAAGTTAATCATAATCTAAACCCTCTAATATTATCCTAGGACCTTTATAAGACCATTTATATCTTAAAAACAAAATTTTGAACCCAAATAATATGATTTATAAAAATCACAAAAAATCTAACCGCGTCTAACCCTGTCTAATCCTGTCTAACAGTGTCTAACCGTGTCTAACCCTGTCTAACCCTGTCTAACCGCGTCTAACTGTGTCTAACCGTGTCTAACCGTGTCTAATTTTTGAAATTAATAATTTAATCATAATCTAAATCCTCTAATATTATCCTAAGGCCTTTATAAGACCATTTATATTTTAAAAACAAAATTTGGAACCCAAATAATATGATTTATAAAAATCACAAAAAATCTAACCGCATCTAACCCTGTCTAACCCTGTCTAACCGTGTCTAACCGCGTCTAACCGTGTCTAACCGTGTCTAACCGCGTCTAACCGCGTCTAACCGTGTCTAACCGTGTCTAACCGTGTCTAACCGTGTCTAATTTTTGAAATTAATAATTTAATCATAATCTAAACCCTCTAATATTATCCCTAGGGCCTTTATAAGACCATTTATATCTTAAAAACCAAATTTGGAACCCAAAAAATTTGATTTATAAAAATCACAAAAAATCTAACTGCGTCTAACCCTGTCTAACCGCGTCTAACCGTGTCTAACCGTGTCTAACCGTATCTAACCGCGTCTAACCGCGTCTAACCGTGTCTAACCATGTCTAATTTTTTAAATTAATAATTTAATCTATGTATTTTGCAAAATGTATATACTTTAATATTCATTTGAGGACTAAATAAATTTGAACTAAATAAATATATTAAATTATAATTAAAAATATTAACTCTACTTGATTTAATGAAATAAAAATTTATATAAAGAAATAAAATAGTAAAAAATATTATATATATTTTGGATGCCCGCGGGACACATGATTATTTTTAAAAAACAATATATTCATTTTTGGACGATCGCGGGACCTGTATATATTTTTATAAAAATGAAATATTCATTTTTTAAGGCCCGTGGGACATTTATATATTTTAAAAAAACAATGTATTCATTTTTGGATGCCCGCGGGACTCGTATATATTTTTATAAAACATTATATTCATTTTTGGATGCCCACCGGACACGTATATATTTTTATAAAAATTAAAATATTCATTTTGTGAGACCCGTGACACATTTATATATTTTAAAAAAATAATATATTCATTTTTGGATGCCCGCGGGACACGTAGATATTTTTATAAAACATTATACTCAATTTTGGACGCCCGAGGGACACGTGTACATTTTTATAAAAACAAAATATTCATTTTTTGATGCCCATGGGACATTCATATATTTTATAAAAACAATCCATTTATTTTTGGAGGCCCACGGGACACGTATATATTTTTATAAAACATTATTTTCATTTTTGGACGCCCGCGGGACACGTATGATTTTTTATAAAAACAAAATATTCACTTTTTGAGGCGCGTGGGACATTTATATATTTTATAAAAATAATACATCATTTTTTGAAGCTCCCGGGACACCTTTAATTTTTTATAAAATATTATATTCATTTTTGGACGCCCACGGGACACGTATATTTTTTTAAAAAAACAAAATATTCATTTTTTGAGTCCCGTGGGACATTTATATATTTTACAAAAATAATATTTTCATTTTTGGACGCCCGCGGGACACATATATATTATATAAAATATTATATTCATTTTTGGACGCCCACGGGACACGTATATATTTTTATAAAAACAAAGTATTCATTCTTTGAGGCCCGTGGGACATTCATATATTTTATAAAAACAATACGTTCATTTTATGAAGCCCGTGGGACACATTTAAATTTTTATAAAACATTATATTCATTTTTCGACACCCACGGGACACGTATATATTTTAAAAAAATAAAATATTCAATTTTTAAGGCCGGTGGGACATTTTTAAATTTTATAAAAACAATATATTCACTTTTTGAAGCCCGCGGGACACGTAGATATTTTTATAAAACATTATACTCAATTTTGGACGCCCGAGGGACACGTGTACATTTTTAAAAAAACAAAATATTCATTTTTTGAGGCCCGTGGGACATTTATAAATTTTTAAAAAATAATATATTCACTTTTGGACGCTCGCGGGATGCGTATATTTTTTTATAACTATATTAAATTGAAATTTGATAACAAAATTTATTAAATACATGTAAAATAATAGTTTGACAAGCGATTATATAAATTTTAAAGTGATATTCAAGATTATTTGAAACATCATTTTTATTTGGATAAATAATCCTATAATATTATTAAATTCTAATGCATCAGAATCTAATAACTTTTTATATTTTACACAAGAATATTTTTGTTTTAAAGAAGGATATATAACCCACTTAATTAGTTTAAACTAACATTACAAATTGGGCTGGTCAAAATTATAAAAGCAGTCGAAATAGGTATCCGAATGCAAAAGTCAAAATTGGGCATGAAGACTCTTTAGAAGATAATAGGTCAAAAGGTAAACAAAAATTATTTTAACACTCAACCGGAGTTCGAAATGGTGAGGAAATACATACCTGTCTGCACCTTTGCATAAAAGGAAGATTTGACCAAACTCATCCTCTACAATTACAGACGCCCGTGGGATACATATATATTTTTATAAAAATAAAATATTTATTTTTTGAGGCCTGTGGGACACATGATTATTTTTAAAAAAACAAAATATTCATCTTTTGAGGCCCGTGGGACATTTAAATATTTAAAAAAATAATACATTCATTTTTGGAGGCCCGCGGGACACATATATATTTTTATAAAACAAAATATTTATTTTTGGACGCCCGCGGGACACATATATATTTTTTTAAAAATAAATTATTTATTTTTTGAAGCCCGTGGGACACATATATTTTTTAAAAAAACAAAACATTCATTTTTGGAGACCCGTGGGACACATATATATTTTTATAAAACAAAATATTCATTTTTGGACGCCCGCGGGACACATATATATTTTTTAAAAAATAAATTATTTATTTTTTGAAGCCCGTGGGACACATATATTTTTTTAAAAAACAAAACATTCATTTTTGGAGACCCGTGGGACACATATATATTTTTATAAAAAAAAATATTCATTTTTGGATGCCCGCGGGACACATATATATTTTTTAAAAAATAAATTATATATTTTTTAAAAAATAAATTATTTATTTTTTGAAGCCCGTGGGACACATATATTTTTTTAAAAAACAAAACATTCATTTTTGGAGACCCGTGGGACACATATATATTTTTATAAAACAAAATATTCATTTTTGGACGCCCGCGGGACACATATATATTTTTTAAAAAATAAATTATTTATTTTTGAAGCCCGTGGGACACATATATTTTTTTAAAAAACAAAACATTCATTTTTGGAGACCCGTGGGACACATATATATTTTTATAAAATAAAATATTCATTTTTGGACGCCCGCGGGACACACATATATTTTTTAGAAAACAAAATATTCATTTTTGGACTCCCGTGGGACACTTATATATTTTAGAAAACAAAATATTCATTTTTGGAGGTCCGCGGGACACATATATATATTTTAGAAAATAAAATATTTATTTCTGGACACCCGCGGGGCACATTTATATTAACTTTTAAAAATAAAATATATATGACTTTTTGGTACTGGTTTAATAATTAAGTAATATAATCTATAATATAATTTCAACATATAAACATGCATTCAAACATAAAAATAAATAATATAAAATAAAATAATTGCTTTTTTGAAATAAATAATTAATAAATAATTATTATTATATTATTATTTTTATTCACATTTAAATAAAAATATCGCACTATTTTAACCGTGTACATAATTATTCATATTCATAATTTAATTAGCTGATTTTTTCTAATATAAACCGTCTATTGTTATAAATATTTTGCAAATCAAAATAGAGTAAGGTAAGCAACTTTCTAAAAAGATCAAAATTTGTATTAAACTCACACACCCGTAACACTCCATTAAAAAACATAAAAATTAACTAACTTCCCACCCACGCGCCCTTTCACACACATTATTATATTAATATAATATATTTTAAAAAATAAATTAGATCTTCAGTTACAATATATCTTTAAATTTTTATAATCCATGGACTTTTATTCGATTTTAATGATTCTAAATAATATAAACATATACAAAAGAAATATAAATGTATAATTAAAAATAATAGTAGCTCAATTTCGTTAAGCTAATTATTTCATCATTCTAATTTTTAACTTTTTTCATCTTAAGAATATTTTATATGAAAAATTTTTGATAATTATATTTTATATAAAATCTTTCAATTGACTATGTTTGTGAATTGAATAATTGACATCTATATAAATCTAAAAAATTCCAACTACATAAAAGAATTATTTTTACAAGTTTATTTAAAATATATAAATAGAAACTTTATAAAAAAAATTACATTTTTTTTAGTTGTTTTATATCATTTTCACAAAATGTTTAGAGAAATTACATTGAAATTGAGATTTTGATGCAATAAGTATAATATTTATATTTTTTTACACAACTATTATATTTATATAATTTGGAAATTCTATTAGATTATTAAATTTTTTTTGTAAAATTGTTTTGAAATGTCTGTCCGTCGCGATCACTGGCCGTCAAATTTCTATCCGTCGCGATAAATAACGCACCGTGCATCAGCCTCTACAATCCGTCGCGACAAATGAGACACGGTGCATCACCCTCCACGAATCGCAGCCGGCAGCCGCGCCCCTGCCTCATACCCCACCAGCCGTCGGCCGTTGGATCGCCGATCAGAACAGACGGATGACTCGCCAAGGGCTTGCTAACTGTGATGCCTAACTCGCCGGACAGATCTGTTCTCCAATCGCTTGAATCTAAAAAAAAACTAACGCTGCGAGTTTTCTTCTCTTCTGCCAGTCGATGCTGCCATTGCCGCTCGAATCCACCCGCTTCATTGCTGCAAAGGAACGTCGTCGGCAGCAGCAGTTCGTCAGCAGCGCGTCGTCTCCTAGGCGGAACCCATCATCTCAGATCTCACCGTGTCGTCTCCACCTTCTCCGTCCCGCCGGCTTCCAAGCAAATCCGGCTAAGCTCCACAGCGAGTCGCAAGGGAAGGGAGAAGCATGGGGTGGAAACGAAGGCAAGAGAGATGCATGGAGAAGCAAGGGAGAAGAAGAGCATGGAAACGAAGGTTACACGCATTTTGCATTTTCAACTACCGAAAATGCCCTGTGAAATCAAAGCCGTTGATTCAATCTGGACGGTACAGATGAGGCTTCCCATGAGAAAACGCTAAGAAGCGCTTCCCATGGGTTGGCCCTCTTTGTCCCCTTGCTGCCGCCCTATTAGTAAACACCTCCACCATGTTCGTTTTCCCACCTTTTTTAGCCAGCATCACAACTCCAACCATTTTCCTCCTCCACACATCTACGGTTCGCTCTTTCGCAGCTTCCTTTATCTTCTCTATCAAAACAATATCCTCTGGTAGAAGAAGATACTTGTTGCTATCTATAACAGAATTCCATTCTTCGGGGACCCCCCAGCACCCCTCTTTCATTCCCAAATAGAACCACCTCCCCCTCCACCCTCGATACGTGGAAGAATTTTTTCCCACAATTTTTGGCATTTCATCTGCCTGGGTAAAATGACAGATAGCAAATTCCCCCACTTTCACTAAAACCGCAAAAACACAGAATACCCTCCAGCTCATTTTCATACCAATAAATTTCCCCAAATACTCAAAAATGAGAAACCAATTCCATGAATTGGGGCCTAGTTGTGTGGGACACACCATGCATATTAAGCACATCCTGGACCCATTAGTAGAAAGGCACAGGCATACCGACTGACAGAACATCCTCAAACATCACCAGATGCCATTGCTTATGACTCTTAGGCTGCTCGAAGGCTGACAGCAATACTACCTCCACATCCGCAGGAATATGGTATGATTCCCAAAGCCTCTCCTTATGTCGCATAGCATTCAGCTTTGATTGCTGCTGATCGACGTCTTGATCACTGCCTTTCCCATTTTGAGAACGTATTGCCGCCACAGCCTCCATGCCTACCTTTGACACTATAGACGAAAGTTGAAGGAAGACAGACCACAAAACCCTAACCTAGAGGAGTAAGAACACTCGGATAAAACCCTTAGGGGTACTTATAAACAGACCCTATCATTATTTCAAAGAGTCATTTTGTCCTCGGGACTTAACACTAGCCGTTCCCCAGCAAATTTAAAATTCAAAAGCAACAAAAGTTACACAACATAAATGCAAAAAAATATTCCCTCGGCAGTCACCCCTTTTTCAAAATGATGACTCAGGGGGGTGGGGCATTTGTAGGGACACATTCTCAAAAGGACAAGTGTCAGCACACTTGTTCCAACCAAAACACTCAAATAAAATGATGAATACATGGCAAGAGATAAGGCATAAAAGATTGAGTCCCTAGCTATTATTGCGCCTAAATAGGAGCACTAACACATGCTCCTTAAGTATCGGAACTGTCCCATCATTGCTTTAAAAGCACAACTCTCTCACTAGAGTAGGGGCGGAAGTTAATTCCAATAAGCTCTACTTTCACTCCTCCTCAATATCCTCTAAAATCTCCCACAACTCTAAAAAAGACTTTTGAGGGCCCTTTGCACGAACCTTATTCACTTCATTACCCTTTTCTCAGACACAACCGAACATACGGAGGCTTGACTCATCCACTCTCAGCCTACTATAGATCATCTGGGAACCTTCTCAGACCTTGTGGGAACTTTTCCAAACCCTTTATCGACCTTCCAGACCCTTGGAAGTTTAGCTAAACCCCTTTCTAATCTGTCCTGACACTATGTCAGAAC
Source organism: Annona cherimola (assembly GCA_030490835.1). Taxonomy (NCBI): domain Eukaryota; kingdom Viridiplantae; phylum Streptophyta; class Magnoliopsida; order Magnoliales; family Annonaceae; genus Annona; species Annona cherimola. The sequence goes on from CM059976.1 coordinate 78,670,883, forward strand.
CTCATTGAGTCCAACTCCCCTTTCGACAGATCTCCTTTAAGATTTACCCTCTTACACATTTCATGCATTATTGAATTATGAACTAATCTTTCAAGCCTCCAAAAAGTTGGCAATTTTTAAAAATAAAGGAGATATATTTGAAATATTGATAAAAGTATATGACATATTTGAAAAAAAATTTAAATTTTTATATAATAATATATTTTTAATGTATAAGTTTTAAATAACCAGAAGTTTTTATAAATTTAAAATTAGATATTTTATTTAATTTATATATTTTGAAATAGATTTTAAAGTCGGGTGATCGTCTACGGTTGACCCAAAAAATATATTTTTCATTTTGCTAAATTTTTATAAAGCTATTAATCTGGATCTATCTGTAACATTATTTAATGCACCCGGGTGCACCTAAGCATAGTGCACTCGGGTGCACTATCCATTTTTATTTACATTTTTTGAAATATTTCTTATTAAAATGTTAATCTAAGTATATTTAACATATATTAATTTTTTTTGGAGATTTTTAGATAATTATTGAATTTTTAAAAATCAGCATCATTTTTAGTAATTTAGAATTACTAAAATGCCACTGATTTTAAAAGTTCAAAAAAATATATAAAACTCTCTAAAAAAGAAAAAAAATAATACACGTGTTAAATACACTTAGATTAACAGTTTTATAAAAAAATTCAAAATAAATAAATGAAAATGGATTAAATACACCAAGGTGCACTGAAGCTAAGTGCACTTGGGTACATTGAATAAAGTCCCGATCTATTTAACTTATAAGTTAAGTTTTAACATTTTTGGCAATGCATCGATATTTTCTAAAACTTTTTAAACGCAAGGGTTATCTCTGTGTTTAAAAATTTAAAAATACTACACATCCTAAAAAATGATAGAAATTAATTCATAAATAAAATATGCCTAGATTAAAAGTTTTATTGAAAATTCTTTAAAAATGCAAATGATTGCTGATTTTAAATTATTCTATATAATATCAAAACTCAAACTGGGATCACACTCATGCACATAATGTCCAATCATTGGACTATGCAAACCATATACGCATGCTTTACTTAAGTATAATTTTAAAATCTATATTATAACATAATAAATATATATTAAAATAATGTAGATATACCTCCTCTACCAGGCATGTTTGAAATTTTTTAAAAAAATTTGAACAAAATGGAATAGATACATAAAGGGATCGGTATATATCTGTTTTGTTTCAATGCAACATAATGCATTAAAATTTTAATGCATTTGGCTAGAAATTCTATTTTTTGATTTCTTTTATAAAACTCTTTATCTATGTGTATTTAACTTATGTATTAAATTTTATTTTTTTGAACATTTGTATATATATTTCATTTTTGAAAATAGGGGTATTTTAGTCATTTAAAAGTACTAAAATCCCTTATTTTTAAAAATAAAAATATACTTTTTTAAAAATGGTTAATTTAGTTTATTGATTAAGTACATCTAGATAGAGATTTTATAAAAAAAAATTCAAAAAAAATATTAAAAATGGAAATTTTGCCAAACGTATTGAAATTTCAATGCATCTGGTTGCATTGAAACATTCTCCTACGTATAGAATTTGTCAAACCATGTAGATATATTTTATTATTATTTTTTTCGATTGGTGTGTATTTTAATTTTTTAAAATTCAAATGAAAAGTAGTAATTGGACAAAAAAATGCATGTTTTCAGCTAGAATTTCGTTCAAGCGAGCTCACTGTAGATTAGTTTCAAACACTTGAGCATTTATGCAGACAAGAAGCATAAATTCCTCTCCAAAAAGCTGTAGTGTAAAAGTGAAACAGATGGAACTCATGCATGCAGCTTACCTTCTTCCGTTGCAAAGGCGGATGACAGACTTATATTCACGAGTGAGAGGAGGAGAAGAAATGTGCAGAAGAGGCCATGGTCGATTCCCTCGAATTCCTCCATTATAAGCAGCGAATTATAGCTATTTGGTGCAAAAATTGGAAAATAAGGGTTTCTATATATATGAATTTATATTATCATGTAAACCTCTTTTTTTATACTATAAGTATCATTATGCATTGGTTACATTTATAAATATGTAAAATCAATGTAATAAAATAATATAATACTAAACATTAATTTTAAAGAAGTATTTTCCACATCTCAGCTATTTAAATATTATTTCTATGTGAATAAGTAATTTTATAATGTATTAATACATCTAAGCATTTTGCTTATTTTACACATGAATATAATTATTTTATTTGAAAAAATATATTTTTTTAGCAAATATAACCAATGCTATATTTGATTTGGATGAAGCTAGATCTATTTTAATTGTGCATCAATTATTTATATATTAAATGAAAAGAATTACATGCAATTGCTTATATATAAAACAACAAGAAAGAAAAAATCTGCAAAAGCTCATTACAAAGTAAAAGACATTATTCATCCGTGACACAATGACTAATAAAAAAATAGAAGAACTGATGTTGAGTTATTAAATTAGTTGATAGATTAATTAGTGGCTCGGATTTACCAAGCAAAACCATTTCCACGTGCGTGCTTAAATGCAGATGCGAACCGGAGGAGAAGATAAAGAGCATACGTGGCTTCCTCACATCCATGTGCAAAGTCAATGTTTTATTTTGTTTTTTAGGATAATCATGTGCAAAAGCTAGATGTAACCAACAAACAAAATGAGAGTCACATCAACTCCATCTAACATGTCTATGGGCTTTGCTCAAATAGTAATACACTGTGGCATGATGTGACTTGGTTGAGGTTAAACCCTCGCCTTTGCACTTGGTGTGAAAAAAAAAAAAAAAAGCCTCCATCTCATAAGCACAAGAAAGTGCAATACGAATACAGACATGATACTGTGCACCTGGGTGAACTTAGCGTCGGTGCATTTGGAGTGCAAAATTTTATTTTTATTTTTTATATAATTCCTAATTGAAATGTATTTAATATCTGTATCGAGTTTTACCAATTTTGGAGATTTATAGATATTTTTTAAAATCAGTTGCATTTTAGTAATTTTCACTAAAATGCAACTGATTTTTAAAAATTTAAGACAAAAAAACTACAAATCTCTACAATAGTAAAACTTGATATACATATTAAATACACTTCGATTAATAGTTATGCTAAAGTTGTGATATCCCACATTGGTTCGGATGAGGGGGGGAGCCTGGATTATAAGTGAAGGCTGCCGGGTACTTCAGTGAGGCGCCTTTTGGGGAAGGACGGGATGCGCGTGAACCCAAAGGGGCAAAACCGTGCGGGCCGAGGCCCAAAGCGGACAATACCTTACTGTTAGGCCTGGGGCGTTACAAATGGTATCAGAGCCGACTCCCGACCTCCGGCCGATGTGTCCAGCGGGGACGCTGGAGCCCCAAGGGGGGGTGAATGTGATATCCCACATTAGTTAGGATGAGGGGGGGGAGCCTGGATTATAAGTGAAGGCTGCCGGGTACTTCAGTGAGGCGCCTTTTGGGGAAGGACGGGATGCACGTGAACCCAAAGGGGCAAAACCGTGCGGGCCGAGGCCCAAAGCGGACAATACCTTACTGTTAGGCCTGGAGTGTTACAAATGGTATCAGAGCCGACTCCCGACCTCCGGCCGATAGTGTCCAGCAGGGACGCTGGAGCCCCAAGGGGCGGTGAATGTGAAATTCCACATCAGTTAGGATGAGGGGGGAGAGCCTGGGTTATAAGTAGAAGCCGCCAGGTACCTCAGTGAGGCGCCTTTTGGGGAAGGACGGGATGCGCGTGAACCCAGAGGGGCAAAACCGTGTGGGCCGAGGCCCAAAGCGGACAATACCTTACTGTTAGGCCTGGGGCGTTACAAAAGTCATTATGTTGTCCAATCTAAGTTGTCATTCTGCCTAACTTATATCGCCATGTTACTTGATCCAAGTTGTCATGCTATTGAAATTTTGTCAAATCTCACTTGGTTTCTACAATTTAAGTAATCAAATCATGGTAGATTCTAAGCTAGCATTTTGCTTTTGCATTGGAAATGCTTGATTTGTGGGCTTACTAAATGACATCAACCTATGAACATGCATAGTTTGATAACAATAAAATTGAATTGCATTGAGTAGCCATAAGACACTCTTTCAATGGGTTAGGACTGGGATCTCATGAGATCCATCATGATCTGTATGCATGTGTTTACAATAACTCATATGTGGAAACCAAGTGCTCCATCGCTTGTCCTTGAGTCAACTTAGCCTGATGATGTAGTCAACTCGGTTAAACTTGGTTAAAATCTAATTCTATTTAGTTGGTTCAATTTGGCTAAGATTTTCTAGCTAGCCCAAACTAACATGAGTTTTTCTTTAAACCAGACTGTCAGCTCAAACTTAGTGAAATCCCAATTTTTATTAGCAGATCGAGATTGGACTAGGTTTTCAAGTCAATCCAGTTTGACCCAAGGTTGAGTCAACTCAACTAAAGATTGAGTCAACTTAGTTTATCAACCTATTCAACTTAGAAACTAGGTTGATAGATTGAGTCAACTTAGTTTATCAACCTATTCAACTTAGCTAATTAACACTGTCAACTAAGCTAACTCAATCTATCAACCTAGTTTCTAAGTCAGCCTTGCTAGCTCATTGAGCCAACTCGATTTGTCAATCTGAGTCAACTCAACTCATCAACTTACTCAATAAATTTAGTTAGTCCACCCAACTTAGTCTACTTATCTTGTTAGTAAAGTTGTCAAACCTAACTGATTGAGGTAGTGCTATCATCTTATTAAGCCAAATCTAGTTTGCTTGGTCCATCTCTGTAACACCTCGTTGACTAAGTCAATGCTTTAGTGTAATAGTCATCACAGGCTACCGGGGTAACTGGTAGCTAATACCTAAGATCAATAATAATGGAAAGAACAATTACAAGTTCCAAAGTAACAACATTCATCTTAAATAAGTATATCTAAGGAGGTTAATATATATTAATATCCAATTTTTAAAATTTACATGCATGAGTGTCTATCCCAAAATTAAATCAAAAGTTCTTAGTGGTGGATTCTTCCATTCTAGTTACTTGTTTCAGCTGGACTATCATCCCCTTGATGGTCTACTCCCGTGGATCTGCCATTTAAAATAAAAAAGAGATAGAGTGAGTTTGGGCAAACTCAGTAAGTAGAACACATAAATATAAATTAGTAATCTTTTAATAAATAGTATGCTTATGGGTTGATAAACAAAAGTTATCTCACAAATTCATATCAAGCTTAAATTCATATAAACACAGCTTTATTCCCAAGCATGTATTAATATATCATATAGGTGATACTTCTCAAATCCATCTGTCAAAGGTTCCAAATTCAATCGGAAAGTTCAATATCCTGCCCCGTAATCCAGCCCATGATGACATTTGGATGGTCAATAACTTCCGACATGAGTGGTTCACTTAGTACAACACAGATAGAATGAAAAACACCTTAATCTAAATTAGAGGTGTAAGTAATCTCCTACTGCATTCACCATACAACCGCAGCCTTGCCACACGGCATCACATGGATAACTTTGGCTCCTGATTATTTTGTTAAGGGTCACTAGTTCTATGGACTGGTTCATAATGTCAACAAATCAAATCATAAGGCTGCACCAATCAAATCAACACTGATGCCACCTAAGCTATTACACCTCCATCTCTTATTGGGATGCGCGAATGGTCATCATCGATGGTTTACATAACATTACTAAATCTGCATCAACCATTGTGCCTTATGAATACGTTAACACCCAAATCAACACATACCAGTGCCATGAAATACAACGCTAGCGTATAAAATGATGAAACCAAAATTATGATCAAGCGCCAAATCTATATATATCTAAAAATATACATCGACGTCCAAAATACATATGCCCATAATAATACATTATATTGCAAAATCAAAAAAGAAAAAAAAGAAGCTCAACTTATCTTGTGTAAACTCTATTCGATCCTTGTATCGTCATCTACTCTAATGCTCAAGACACCACACTAGAAAAATAAAATTTTTCTCTAATTAATATATATTCTTTTCAACATCATTTTTATATTATCAATTAATAATTGTTTCAGCCTAAAACTCAATATGATCACAGGTGGATCTTTCCTTGACTACACCAAACTTTAGCAACATATTTTTATCCAATTTAATTTCAAAATTCAGTAAATATTTTATGAAAATTCTCATATGAGTTAAGTCAAAATTTAGATATTTTAACTAACCACATCGTTTTTGACAATTAATTTCAGAATTAAAATTTTTTTTTCGATTTTCTTTAATCTGCCCATAATCACTAAAAAATACGCACTGAATTTTCTTGATTTTTATTTTAATAAAATCAAGTAGTTTAGGTTTAAAATATTTATCATAAATCAATAATTACATGAATTGACCAAATGAAATAATTTTAGTACAAAATACTTATTGTTCATATTTATTTATGCATTTCAATTCTGCTATACAGGTGTGTGTGATTAAGGACCATCCAAATCATGTGAATTTTTAATCATATCTATCTTACTTAAAAATTTATTTTTATATTTTGAATGATATTCAAGATGTTATTTATATAATATAAAATTTTCAGCCTCAAATTTCTTAAACAAAAATTATGAAAATAGCATTGAGGATAACTAATTTTGGTAGTTGTTTATCCTATTCAAACTAATTTTTTTGGATTTGTAATTCAAAAAAATTACAAAACCTTTAACTCCAAATTTAGGTCGTTGATTACTAAATATATCGTGAGTTTCCAGAAAGATTTTCATACTAAAGACCCTTCGTTCACTATTTATTATATATTTTTTATTTTAATTCTAGATTTACTACATGGTTTAGATATGTTAACTTATAAGTTATTTTAAAGAAACGTGATATAGTGTGCCTGAGTGCACTTAATTTCGGTGCATAGTGTGCCTGAGTGCACTTAACTTCGGTGCACCCGGGTGCAAAATCCCATTTTTCTAAATTTTTTTATACAACTATTAATCTATGTGCGTTTAACATATATAACAATTTTTTTCCATTTTTAGATACTTTTAGATATATTTTTATTTTTAAAAATCACTGGCATTTTCATAATTAATGAATTATGAAAATGCCATTGATTTTTAAAAAATTAAAACAAATATCTCAAAATCTCAAAAAATTATAAAAATTTATACACATGTTAAATATACCTAGATTAAGAATTATATAAAAAAAATTCAAAAAATAAAAAAATTGGTGAAATGCGCCCGAGTGCACTGAGATTGGTCACCTCGTATTTTAAATGCTAATATCACTAATTAAAGTTCTAATTATAGACACAACATATAGTTCACAAAATATGACTTATTTGGCTTTGGTTCAATGGTTTGGATCATCTAAATCTAATTTGAATTAAAAGTTTAATGGTCCAGATCAATTGATCATAATTTCTACCAATATATCTATTAAAGTTGCAAAAATGAAAATTTTAAAATCAACCTCCCTTCTCAACTATTTGTTTTTGAATTTATAAACTAAAAATAAAAATAAATATGTTAACCTGGATGATGGATGTAATCAGCGATGTGGGTGGTCCACCAACGTCTCTCTCGCGTGTCCCAACCCATGGGAAGTTGTCCGCATGAGAAAAAAAAGGGAATAAGGGTATTGTGGTAATTTTACTGTGTGAGTATATTTGTTTAAAAACGTGAGTATGTTTATTTTTTGATAAAATTTATATTATATGTGTACAAAATCTCAATCTATTCTATTCATTTGCTGGATCAACTACCGAAACATATGTAGACATAATTTTTTCATTATTTGACATTTTAATAAAAATTGTGTACAAAAAATTATTTTATAATAAGATTTCATTATAATTTGTAAAGTTGAAAAATATATTTTATACAAGAAGTTATGTTATATTATTTTAAGTTCATGTAATTAAGATACTCTCAAAAATAACAATTTCAATATTTATTTCTGAATTTTTGAAAATTTATTAATATTTTTTTATTTTTTGAATATAATAGTATCTAACAGCATCTAACGACATCTAACAGCATCTAACATGATCTAATAGCATCTAATAGAATCTAACAACATCTAACGACATCTAACCAGATCTAGCTTTTGATATTAATCAGTTAATCCTAATTTAACACCTGTAATATAATCCTAAGCACCTTATAAGGTCATTTATACCTTAATTACAGAATTTGAAACTCAGATAATAAGATTTAATGAAATCCACTTAATTTAATGGTATCTAACAAAATTTAATTGCATCTAACAACATCTAATGACATCTAACAACATCTAACCAGATCTAACGATATCTAACAGCATGTAACGACATCTAACCGAATAAAATTTTTGATATTAGGGTGTGTTTGGCAATTAATAAAATATGTCAAGTTAAAACTTTTCAATCTAAAACTTTTCATTCTCCACAATTATCATATTTTTTAATCATTTTTTCACATTTTTCTATACAACTATCCTACTTTTCAATCATTTCTACACAACTATCCACACAACTAACCTATCTATTTTAACTTTATTCTCTTTACTACTCATCATTACCCCTATCATATCACATCATTTGACAATTTTTACACTCTAAAACTTTTCACCAAAAATTTTGTTTATTACCAAACACACCCTTAATAAGTTAATCTTAATTTAACACCTATAATATGATCCTAAGACCCTTATAAGGTCATTTATACCTTAATTATATAATTTGAAACTCAGATAATAGGATTTAATGAAATCCACCTTAATCTAATGACATCTAACAGCATCTAATCGCATCTAACAGCATTTAACAACATCTAACCAGATCTAACGACATCTAATCCAATCTAACTTTTGATATTGATAAGTTAATACTAATTTAACGTCAGTAATATGATCCTAAGCCCCTTATAAGGTCATTTATATCTTAATTACAGAATTCGAAACCCAGATAATAGAATTTAATGAAATTCACCTTCATTTAATGACATCTAACCGCATTTAATTGAATCTAACAGCATTTAACGATATCTAACCACATCTAACCGGATCTAACGATATCTAACAGCATCTAACGATATCTAACTGAATGTAACTTTTGATATTAATAAGTTAATCCTAATTTAATACTTGTAATATAATCCTAAGCCGCTTATAAGGTCATTTATACCTTAATTACAGAATTTGAAATCCAGATAATAAGATTTAATGAAATTCACTTTAATCTAATGTCATCTAACCGCATCTAACCGAATCTAACAGCATCTAACGACATCTAACCACATCTGACAGGATTTAATGACATCTAACAGCATCTAACGACATCTAATTGAATTGAATCTAACTTTTAATATTAATAAGTTAATCCTAATTTAACATATGTAATATGATTCTAAGCCCCTTATAAGGTCATTTATACCTTAATTATTAAATTTGAAATCCAGATAATATGATTTAATGAAATTCACCTTAATCTAATGACATCTAACTGTATCTAACCAAATCTAATAGCATCTAACGACATCTAACTATATCTAACCAGATCTAATAACATTTAAGCGAATCTAACTTTTGATATTAATAAGTTAATCCTAATTTAACATATGTAATATAATCCTAAGCCCCATATAAGGTCATTTATACCTTAATTACAGAATTTAAAACCCAGATAATAGAATTTAATGAAATCCACTTTAATCTAATGTCATCTAACCGCATCTAACCGAATCTAACAGCATCTAATGACATCTAACCGCATCTGACTGGATTTAATGACATCTAACAGCATCTAACTGAATCTAACTGAATCTAACTTTTGATATTAATAAGTTAATCCTAATTTAACATATGTAATGTGATCCTAAGCCCCTCATAAGGTCATTTATACCTTAATTACAAAATTCGAAATCTAGATAATATGATTTAATGAAATTCACCTTAATATAATGACATCTAATCACATCTAACCGAATTTAATAGCATCTACCGACATCTAAACACATCTAACAACATCTAATTAAATATAACTTTTGATATTAATACGTAATTCCTAATTTAACATATGTAATATGATCTGATGCCCGATATAAGGTCATTTATACCTTAATTAGAGAATTTAAAACCCAGATAATAGGATTTAGTGAAATCCACTATAATCTAATGACATCTAACAACATCTAATCGTATCTAACTGCATCTAACAACATCTAACAGTATTTAACAGGATCTAACGACATGTAACAGTATCTAACAGGATCTAACGATATCTAACCGAATCTAACTTTTGATATTAATAAGTAAATTCTAATATAACACCTGCAATATGATTCTAAGTCCCTTATAAGCTCATTTATACCTTAATTACATAAGCCAAAACTATAATTTTAATCTAAATTAATTTTTCAATACTTAAATGTTAAAATTAAATAATTATTTTATAGGCCTCGTCAATATAATCTTTATAAAAATATAAAATCTAAGTTTTTATTTTAAATTTTAGATTTAAATATTTTATTTTTCAACGCCACTTGTTTTGTTATACTAAAATAAATGATTTATATAATATGACACCTTTAATTATGAAAAAAGATATTAAATTTTAGAGATCGGTTTGATAAGTACGTACTTATATATATTTCTAATTTTTCACATTGAAGTTTTTGAAATTGCATTTAATAAATATGAAGGGCCACCTCGTGCTCAAAATTTTCCATCTACCGAAAATGATCTTTTTAATCCTGACCGTTTGAGAGAAATTGATGGTTGGAGATGATGTTCCCGTGAGAAAATTGCGGGAGCATGTTCCTATGAGAATTTTTTCAGCCATGGGAATCGCGTTAAATAAAGATGAAGGGCCACCTCACCTCATGAGGTGTTGTTGTATTAATATTTTTGATGGGCTGGCATGATGTGCATGGAAAAATACATGGTAAATTTTTGAGCCATGCATGCTTTCATCCAGAAGCATTGACTTTTGCTTCTACACCTGGGTCTTTAATTAATAATCATGAAACATAGTTTGCATTTTATATTTATATATTTATTTGAAAATTAAAAATAATTAATCCTCTGTTAGTTGAATAAAATAAATAACAACTTTAAGCAAGGAGATTATACTAAAGACAACCCTACCACTATGTCACAAGCTAACATGTGAATAGCATGAGTCTAAATATAATATATTTTGAAACTTTTATTAGTAGAGACATTGAACAAAAGTTGTAAAACTTTTTTAATAATATAATCGTATTGTATGTGTTATTCAATTGCATATTTTCAAGTGCTACATTTATATCAAAGGTCTGTTTGTTTAAATAAAAATTTTACAAAATAAAACTTTTCACTATCCACAACTACATTATTTTTAACTATTTCTTTATATATATATACACACAGACATATATATAGGTAGTTGTTACCATAGGCCATACAATTAAGTGTTTCATGAGGTTGTCATGGTTTGTGCATAATTGTGAAATTCTCTAGTAGGCTAATTGTAGTTTATGTTTTTCATATTGAAATGCAACAAAAATCGAGCCTACGAGGCCGCGTTGGTTCATTTTTTATGTTCAAATATCCTAGGTACCTCATCTCCTTTCTTGTTTTATTGAGTGGAATTTTGCATAATATTTTTGTCACCATCTAGGAATTCCGTAAGCACAACATGATTCTATGCCGTGAACGTTTGGAACTTGCCATGGGAGACAAGCACATCTTGATCATCATTCTGACTTTCGAAGGTTCTTCATGTCGAGGAAAGTTATATGGTGGAGTTACCATCTTGAGATTTTACCAATAGCATGTGTGAGAAATTAAAAAAAATATTTTGTTCCCACCAACGGCACTAGATGCAAGATCCTGAATCTCACGAGGATCTGTGAGATGGTTGAGGTATGCTAAGAGAATCATAGGACTTAGAAGAATTCTAGAGGGGTGAAATGAATCCTAGAGAGTCCCCTCAAAGGGGTTAGTGCTCTCAGGAAGAATTGACAAAGAGGGAGAGATATAGAGTGAGTAGAGGTCTGGTAACTGATGCCCTTTTCACAGTAACCTTCATTATTTGAAAGGAATGTGAATATGCCCTGAGTCCTGCCCAACTCCCTTAATTTTAGGAGATTTTAGAGGGCTTTGTGGGATTCTATTTAAGGAGCGTAGCTTCTTTTATGGAAGGTGATTTTGAATTAGTCTGCAGCCTAAGTGTCGTGTCGGGTGTTCATTTGTGATTGGTTGAATTAATGTTTTTAAAATATAATAAACATTTATTAACGGTGGATATCTACAAGTGTGACAATTGAAGCCCAAATTGGTCAGTCATTGAAATTTTTACTAAGCAGTCATCCTTTATTAGCTTTTTCTTTAAATTGTTATAAGGAGGTTGATGCCCCTTGTTGAATTCCTTCCTATTGAATATGGTTTAGACTGTGGGTTATGTGCATCTCAGGAAGAAAGTTGGAATCTATCAGGAATCTATCATACATGTTTATGGATTATGCATATAGCTGTCTCAATAGTAATTATGCTATTTAAAGATTGTTATAATGTTATATGCCTTGTGCCTAAAGCTTCATATTTGGAAATCGATTCCTCTATAATTCGTGGATCATATGAATAATCGTTTATTCATATGGACACTTTTTTTGAAAAAAGTAGTTCAATCAATAAGCATGAATGCTCCGTTGCCATAATCAATCAAAGAAGTTAATTTTCTCATAGTAAACAAAGAGGCCATTTGAACAATGTGTTTGGAATCCTTTTTTTCCGGTTGCATTCCTTAAGGCGATTTCCACCATTTTATCTGTTGCTCTGGAACTAACTAATATACCAGAGGGGTTGAGCATTTTGATGTGTATGATGATTTTATTTATTTGATTTATTAATTCTTTTGGGGGCTAAGAAATCTGGTTTGACTTATGGACTAGAATTAATTGGTTTGAATTCTTCATATACTAACCACCTTTTTTCTTCATGATAAAAAAAAACAAAGAAGTAACAATGAAAATGTTACCTGATATGACATTTTGGCACTTTTATTTTGCTGTGAAATTTTCTCAAAGGAAAAACAAAGAACTTATATAGCTTCAAAGAAGAGACCATCTGTTGCCTGTAAAAGCAAACAGAAATGATCACCTTTATGTTTAATGGAATACGATTTTTTTTTTTACTATAACCTCCGATTTCCAGGGTGATTACGATGGTTTAAATTAGTAATTTAAATGAAAATTTATTATAGGACAATAATAATATGATAATAATCATATTCAAAATATTTTCAAAGTTTTTTACTTCTAAAAAAAGCACAAGGACATTATTGATAGATTGCCACCACATTTATTTTAGAGTTCCATGGAAACTTTACTATTGTATCCATGCTCCAGATTATACTTCCATCTTTACAAAGTTACCCGGTAGAGATGATAGGCCAAAATTATTAGACAAGAAGATACTTTTGCCAACTGACATCAACAAAAAAGGAAAGTACATTAATCATGCATGGTATACTCAAATCTTAATATATAACTGTCATGAACATATTTATTTTTTTATCACCTTCATGAGCGTATTTATTGTTAGACTTACGTTAGCATTTTATTCAATAGTCATTACTAACTGAAAAACATGCAGTAGGCATGTTCTATAAATTATTAAACTGACATATACTTACCACCGATACAAACGAAAAATACAAATACAAAACGAAAACATTAAAAGAACAAATAAGAAAGAGAAGATGCAGATCTGAATTATTATTATTATTATTATTCTTGTTGATGTCGTCACAGAATTAAAGTTAGTGCAAGATGAAGATTGTCTAATAGCAAGCTTGCATTCTCTATTTCATACAACTTGCTTGGATCTCCATTACTCCTCATGAATCTGATGCCATAGGCCTTAATAGGCTGCTACTTTCCATCACCTACAAGATCAAATAACTAGTATTTTTAAATAATACTACTATTTTCTTATAACAATTAATTCCTAATACTACCTAATTTTCTCATGTAATATCAAAGAAAAGGATAATATATATCATTAGTAGCAACTACTTTGTTTACATGTAATGTACCTGCATTATGGAAGATGATGCTTTGAACTGTTGCATTCAAAAGAACTGTGAGCTTTTCTGGATTTCCATCGGCAAGGAAATTAGCAGCAGTATGTCTCCTTCCCTGGGCATCAAATATATTGCCTACCACTTTTGTTCCCTTGATGTGCACCAAAGTAAAACCATTGAAAGGATGAATTTTTGCTTCCACCATCCCCTCTGCAACAATACATTTCCATGGAGTCAAAAAAGGTCGAGAAACTACCTTAGACTTCACCCATTCATAAGATTCTTTCACTAGCTTCAGATCCCATCCTACTTTTTCTTAATATAATCTTCACTAACTCTGCTGTAGACCCCACCACTAATGGTGGTTGTTCATCCTAGTGCTCTCCCCTTGTAATTGGGTACCCCCTCCTTGGAGATGAATTTTTGGGAGACAGATGTAAACTCCTCCATTTCGGTATTTGGAATGAATAAATTCTCCTGATCTTTGACGAACAGATTGCCATATGGAGACCCACCACACTCCGCTAACAATACATAGTATTTTTGAGAGAGAGTTACAGCCAAAAGGCAACCACTTTTGCCTCCACCCACAATTATGTAGTCAAATGATCTACCCAACACATGTTCAATGTCTTCTGTGATCATGAATGGGACCTTGCTTGCTGCTATGAGTGAATAGGAAGAAATTAGACGCATCCGCATTGCATTTTTGATGCATTTCTATGTATGCTTGATTTATGATTTAATTATGAATTGTTCTTTCTAGCTGCCTAAAACTCGTGACTAGCTCCTTTCTTTTATTATACATAACTTAATTTCATTTCTATTAGACCTAGTCAAAGAAAATGGTATTTTTTATTTTAGAATTTTAAGAGTTTCACTTCTATGTAGCCATGTTTATGTTACATAGAAATTGTTCCATGTAACTCCCTCGATTTTTAAGACACTGGTGATTGATGAAAAATTCAATCAATTTATTCCATTTAATATCACTTTTTCGGCTAGAAGACAAAGTTTTATTCAAATCAAGTATGTGCATGAGCCATGGTTTCTTAAAAATAGGTATATTTGTATTAAATTAGGGAAAATGATCAACTCCATTAACATATGTATTATATGGCAATAATACTTTATAAAATTATTTATCTATATAATATTAATATTTTAAATGATATAGATGTTGAAAATACTACTTAAAATTAATATTTAGCATTAGATTATTTTATTATGTTGACTTTACATGTTTATAGATAGGCCTATATAGTGATACAAAACAAATAAAAAGGTTCTATGATAATATAAATGTTGTTAAATATAATAAATGAAGTGAATTTTCTATTAATTACTAAAATGTTAGAAATGAAGGGATTACATAGAAGAGAGTTCAATAGAAATATAGCCCTTTTTAAAAGATGTACAAATTGAAAAACTTAATATATGGTCCTATCTCACTAAACGATTTTGCAACTAAGCTCTCATACAATTTTATAAATATTTCAAGTACTAGCTCCTATCAAATAACATTTGGGTAATTTAAAATGCAGGGATGCTTCTATGCATCACTTATATTATTATAGAAACACTTTCCTTTGTCTAATATCACTGTATATGGTTGAGAAGTACAAGAAAGGTGCCTATGAATCGTAAGAGCATCTCTCATTCTCTCTCTCTACGCGTGTGTATGTTAATGCAAAAAATAAAAAAAATACCTACAGCAACACATGTATTCCTTTTTTATTATATGATATGTTCTAGAGCTTTATTTTCAATACCTTACTTGTGTGGGCATGCATGTTGTATAAAGGATCACCTCTCCTTTTCCTTCATAGGATATTTGCAACTAATGTTGACTTTGGAAAGAAAATATGATAATCACTGGTGGTGACAATCCCTCTTTCTCATTTTGTCTAGCTATGATGCCCACAACATATATTTTACAAACTTTTGGGTTATTAAAACTTAGGCTGTTTGGGTTGATTTCAGGTTAATGTAAACTGAGTTTTTCACCCATCGCCCCACCCCAGTCAGCCAAAATTCCTGTCGGTGGTCTGTTGCATACACTTAACCTGATTTAGATTATTTTCTTATGTCTATATTCATAGGATATGTGTCAAATATTACATAAAATGAATAAATATTTTCATTACTGAATTTTCCTGACTACTACTATTCCAAGAATCTCAATGTTGTCAAAACCGGACCGGACCGGCCGGTCCGACTGGGAACCGGTCAAGTTTCCGGTTCGTTTGCATACGGTTCGATTCGTTTACAATAAACCGTCTGGACCGGTGAACCGGCGGTCGAACCGAAAATTTCGGTTGGACCGGATTCGCCCGGTCAGACAGTCGAACAGCCTAACTTTAAAAAAAAAAACAAAAACGAAACGAAGTTAATGAACCCGCGGTCCCGCTCGCCCCTCTCTCGCGGATGAACCTCACTCCTTGCCCAACGCACACAGCTCCCGCCGCGCCACCCGCCGCCTCAACGCGCTCGCTGGTAGCCTCTCTCCGCCGTCTTGCTGCGCGCCGTTCAGTCTTCAGTCTTCCCAAGGAGAAGCGGGAGTCTCCAGACTTCAACTGGATATCAATTCCGTTTCACAAAACAGAAATGCAAACAGAGAAGAAAGGAAGGAAGCTGACACGGAAGGACAATCCAGCTTTTGGCGACGACGGACAGACTCGCTAGGATGCCGCAAGGGCCCACAATCGTCCCGTGCTTTCTAGTCTTTCGATCATGGCTGCTGTTTGGAATCATGGCCCAGATTTGTGCGGCCAAGGGTTGACGGCGGGACAGGGTTTTGGATCCTCCGTCTGCTTTCGTCCGCATTGACCACGAAATCGAGTGTGCGCGCACTCTCTCTCTCTCTCTCTACGGAGCCAAAGGCCCTGCCACGGGTAATTTTGGTTCGACCAGCCTTGCCTTGAACGAAATGTGGACAAGTGTTTTACCTTAGCGTCAGCAATGAGTTGTCACATTTGTCACATTCCAAAAAGATTCTTAAGGTTAAACCGAAATTGGATTTTTTGAATTCGAAATGACATCGTTTGTAAAGTGATTAATATGGGTTACGCTGCAGGTGAACCGGTACACTCAAATTTTATACCGCCCATATTTGTATAGCATCAATTGAAACATCACCCACCTTGAAATCCACTCTGACTAATGGCTTTTGATTTTTAAAATCTATATTTGATGAGAATGATGCATTTAATGATTTATAAATATCTAAATTTTCATTTTTTTGCTAAATCATAGGAGATATTCTTAATTTTTATATTATTATAGGTTATTTAATTGTTTAAATTTTCAATAATTACTAATTTATTTTATTTCTTATTTTGTCAGGTATGTTTCAATTCATTAAGGTACCAAGATAAAGAGAAAGAATTCAAGAACCAACAACCAAGCAACAACGGTCATGACTTACTACAAGTTTAAGTCTTTCAAATTAATTAATATTGATAATTTTTTTAAAATTCATGCTTAAAGATTTTTTAAAACTTATTATTAATTTTTTTCTGCATGTTTTGTACTTATATTGTGATAAAATCTAATATATATATTTAGAATTTACAAAAATATAATTTTATGAATATTTTATTTAAATTTTAAAAAAATTCAATATTTATGACATCATAAATATGTCATGCTGACATCACGGGTTCGAACCGGTTTGATTAACCGGTTGAACCGGTTCGAACCAGACCAGTTCTTTTATCGGTTCAATCACCGGTTCGGTTCTGACAACATTAGAATCATTCCAAAACACATGCCTTTGTGCATTAAATTCATACTAATAACTCGATTTTCAAAACACAGCAAGTTGCATTTAAACCTGTATTCAATGGATTGTATATAGCTGTAATTCCTGTTTTCATTTTGTAGTTTGGTTTCTACATATTATTTGTTCGGAAATTCATATGATGCATAATTCTGCAAAGTGTATTTTAAGGTCTGGAATCTCTTGCCGAATTATCTTGCGAAATGCTAGATTGCTCCGTGAAACTGTTTTCAAAGGCAAAAGTTGTTTTGTACTTGAAGTTAGCATCATATCAGTTGTCATCTCCAAATGGTATTCTTGTTGAGATTAATTTTAAAATTATATTCTAATTTCAATATTCTTTTGAGATTGTAGCATTTCTGTTTTGACAAATGGTCTTATCCTATTATTCTTGCTAGCTAGCTTTATCTTAGTCTTTATATCGGAGTGTCACCTCTCATGATTCTTTACTTGGCATGTTTTCCTATGAACCTTTTGATGTTGAAGTAGACTGCAGTTTGGTCACAAAAGCCTCTCCATAAGTTATCAATTTTTTCAGAAGCAATACAGCCATAAGTTAGGACCTCGATTGCATGCGCCCGGGAGCGTGCAGCGTTGCATGCTCCTGGGCGCATACACTTTTTTTTTTCAAAATTTTTTTACAATATTGTTAATCTATATCTATTTAATATGTGTATAAATTTTTATCATTTTTGGAGTATTTTAGATATTTATTTTTTATTTTTGAAAATCAGTGGCATTTTAGATAATTTCAAAATTACCTAAAATGTCACTGATTATCACAAATCAAAAATAAATATCTAAAATACTCTAAAAATGGTAAAAATTTATATACATGTTAAATACACTTATATTAACAGTTTTATAAAAAAAATTGAAAATAAAAATAAAAAAGAGGTGTATGCGCCCGGGAGCATGCAACACGGGCGCATGCAATCGGATCCCCATAAGTTAGACCATCACGTTTGATACTAAAATTGCTTTGCAGGTGGGCAAGACAACAACTAGTGGATAAGTTGTCAATTGAAGGACTCAGATTGAAGGATGAAGGCTTTATTGCATATTTTTAGCTTCAATGTATGTTCAATTGTAAATTCATGTCGTCATTGAGGATAATGGTTTTTAATGTATTTAGAGAAGCATTTTTCTTTAAAGAGTCGTTTTCGTCTCGCTTGAATTTGGAATGTTTCTGTATGAAGCTATATT
The DNA here is from genome assembly GCA_030490835.1 of Annona cherimola. Taxonomy (NCBI): domain Eukaryota; kingdom Viridiplantae; phylum Streptophyta; class Magnoliopsida; order Magnoliales; family Annonaceae; genus Annona; species Annona cherimola. The sequence goes on from CM059976.1 coordinate 78,689,924, forward strand.
TGAAGAGATCGTTTTTCTACATATGAAGCTATTTTTGTATCAGTAAAATGCAAATTTTTTTTTTTTTTTTTTTGCATGAAGCTTTATGTTGTATGAATATGCAAAGATAAATTTTACTAAATTTCTGACCGCAATGTATGCAAAATCTTGACCAACCAAACGTTTTTAACTCTCTCCAAATTTTTAATGATAAAGATAACACCAAAAGAGAAATCTCAATGATATGCAATTTCATAGTTAAGAAAAAAGATTCAATGCTATGATGGCAGAGGAAAAAAATATAAATGGCATAACAATATGATAGTTTAGGAATTTTAAGATAAATTTTTTATTCATGCTTAAGACTTAAAATAAAATGAGTGTTTCTTGAAAATTACACTTCTTAATACACTAGTTGAAAATTAAATAAATAAATAGTTTTTGAAAATTTAATGATTGCTTAAAATTTTAGCCTACTGAAAAGTTTAAGTAGAAACTTTATTTTTTTAATTTTTTGATAAATTTTTACATACAAATGATATTTGTCCATAGAAAATTTGTGAAAAATGAATTTTAGGTTAATTTGTTCGGTACTTAATAAATTTAAGACCACCTTGTTAAAAAATAAAATTACGTCTAAGCTATATAATTAACATTATTCATTAAAATAATGTTCTCACGTGGATATTTTATGCATGAAAAATATAACTTCTCATATGCTACTACATTAGGAATCCCATTTTTTATTTAAAAAATTCAAAACACTTATTAGTTTAAGCCTTAAAACTAGCAAAAAATATTTCAACATGTTCAACTAAGGCTCATGTATGAGTATAAAAAATGTTAAAAAATATATGGGAATTCCCTTGATGATTACTAAAAAGGGAAGATACGTTAATTTAAATTGTGTATGACAACCATGTGATTACAGTATTAGTCACCCTCTCTTATTATTTTGAATTTATTTGTTACGCCACTTAAATATGTTTATACAAATTTTAAAAAATATTTTTCCTTAATTACATGAATCTTTTGAATTTTTAAACTTTAAAAATTTTGTTTTATTACGTGTTGGTGTGTTAGAAACTAAAATTTGCATTCTGTATAAGCCTATTAAAATAGGGTAATACATGTATGATAAAAAAAATTAGAAAATAACAGGATGTGTGACTAGATGGACAACGAATGGTGGTCTCATGAACTTCACGCACTGACTCACTCCTCTTAATTAATAAGTTTATTACTCATGTTTTACAAAATCTACTTTCAACTTTATTATAATTTATTGTGAAATTTAAAATAAATTATTATGATTAAATTATTTTGTGATAAATAATATTGAATTGTTTGTAAAATAAGCTTAATTATTATTAAAAATAAGCTATAGGAGCTTAACACACCAAAAATTAAATTTAGTAAAATTTAAACTAAAGTTATTAAGTTCATTAAATATATTAACTAGATTATAAATTCTAAGAATTTAATGAAATTTTAATAGGATTCTAAAATTTATTATTTAATATTTTATAATTTTTATATTACACATATAAATAATACATTCAATATCATATGAATAAAAAATAAACCATGCAAATATAATCTCAAAAATTATAACATATAGAAATTATTTTATAACTGTTCAATTTATAACAAAATAAATTACTATTATTGAATTATTTTGTGATAAATAATATTAAATTATTTATAAAAAATCTTTATTATTATTAAAAATTATAGGAATTTAATCTACAAAAATATACTATATAAAGCCAATTTCTCATATGCATGGTACGAAATAATTGTTCTACACTGAATACGATTAATATATGTGCTTATTATAAAAAAAATTTAACGTATAAAAATTTCTACTTTTTCAGTAAATGAAAATGTAAATCATTATTATTGATTCATTAAGTATATTAATTAGGTAATGGATTCAATAAATTTGTTTAATGGAAATTTAATAGCTTCTGAAATTTATTATTTGATATTCTTAATATCTTTTGTATTACGTTGTCAAACCTGTTCATTACAAATTGAATATTCTATAAAAATCATAAAGCATGTATTTATTAGTTCATAATTTTGCATTATTCTTGCAAAATCTGTACTGCCCATGTAATTTGTGAAAATCAAATATCATCAATCTTATATAAGGTGTCAAACTGTATAACTGATTTATGTTATTAAATGAGTGCATAGCAAAATCATATATTCTACATAACTCATAAAACATCTAAAATCTATCAATTATATATATGTAGTTTATGTGATACTCGAATAACCTATAAATTTATTTTACAGAAAAAATAAATAAAGATAATCGGTATAACTCATCATCTCCATGAATTGCATAGAAATTGTAAAATCTGTCAAACCTATAAAATCCATAAAATCGGTAAAACAAGCTAAATTATATCATTCGTCAAATTTGTTTCTTTAATAAATCTAATCTATAGTTCCAAATCTTAGGTATACATTACCAATTATCATTTATAATGATTATAATACATTTTAATGTCTTGGATCGCTCATCATCTATTAGTTTATTACAAATATATAGCAGATATACATGTACCACAAATTACTATAAGTAATCTCACCTACCCATACTTACACCTTACCCTCAATCATACTCTCATGGTACGAAATTACCATATTGCCCCCATTTGTATTTTACAAAAAAAATGCAAATGTTTTCACATGCGCCCTCCTCATAATTGAATTCCACTGAAGATTCTGCTTAGGGTCTAGACTCTGTAACCTTAGTCATGGCGTAATTTTTTATAGTAATTTTTCATATTTGAAAGGATTGGGAACATGCCCATGAATCTCATCCAACTCCCTTGATTTTAGGAGAATTTTAAATGGCTTTGTGGGATTTTGTTTAAGAAGCGTAGGGTCTTTTATAGAAGGTGGTTTTGAATTAGTCTATAGCCTACATGTCGTTCTAGTTGATCATTTGTGATTGGTTGAATTAATGTTTTTGAAATATAATGAATATTTATCAAGGGTGGACACCTACAAGCTTGACAACTGATGCTCAAGTTGGCCAGTAATTGAAATTTTTGCTAAATGGTCATCCATTATGAGTCTTTCCTTAAATTGTTGTGCAACATTTGACCCCCCTTGATGAATTCGTTCCTATTTAATATGGTACCAAGCTACTAACGATAGGATGATGAATAATAGATGGTGGCTTACGCTGTGGATTCTGTGCATCTGAAGAAAAAGCTAGAATTTATGATACCTGTTTATGGATTATGCTTATAGCAGCCTCTATAGTAATCATGCCATTTAAACGTCGTTGTAATGTTATATGCCTTGTACCTAAGGCTTGAGCTTTGGAGATCGATTCCTCTATGATTAGTAATTCATATGACTTATTATGAAAATAAAAGTTCAATCAATAGGCATGGATGCTCTAATTGCCATAATCAATGAAAGAAGCTAATTTTTTTGAATCCTTTTTTTCTGGTTGCATCTTTTGAAGGTGATTCCCACCACCTCATCTGCTTCTCTAGAAACTAATTAGGTTTGACCTATGGATTGGAAATTAATTGGTTTGAATTTTTACTATATTAAACAATTTTTTCTTCATGATCAGAAAAAAACGAAGAACTAACAATGAAAATATTTCTTGATGTAATATTTTGGTGCGTTTATTTTATTGCGAAATGTTAAAAAAAAATAAAAGAACTAGAAACTGTTATAAAGAAGAGACCACATGTTGCTTGCGAAAGCAAACAGAAATCACCACTTTATACAATTTAATGGAATATGATAGTTTTTTTTTTTGTACAATAACCTCTGACTTCTGGGGTGATTATGATGGTTTAAATTAGCCGTTTTAAACAAAAATTTAATGTGGGATGATAATAAGATAATAGTAATCATATTCAAAATATTTCGAGAGTTTTTAACTTCTAAGTAACGTAGTAGGACATCATCGATAGACTACCACCACATCTATTTTAGAGTTCTATAGAAGCTTTACTATTTTATCCGTGCTCCAGATTATACTTCCATCTTTCCTCCATAGAAATGATGGGCCAAAATCATTAGACGAGAAGATGATTTTGCCAGTGAAAGTAAGCAAAAAAAGATAGGTACATTAATCATGCGCGGTACTCTCTAATCTTCTTTTTTTTTTTTGGAAAAAAGTTGTCCACCCCAATCTTATTATAAACTAGCATGAATATATATTTTTTTATCACCTTCATGAGCGTATTTATTGTTAGACTTCCATTAGCATTTTATTCAATAAGCATTACTCACTGAAAAACATGCAGTAGGCATGTTCTGTAAATGATTAATCTGACATATACTTACCAATAATACAAACGAAAACATAAAGAGAACATACGAGGAAGGGAAGACGTGGATCTGAATTATTATTATTCTTATCATTATCATAATCGAATTAAAGATGGTGTCAGCTGAAGATCTTCTGATAGCAAGCTTGCATTCTTTATTTTTTCCATTACAATTTCTCTCTTACAATCTTCGTCTCTAAGTTCTCCCTTACCATCTTCATCCCTTGATACCTCCCCAACATCAACACGGTTGCCATTGGATTTGTACCTGGTGAATCATGGAATGTGGAACCATCGATTACCCTCAATCCTTTGACCCCCAAAACCCTGTAATCCTTATCAATCACAGATCCAACTACACATCCTCCATGATAATGAAAAAATGTAGTCACATGCATTTTGCAATAATCTCTCAACTCTAGCATACTGGATGTTCTATTCTTTTTTGTTATTGCTGAAGGACTTCTTCCAAGAAATGTTGAAACTGATTTGGACCTAATAATTTTGTCAAGTATGCGAACCATTTTGGCACAGTCGTCCAAATCCTGCTTCTTGGATAGATAGTTGTATTCCACTGAAGGATTCTGCCTGGGGTCTGTACTCTGTAACCTTAGTGATCCCCTTGAAATTGGGTATGCAAGTTTTCCCACCATTAAGACATTTAGATCAGTAGTGTTGAAACGTGGATGAAAAACTACAGGTTGAATTATGAATTGAAAATCATTCACAATTCCAGTAATTTTGGTTGGATCCACATTCAGCTGATGAAAAGCTTGAGAGGAGTAGTTTAGGGGGATGGCAATTCCCGTGTTGTCTTGTGCGAATTGACCCACCTCTGTAGTATCAATGAGAGGGGTGATGTTGAAGTGCAAGAGATGATTTTTGGGGCCAATGCCACTCAACAAGAGGATTTGAGGACTACCCAATGCCCCGGCACTTAGTATCACATCACCCCAAAAGCCTGAGTCCTTGGGATGGTTGAGGTAGATTTCATACAACTTGTTTGGATCTCCATTACTCCTCATGAATTTGATGCCATAGGCCCTAATAGGCTGCTGCTTTCCACCACCTATAAGAGCAGATAACTAATACATTTAAAATCCCACTACTATTTTCTTATAGAAATTATCTCCTAGAACTACTTAATTTTGTCATGTAATATCAATGAAAATAGATCTTGATGTGCATGTAATGTACCTTCATTTTGGAAGATGATGTTTTGAACTGTTGCATTCAGAAGAACGGTGAGCTTTTCTGGATTTCCAGCGGCTATCAAATTAGCAGCAGTATGTCTCCTTCCTCGAACATCAAATATACTGCCTAGAACTTTTGTTCCCTCAATGTGCTCCAAAGTAAAACCATTGAAAGGACGAATTCCTGCTTCCACCATCCCCTTTGCAGCGGCAGATTGATATGGAGTCAAAAAAGGTTGGGAAAGTACCTTAGACTCCACCCATTCATAAGATTCTCTCACCAACTCCGGATCCCATCCTGCTTTCTTTATATAATCTTTACTAGCTCTGCTATAGACCCCACCATTAATGGTGGTTGATCCTCCTAGTGCTCTCCCTCTGTAATTTGGTACTCCTTCCTTGGAAATGAATTTTTGAGAGATTGATGTGAACTCATCTGTTTGGGTATTTGGAATGAATAAATTCTTCAGATCTTCGATGAGCGGATTGCCATATGGTGATCCGCCACGTTCCACTAATAATACAGAGTATTGTTGAGAGAGTGTTACAGCCAAAGCGCAACCACTTGTGCCTCCACCCACGATTATGTAGTCAAATGATCTACCCAGTACTTTTTCAATGTCTTCTGTGATCATGGCTGGGACATTGCTTGCTGTGATGAGTGAACACAAAGAAATTAAAAGCGTTGGCATTGTATTTTTGATGCATTTCTATGTATGCATGATTTAATTATGAGCAACTGTGACTAACTCTTTTCTTATGTTGTACATAACACGATTTTATTTATGTTAAATGAAGCTAAAGAAAATGAAATTTTCTTTTATTTTTGAATTTTAAAGGTTAGGTTTCTGTATGACCAGGTTATACGTTACATAAAAGTGGTTCCATGTAATCCTTTCAATTTTTAAGACATTGATGATTAATGCGAAATTGATTTTATGAATTATATTTAACATATTTTTTTAGCTAGGAGACTAAGTTTTATTCAAATCAAGTATATGTATGAGCTACATTTGCTTTGAAATATATGTGTTAAATAGGGAAAATGGTCAACTCTATTAGCATATGAATTATAATATAATAGTATTTTACAAAATCATTTACTCATATAATATTGATACTTTTAGATTAATTATATGTTGAAAATATTACTTAAAATTAATATTTAATGTTACATTATATTATTACGTTGATTTTACACATTTATAGATACGGCATATGTACTATGATACTAAATGAATGAAGAATTCTACAATGATATAAATAATGCTAAATACAAAAAAAAATGAAATAATTTTTTTATCAATCATCATCGAAATTTGATATTAAAAATTAAGGAGATTACATAGGGGAGAGTTTAATAGAAGTATAGCCCTTTCGAAATATGTAAAATAATTAAAAACAAATACTTACTATATGTACCTATCTCACTTACCCCCGCCTTTTTAAAACAAAAAATAAAAAGGGGTGTAGAAGATAGTCGCAACTTAGACTGTTTCTAAAACATGTATTAATCATTTTGCAACTACGCCCGCATACAATTTTTAAATGTTTCAAGTACTCCGGTCGGATTGCATTTGGGTAATTTAAAATAAAAGTTTAAAGAATTATTGTAACCAAGATGAAATGGATATATCGACAACTTATGTCAAACCATCTGGGTATAATGGTAATTTTTCAAATAAATGAATTATCTTTTGAACATTAAAAAACTATATGGGACGTTTAGGAAAATTCTTTATATCTTTATTTAATAATTTATTTATTATTCAACAACATGTAATTTTTTTGTAGATTTAAAAGTTTGATATATTTTATTTAATTAATCAATTTTGAAATTGATTTTAAATTATTATGAATGACATCTATCATGTACACATACAAGTTTAATTATTCGTCTTTCTTTTATGAAACACGTTTTCTATATAATCCTCTCCATTTTTAAAATTTTTATGGTTTATGAAAAATTCATTACATCCATTGTATTTAGCATCATTTATAGTATCTTGAAAACTTTTTATTTTTTTAATTTCACTATATAAAGGTCTCATCTATAAATGTATAAAATCAACATAATAAAATAGTTAAATGCTAAAATATTAATTTTAAAGTATTTTTTCAACATCTAAATTATTTAAAATGTAACTACTATGTGGATAAATGATCTATAAAGTATCATTATATTCTAATTCATATGTGAATAGATCTAAATATCTTTCATAATTTACACATAAATATATATATATATATATATATTTGAGCAAATGCGGCCTCCTGCGCATATTTGATTTGGATAAAACTTAGTCTCCTAGATAAACAAATAATATTAAATATAATGAATGGATTGAATTTCAAATTAATCATTAATATCCTAAAAATTAAGGGAGTTGCATGAGACTACTTCTATGTAACCTGATTATATAGAAACAAAGTCCTAATTATTTATAATTTGAAATTTTATAAGATAAAAGAGTAAATATCTATTGAGAATTTTGTAAATAAACCCAAACAAATTTTAAAATGTTTGGATATTACTCTTCTAAACGAAAACATATATATAAAGGTTGGATATGTTTGTAATTTGTCAAATCATATGTGTATATTCAAATTTTTTTAAATTAAAAAAATTCCAAAAAAATAAAACAATAAAAATGCATGCTTCAACTATTAAAGTATTAATGGGGTCTCTTTGAAGATTAATTCAAACACTTTACCATTTTTAAGGGGTAAGAATAAACATAATTTGTTCTCCGAAAAGTTATATATATATATGGTCTCGCTTCTATGTAATTGGGTTTCTTAGAAGCGGACCCATGTAATGCCATTAAAATCTAAGATTTTGAACATTAATGGAAAATCGGGTCCATTTATTGTATTTAACATCATTTGTTTATCTAAAAGGTCAAGTTTCATCTCAATCAAGTATATTTAAGGGCCACATTTATTTAAAAATATATGTTCATGTATAAATTATGAAAAATGCTTAGATCTATTTACCTTATAGAATCTTTTATTCATATAGAAATGATATTTTGGACTAGTTAGATGTCAAAAATGCTATTTTAAAATTGATATTTCGGTATTTTTCATAATTTACACATGATATATACATTTTCTAACAAATATGGCATATAAATATACTTGATTAGGATGAAACTTGATCTTTTATATAAAAAAATGATGTTAAATAATATGAAAGCATTAGATTTTCCATCCAAATCAAAAATATAGATTTTGAAGGGGTTACATGAGTTCACTTCTATGTAATCCGGTTACATAAAAGCGGGGCCCATATATAACTCATACAATATAGAGAGACTGCACCATAATTATGATACAATTGCTGCAAAATGAGTTCTATACATATTAAAATGTAAAATACTTCATGTAATCATTTATCCATATAAATAACATACTTTAGTTGATTTAGATTTTGAAAATACTACTTTAAAATTGTTGTTTATGGTAATTTATTTTATTAATTTATTTTATACCATTTTAAAATAATGCATCTACACATGATAGATTTGGATGAAAAATAGTATACTATCAAAATAAATAATTCTAAATATAGTGAGTGGGATAAATGTTTTTTAGCACATGTGGGGTCCATTTACAGAGCAGCCAATTTGCACTTGAATATTTTTCTATATAGATAAATAGAGTTTGATCCAGTGCATATGATTGCATCATATAGTTCATGCACTATAGGGTCCACTTGATCATTGATTGAAAATCTATCTCACTCATTGTATTTAGAATTATTCACTTCATTAGCACACTAATTTTTATCCAAATCTAACATATGTATGGGCCTTATTTTAAAATGGTATAAATTTAATGTAATAAAATTGTTTTATATAAATTTCAATTGTAAAATCATATTTTTAATATCTAAACCATCTAAAATATAATTTTTATATGAAGAAATAATTATATAAAGTATCACCGCATTCTAATATGTGTGGGGCCATTTCTAGTAGACTGCATTGTAATTATTCTGCAGCCTATGAAACTCTTTTTCTATGTATGACCCTACTTCTATGAAACTCTTTTCTATGTGACCTCATCCATTATAAAAACTTAATGGTTGATAGAAAATTCACTTCATATATTGTATTTAACATCATTTGGAGTATTTGAAAATTTTTTATTTCTCTAATATCATTATGCATGGACCTCAACGAAAATCAACATAATAAAATGATTTAATAAATATTAATTTTAAAGTTGTATTTTCAATACCTAAACTATCTAAAATATCATTTCTATATAGATAAATGATTTCATAAAGTATTATTAGATTCTACTAAACGTGTAAATGCATATAAGCATTTTTTTTATAATTTACACAAGAATATATATTTTCAACAAATATGACCCCTAAACATACTTGATTGGGATAAAGTTTAGCCATTTAGTTAAATAAATGATGTTAAATATAATGAATAGATTAAATTTTAAATCAATCATCACTATCTTAAGAATTAAAAGGGTTATATGGGTCCGCTTCTATATAACCAAGCCACAAAGTTCTGCATGTAACCCCCTTCATTTTTATATATTGATACTTGATAAAAATTCCACTCCATCTATTGTATTTTGCATTGTTGTAGTATCACTGTGCATAACCCCCATTGAAATCAACATAATAAAATTTTTTAATATTAACTATCAAATATTAAGTTGTATTTTCAACATCTAAACCATCCAAAATATCATTTCTAGATGGATAAAAGATTATATAAAATATTATTATATTGTACTGCATGTGTAAATGGATTTAAATATTTTTTATAATTTGAACATGAATGTATATTTTTTAACTATTGTGACCAATGAACATACTTGATCGAGATGGAACTTAGTCTTGTTGATAAATTAACGATATTAAATATAATGAATAAAATAGATTTTCTATTGAAATCAAAATTTTAAATTTTGAAGGGATTACACGGCTCCACTTATATAAATTTACATATAGGCTCTATTTCTATGTAACCATGTTACATAGATGCGGAGCCACGCGACTTCTTAATTTTTAAGATTTTGATCCTTAATGAAAATTCAATCCATTTATTATATTTAACATCATTTATTTATCTAGGAGACCAAGTTTCATCCCAATCAAGTGTGTTTATTGGCCACATTTGTTAAAAAATATGTATTCATATTTAATTTATGAAAAAACATGTAAATCCATTCACACATTTATTATAATATAATAACACTTTATAGAATCATTTATCTATATGTAATGATATTTTAGATAATTTAGATATTGGAAAAATTACTTTAAAATTGATATTTTAGTATTAAACTATTTTATTATGTTGATTTTACGCATTTGTAGATGAGATCAATATATAATGAAACTGCATAAATAAAAGATTTTTCAAAATATTATAAATGACGTTAAATACAATAGATTGAATAGATTTTCTATCAACCATCAAGATTTAAATTGGGGTTACATAGAAAATGAGTTTTATAGAAACGAGATTGATATATATATGTGTGTGTGTGTGTGTGTGTTCGGGTGTAGTTTCCCTGCACCACAATTATGATACATTTAAGTCAAAATTAGCCCTAGATGATCATGAAATTATAATTTACTCCATCAGTTGTGTTTAGAATTATGTATTCTACTACCATACCAATTTCCATCCCCATGAGATATGTGCATAGACCTCATCTGAAAATGATACAAATTCAATGTAATAAAATAGTTTGATGTAAATAATAACTTTAAAGTTGTTTTTTCAACATGTAAACTATTTGCTATAAAATTTATATATGGATAAATGATGGTATAAAATATCAATATATTTGAGTTCATGTGGGATCCATTTTGGGCCAAATGTATCGTTAATTATGGTACACCTTCACTAAACACGAAGAGGTTATTATATATACAGGGCTCCGCTTTTATGTAATTTGGGATGTGTTTGGTAATGAAAAAAACTTTTGATGAAAAGTTTTTGAAAGTCAAAGTTGTCAAATGATATGATATGATAGGAAAAATGATGAGTAGTAAAGAGGATAAAGTTAAAAAAGATAGGTTAGTTATGTGGATAGTTGTGTAGAAATGATTGAACAGTAGGGTAGTTACATAAGAAAATGTGAAAAAATATGATAGTTGTGGAGAGTGAAAAAAGTTTTAGATTGAAAAGTTTTAACTTGACATTTTCTATCAATTACCAAACACACCCTTGGTTACATAAAAGCTTTACATAAAAGTAGAGCCATGTAACCCCTCCAAGTTTTAAAATTTTGATTTTTGATGAAAATTTAATCCATTCATTGTATTTAACATTATTTGTTAACCTACGAGACCAGCTTTCATCTCAATCAAGTATGTTTATATCACACAATTATTAAAAAATAGGTACATTAATGTGTAAATTATAAAAAATATTTAGATCTATTTACATATGTTTTAAAATATAACAATATTTTATAAGATTATTTATCAATAGATAAATAAAATTTTAGACAGTTTAAATATTGAAAATACAACTTTAAAATTCATATTTAATGCTAGGCTATTTTATTATGCTGATTTTCAATGAGGCTCATCCACAGTGATATTGGACAATAAAAGATTTCTGAGATACTAAAAATGATGTTATACACTATGGATTGAGTGGATTTTGTTTATCATCTACAGAATTTTCAAAATGGAGGGTTTACATACAAAAAAAGTTTCATAGAGGCAGGACAGAGGGATATATACGAGATATGTTTCAATCCAATTACATGAACAATAAGTTATGGGACATTCGGCTTAAAATGGGTCTTACACGCATTTAAATGTATTAATACTTGATATAATCATTTATTCATATATAAATTATATTTAGATACTTTTATATGTTGAAAAAATAACTTTAGAATTAGTATTTAAATCAAACTATTTTATCACATTGATTTTATAGCATTTTCATATGGGGCCCCAAACATATCCAATTTGGTTGAAAATTGTATGTTAATAAAAGAAACAATTCTAAATAAAATGGGTAGAGTATATGTACATTTTATGATCATTTATGACTCATTTTGAGCCAAATGCACTATAAGCTATGGTGTATTTACATGCACTAGAATATCTTCCTATGTATGCAGCTCCCTTTCCACAAAGCCTAAAGCCCCTGCGACAATTGATGTGAAATAACCTAATAATCTCTTACTTCACATATCAGGTTTAGGTTGGATTTCTCCATCTTGTTTTCCTTAGTTCTTAGGTGATGTTGTTTCATTTGGGCTCTAATACCGATTATTGAGTGCTTATCAACTTTCTCAACTCCAAAAGCTAGCTTAAGATGTAAGGCATTCCTTCATGCGTTAAATGAAAATTCAGCTCCCTCCATTACTAATATAGGATAACCTAACAATTTAGTGTGAAAGTAAAACAGATGGAAGTCATTAATGTTCTCACCTTGTGGAGTTGAAAAAGCGGACGAGAGAGAAGAAAGGACTATTAATTGCGAAACTAAAACAAAACTAAATGATTGTTTCAGCTAGAATTTCATTCGAGTGTGCTCAGAAAAGATTAATTTCAAATACTTGAGCATTTATACAGAGCGAGACTAAGCATAAATTCCTCTCGAAAGAGCTTATATATAGTAGTGTAAGAGTAAAACAGATGGAACTCATGCACGCAGCTCACCTTCTTGAGTTGGAAAAGCCGATGACAGGGAAGGAATCACAACGAGTGAGAGGAGGAGAAGAAATGTGTAGAAGAGGCCATGGTCGATTCCCTTGAATTCTTCCATTATCATCAGCTAGCTATACCTGTCTGGTGCAACAAGTAGAGAGCAAGAGTTCCAATATATATATAGACAACAACGAAAGAAGAAATTTAGAAAAGTTCATCGCAAAGGCGGCGGAAAACGAGTAGCCGGCGAAAAATGACGAAATTTTCTAGGAGAACGCAGCCACACTAGACCCGATTCCGTATGACTCTTCCCATTTTTAATATATGTATTCTTAATGTAAAATCCACTTTATTTAATATATTTAATATTATTTTTTTAGGTTCGCACACCAAGTTTTATCTAAATCAAACGTACATGAAATATATATATTCATAAGTAAAATCTGAAAATGTTAAATCCATTTATGTATCTATTAAAATGTAATACAATTTTGTAAAATTATTTATCCACATGATAATGATAATAATAAAAGGATTTCTATGAACTTCAAGAAAAGATTGTCTATGATAATATAAATGATTACTATCTGCGTAAATAATTTTCTAAAATATTTTTATATTTTAATAAATACGTAAATAGATCTAATTTTTTTTTTTATCATTTATACATAAGTAAATATGTTTTTAAGCAAATATAACCAATTTACATATTTAATTTTGATAAAACTTAGCCTCCTACCTAAACTAGTTGTGTTTCAATGCATCAGGGTGTAAAACCTCATTTTTTGTATATTTTTTTAAAAAAATTTATATAAGGTTGTTAATCTAGGCGTATTCAAGGTATATATTAAGTTCTATCATTTTTAAAGATATATAAATATATATTTTTAATTTTTAAAAATATGGGTATTTTAGCCACGTAAAAATGGTCAAAGTACCTTTGTTTTTAAAAAAATCAAAAATATATATATACACATATTCAAAAATGGTAAATTTTGGCTTATAGATTAAATACACCTAGATTAACATTCTTATAAAAAAAATTCAAAAAAATATAAAAAATGAGGTTTTGCACCGTTATGTATTGAAATTTCAATGCATCATGGTGCATTGAAACATATTCCTACCTGAACTGATAATTTTAAATATAATAAATGAAGTAGATTTTTCATCCAACTACTTTTACAAAAGGTGGATTCCATATAACTTTGCTTTTCAGTGTCCTGAAGAATATTTTCAAAATAAAATGTTTATATTTTTAAAAGCAATTTTTTGCATTTTATAATTTTATTTGTTTGCATATATAGAAATCTTCATCTTTTTTAAAAAACAAATTAGCAAAAGTAAGAATAGATACGGATACAAATTTTTGCAAAACTAATGAAACGTTTGCAATTTCGCCCAAATTATATGTAAATACAAATGCTAAAAGAAAACCCCTTTCAAATATAGTCGTACGCACGTGCCGATTGCTTTATCTTTTAGTTGCCTCCCATCCCAATCTCCCGTACATCTCTACTAATAAAATGATTGTAATGATTGTAATGGGAAGTTGATTAAATCGGTCATAATAAATATGAAAGCTCAAAGCTGTTTCTAAGAAAGAAAAAAAAATGGATGAATAAAATTCAAATGTGAAGCCCGGCCCATGTGTTTTCCGCTACGTTCAAACTTTCAAATAGTCTTCGATTCAACCACGTATATAGAATTTGGCGCCAGGAAATTGAAGTGAAGGAATATATATATATATATAGGAATATATTCAGGTGCAGCATCGCTGTAATGGGCCCCACATGATCATCAAATCATGATCTACTCCACCCATTGCGTTTAGAATAATGTATTCTATTACCATACCAATTTTCATCCCAATCAGATACTTTAAAGTTGTTATTTACATTAAACTATTTTATTACGTTGGATTTGTACCGTTTTCAGATGGGGCCCATATACATATCTGATTGGGATGAAAATTAGTATGGTAATAGAATACATTATTGTAAATACAATGGGTGGAGTAGATCATAATTTCATGATCATGTGGGCCCCGTTTTGGGGCCACTGCACGGCTGTTCCGGTGCAGTGACGCTGCACCGGAACAGGTCCTATATATATGCACGTTGATTATTCACGTTGAGTTCTAGAATACCGTGTATCATAACTTTTCGAATACAAAATTTTTTCAAATAACTTTTCAGTTTTCAACATTATCTTATTTTTTAATTATTTTTTACATGTTTCTACACGACTACTCTACTTTTAAATAATTTCTATATAATTACTTATACAACTAATCTGTGTATTTTAATTTTATTCTCTTGACTCCTTATCATTTATAATATTATATCATTTTCTACCAATTTAAAAACTTTTACGCAAAAAATTTTTCATGCAAAAGTGTTATCATTTCCCAAACACACCCTAAAGCAAATAATATTTTGCAAAGTCTAATGCAAAAAGGGTAACCTAAAATACAAGTCGCCGTCCAACGACCAGCCCAAGAAATCTTAAGTGTGTTATTATGTCGGCATTTTTGTTTCCTTCTTATATAATCATGGGCATTGGGTGACAACTATTGTTAGCATTTGTGTTTCCTTCGTATTTTGGATGTATTAGATATTGGAATGTAACATTAAAATTAATATTTAGCATTAAACCATTTTATTAGGTTGAATATTTTATACATTTGTAGATGAGGCTATATATGTACAGTAATGTTAGACGAATGAAATTTTTTTATAATAATATAAAATATGGTAAATATAATTAGATATAATACATCAAGTATTAAGACATTAAAAATGTAAAAGATTGCACAAAAAGAGCATTCCTCGAAGAAAACGGTCACGCCAGCTACTAATTTATAGAAATGATTAGAATGGGAAGTTGATTAATCTTGTCATAATAAATGTGAAGTTCAAAGCTGTTTCTGGGAAAAACATGGATGAATAAAATTCAAATGTTAAGCCCGGCCCTTGTGTTTTAATTCTGTGTACGTTCAAACTTCAAATAGTGTTCCATTCAACCACGTATATAGAATTTGGCGCAAGGAAATTGAAGTGAAGGAACATATATATATGCACGTTGATTATTCACGTTGAGTTCTAGAAAGGAAAATGAATTTGTATGAACAACACTACCAAGGAATGGTTGACTACGCACCTCACATGTCGTATGGGGCTATGCAATGGTTGACTACTACTAGAAAATAATCTTACAAACAAAAAGATAATGTGCAAAAACGAAAGAAAGAGAAACAGAGTAGATGTAAATTCATGCAGAAAACCCTTCAATGTGAAAGGAAAAAACTGATAAAGGAAGAAGAATTTTACTAGAATAAAAATATTACAGAAGGAAAGAAGAAATTTCAAAAAGAAAAATTCTTAAACTTAATAAACTCCCCAAGACACTCTCAAAATAAATAAATAAATAAACATCACAAAAATGTATATAAGAAAATTTAATAAAAGAGTAAACCTTTTATTTATAACATATAAAGAATTTAAATTTATATAAACTAAATACACGTGTGATTGAATGCGCTGCTATTTTCCAACACAATTTGGTATATCCGACAACCACCCCAAGAAATCTTAAGTTTGTATATAATTCCACCAGGAGAACACACCCATCCTTTCTCCTGTGGATAGCATAGTTAGGGACATTCGTAGGTATAAGCAACATTTTCAAATGATTGAGTTCATGCATGTGTTACGTTCAGCAAATTGGGCAGCCCATTTTTTGGCTACTTTTGCTTCTTCTGTGATAAACGACTTCAAAGTTTTGTGGAGAAATTCCCCCGATTTCATTGTAAATCATGTTTTTTGGACAGGTCCTCATGGAATTGCATTTTGCTTCAAAAAAAAATTAACTTTATCGGAAAAAATTAATATTTAGCTCTAAACCTTTTTATTATGTCAAATATTTTATACATTTGTAAATGGGGCTATATATGCATACTAATATTAGATAAATGAAAAAGTTTTTATAATAATATAAATTATGCTAACTATAGTTAAATATAAGGATGAAATGGATTTCCATCAAGTATTAAGAAATTAAAAATGAAAAAAGATGCATAAAAAGAGCATTCCTTGAAGAAAACAGTCTCGCTAGTCACTAATTTATAGAAATGATTATGATGGGAGCACTCATGTTGCATAAAATTGAAAAGTTTGGTTATAAGGGAGCTACGTTACATAAAAGCAGTTTCATATAACACTTTCAGTTTTTTATATCTTGATGTTTGATGAAAAATCTACTTTGTTTATTGTGTTTAACATCATTAGTTTAGTTAAAAGAACAATCTTTATCCAATTTAAAAATGCATACAAGTTACGTTTGTCTAAAAATATATATTCATAAGTAAAATTATAAAAATGTTTATATCAATTGACATATTTATTAGAATATAATAGCATTTTATAGAATCGTTTATCCACATAATGATAATGTTTTGGATCTATTAGACGTTTGAAATGCAATTTTAAAATTGATATTTAGCCTTAAACTATTTATTACGTCAATTTTATATGTATTTGTGAATGGAGATATGCATAATGATATTAGACAAATAAAAAACTTTTGTGATAATATAAAGAGAAATGATCCTCCTAGGCCAATCTAAGTAGACTTAGGCTGGACACAATTTATTTTTTAATTTTTATAAATATGTTAGGGTAAGTGCGCTTAATTTATAAATCAAGTTCTACCTTTCTGGATATATTTATATCTTTTTTCTTTTAAAATATAGAGATATTGTGGTAATTTTTTTCCTTCCAAGATATTGGAAAGAGGGGTGATCCCTTTAAGCTAGTTTAAGTAAACTTAGGCTGACCATAAAACCCATTTTTTTATGAATATGTTTTTTTTATAGAGATGAATATGTTAAGTTAGGTGCATTTCATTTATAAGGCAAGTTTTACCTTTTTGAATATGTTTATATATTTTTTTATTTTTAAACACAGTGACATTGTGGTGATTTTCGCCTACGAAAATTATTATAATATACCTGTATTTTAAAGTTTAAAAATATAAATGTATTTAAAATGGTAAATTTGATTTATAGATAAAATGCACCTAACTTATTATGTTTATGAAGCCAGTTGCAGAGGATCCCTTTCTAATATAAATTATACCAAATATAATAAATAAAGTAGATTTTTCATTAAAAATGTAAAATGTTATACATAGAAAGAACATTCCTCAAATAAAACGGTCTCGCCAGTTACTAGTTTATGTGTATGATGATTCCATTGATTTGATTTATGAATTCTCTAGGGGCTAAGAAGTATGGTTTGACCTATGGATTGGAAATTAATTGGTTTGAATTCTTACTATATTAAACAATTTTTTCTTCATGATCAGAAAAAACAAAGAACTAACAATCAAAACATTACTTGATGTAATATTTTGGTGCGTTTATTTTATTGGGAAATGTTAAAAAAAAAAAAAAAAAAAAAAAAAAACTGCTATAAAGAAAAGACCACATGTTCCTTACAAAAGCAAACAGAAATCACCACCTTATACGTTTAACCGAATATGATGGTTTTTTTGGTACAATAACCTCTGACTTCCGGGGTGATTACGATGGTTTAAATTAGCTGTTTTAAACGAAAGTTTAATGTGGGATGATAATAAGATAATAGTAATCATATTCAAAATATTTCGAGAGTTTTTTACTTCTAAGTAACGTAGAAGGACATTGTTGATAGACTACCACCACATCTATTTTAGAGTTCTGTAGAAGCTTTACTATTTTATCCGTGCTCCAGATTATACTTCCATCTTTACTCCATCGAGATGATGGGCCAAAATCATCAGACAAGAAGATGATTTTGCCAGTGAAAGTAAACAAAAAAAGATAGGTACCTTAATCATGCGCCGTACACTCTAATCTTTTCTTTTCTTTTCTTTTTTGATCAAAGTGGTCCACTCGAATCTTAATATAAACTAGTATGAATATATATATATATATTTTTTATCACCTTCATGAGCGTATTTATTGTTAGACTTCCATTAGCATTTTATTCAATAGGCATTACTCACTGAAAAACATGCAGTAGGTATGTTCTATAAATTATTAAACTGAGATTTACTTGCCATTAATACAAACGAAAACATAAAAAGAACAAACAAGGAAGAGAAGACGTGGATCTGAAATATTATTATTCTTATCATTATCATCATTGAATCAAAGATAGTGCCAGCTGAAGATCGTCTGATAGAAAGCTTGCATTCTTTATTTTTCCATTAAAATTTCTCCCTTAGCATCTTCATCTCTAAGTTCTTCCTTAGCATCTTCATCCCTTGATACCTCCCCAACATCAATAGGGTTGCCATGGGATTTGTACCCGGTGAATCATGGAATGTGGAACCATCGATTACCCTCAATCCTTTGACCCCAAAAACCCTGTAATCCCTATCAATCACAGATCCAACTACACATCCTCCATGATAATGAAAAAACGTAGTCACATGCATTTTGCAATAATCTCTCAACTCTAGCATACTAGATGTTCTATTCTTTTTTGTTATTATTGATTGACTTCTTCCAAGAAATGTTGAAACTGATTTGGACCTAACAATTTTGTCAAGTAAGCGAACCATTTTGGCACAGTCGTCCAAATCCTGCTCCTTGGATAGATAATTGTATTCCACTGAAGGATTCTGCCTGGGGTCTGTACTCTGTAACCTTAGTGATCCCCTTGAAATTGGGTATGCAAGTTTTCCCACCATTAAGACGTTTAGATCACTAGTGTTCAAACGTGGACGAACGACTACAGGTTCAATTATGATTCGAAAACCACTCGCAATTCCAGCAATTTTGGTCGGATCCACATTCAGCTGATGAAAAGCTTGAGAGGAGTAGTTTAGGGGGATGGCGATTCCCGTGTTGTCTTGTGCGAATTGACCCACCTCTCTAGTATCAATGAGAGGGGTGATGTTGAAGTGCAAGAGATGATTTTTGGGGCCAATGCCACTCAACAAGAGGATTTGAGGACTACCCAATGCCCCGGCACTTAGTATCACATCACCCCAAAAGCCTGAGTCCTTGGGATGGTTGAGGTAGATTTCATACAACTTGTTTGGATCTCCATTACTCCTTATGAATTTGATGCCATATGCCCTAATAGGTTGCTGCTTTCCACCACCTATAAGATCAGATAACTAATACTTTTAAAATGACACTACTATTTACTTATAGCAATTATCTCCTAGAACTACTTTTGTCTTGTAATACCAATGAAAATAGAAGAATAATATACATCATCAACAATAATAACTTGATGTGCTTGTAATGTACCTGCATTTTGGAAGATGATGTTTTGAACTGTTGCATTCAGAAGAACGGTGAGCTTTTCTGGATTTCCAGCGGCTATCAAATTAGCAGCAGTATGTCTCCTTCCTCGAACATCAAATATACTGCCTACTACTTTTGTTCCCTTAATGTGCTCCAAAGTAAAACCATTGAAAGGACGAATTCCTGCTTCCACCATCCCCTTTGCAGCGGCAGATTGATATGGAGTCAAAAAAGGTTGGGAAAGTACCTTAGACTCCACCCATTCATAAGATTCTCTCACCAACTCCGGATCCCATTCTGCTCTCTTTATATAATCTTTACTAGCTCTGCTATAGACCCCACCATTAATGGTGGTTGATCCTCCTAGTGCTCTCCCTCTGTAATTTGGTACTCCTTCCTTGGAGATGAATTTTTGAGAGATGGATGTGAACTCATCTGTTTGGGTATTTGGAATGAATAAATTCTTCAAATCTTCGATGAGCGGATTGCCGTATGGTGACCCACCACGCTCCACCAATAATACAGAGTATTGTTGAGAGAGAGTTACAGCCAAAGGGCAACCACTTGTGCCTCCACCCACAATTATGTAGTCAAATGATCTACCCAATACTTGTTCAATGTCTTCTGTGATCATGGCTGGGACCTTGCTTGCTGTGATGAGTGAACGTAAAGAAATTAAAAGCGTTGGCATTGTATTTTTGATGCATTTCTATGTATGCATGATTTAATTATGAATAGCTGTGATTAACTCTTTTCTTTTGTTGTACATAACTTGATTTTATTTATGTTAAATGGAGCCAAAGAAAATGAAATTTTCTTTTATTTTTGAATTTTAAAGGTTATGTTTCTATATGACCAGGTTATAGGTTACATAAAAGTGGTTCGTGTAATCCCTTCAATTTTTAAAACATTGATGATTGATGCAAAATTGATTTCATATATTATATTTGACATCATTTTTTTAGCTAAGAGACTAAGTTTTATTCAAATCAAATATATGCATGAGCCACATTTGCTTAAAAATGTGTTAAATAGGGAAAATGGTCAACTCCATTAATATATGTATTATAATATAATAATATTTTATAAATCATTTACTCATATAATATTTGATATTTTAAATAGTTTAGATGTTTAAAATACTACTTAAAATTAATATTTAATATTACGTTATGATATTATGTTGATTTTACACGTTTATAGATACGGCATATATACTGTGATACTATATAAATGAAGAATTCTACAATAATATAAATGATGTTAAATACAAAAAACGAAGTAATTTTTTTTATCAATCATCATCGAAATTTTTATATTAAACATTAAGGGGACTACATAGAAGAGGGTTTAATAGAAATATAGCCCTTTCAAAAATATTTTAAAACAGTTAAAAAGTACTTACTATATGTACCTATCTCACTTACCCTCGCATTTTTTAAACAAAAAAATAAAAAGGGAGTAGCAAATAGTTGCAACTTAGACTGTTCCTAAAACATGTGTTAATGATTTTGCAACTATGCCCCCATATAATTTTATAAATATTTCAATTACTCCTGTTAGATTGCATTTGGGTAATTTAAAATAAAAGTTTAAAGAATTGATGTAACCAAGATGAAATGGATATATCGACGACTTATGTCAAACCATATGGGTATATGGTAATTTTTCAAATAAATGAATTATATTTTGAATATTAAAAAACTATATGGGATGTTCGGGAAAATTCTTTATATTTTTATTCAATAACTTATTTATTATACAATAACACGATATATTTTATTTAATTGATAAATTTTGAAATTGATTTTAAATTATTATTTATGACATCTATCATATACACATACATGAATTAATTATGAGACCTCACTTTTATGAAGCACTTTTTCTATGTAATCCTCTCCATTTTTATAATCTTCTCCATTTTTAAAATCTTGATGATTTATGAAAAATTTAATCCATTCATTGTATTTAGCATCATTTATAGTATCTTGGAAACTCTTTTATTTTTTTTAAATTTTACTATATATGTGTTCCATTTATAAATGTATAAAATCAACACAATAAAATGGTTAAATGCTAAAATATCAAATTTAAAGTAGATTTTTCAACATCTAAACTATTTAAATATAACTACTATGTGGATAGATGATCCATAAAGTATTATTACATTCTAACTATATGTGAATAGATCTAAGCATTTTTCATAATTTATATATGAATATATATATATATATATTTGAGCAAATGTGGCCCGATGCACATATTTGATTTGGATAAAATTATCTCTTAGATAAATAAGTGATGTTAAATACAATGAATGGATTGACTTTTTAAATTAATCATCAATACCTTAATAATTAAGGGAGTTGCATAAGACTGCTTGTATGTAACCTGATTATATTGAAAAGAGGCCTAATTATTTGTAATTTCAAAATTTATAATATAAAAGAGTAAATATCTTTTAAGAATTTTGTAAATAAACCCAATCAAGTGCATTTATAGGCCACATTTGTTAAAAAATATATATTCATGTTTAATTTATGAAAAAATTTAAATTCATTAACACATGTATTATAATGTAATAACACTTTATAGAATCATTTATCGATACAGTAATGATATTTTAGATAGTTTAGATGTGGAAAAAACTACTTTAAAATTGATATTTTAGTATTAAATCTTTTTATTATGTTGATTTTACACATTTGTGGACGAGACTCATATACAATGAAACTAAATAAATAAAAGAGTTTTCAAGATACTATAAGCGACACTAAATACAATGGATGGAATAAATTTTCTATCATCTATCAATATTTTAAAGGGGGGGTCACATAGAAATGAGTTTTATAAAAACGAGACTGATATATATAGAAATATTCAGGTGTAGCTTCACTGCATCACATATATAGTATATTTACCAAAAAATTGGTCCTACATGATCATAAAATTATAATTTACTCCATCGTTGTGTATAGAATTATGTATTCTACTATCATATCAATTTTCATCCCAATTGAATATGTGCATGGACCCTATCTGAAAATGGTACAAATTCAATATAATAAAATAATTTGATATAAATAAGAACTTTAAAGTTCTTTTTCAATATGTAAATCATTTACTATAAAATTTATATATGGATAAATGATTATATACAATATCAATATATTTAAGTTCATGTGGGGTGTATTTTGGGTCAAATGCACTGTTAATTATGGTGCAGCTTCACTGACACAAAAAGGTTCTTATATATATAGGGCTTCGCTTTTATGTAATTTGGTTACATAAAATCTTTACATAAAAGTAGAGCCATATAACCCTTCCAAATTTTAAAATTTTGATTTTTAATGAAAATTCAATCAATTCATTGTATTTAATATTATTTGTTAACCTACGAGACCAGCTTTCATCTCAATCAAGTATGTTTATATCACACATTTATTAAAAAATAGGTACATTAATGTGTAAATTATGAAAAGTGTTTCGATCTATTTACATATGTTTTAAAATATAATAATACTTTATAAGTTCGTTTATCGATAGATAAATAAAATTTTAGACATTTTAGATGTTAAAAATACAACTTTAAAATTGATATTTAATACTAAGTCATTTTATTATGTTGATTTTCAATGGATCTCATCCACAGTGATATTAGACAAATAAAAGGATTTCTGAGATACTAAAAATGATGTTATACACTATGGATGGAGTGGATTTATTTTTATCAACTATCAGAATTTTCAAAATGGATGGAGTTACACAGAAAAAGAATTTCATAGAAGCAGGACCGAGAGATATATATGAGATATGTTCCAATGCAGTTACATGCATCGCAAGTTATGGGGCATTTGGCTCAAAATGAGCCTTACACGCATTTAAATGTATTAATACTTTATATAATTATTTATTCATGTATAAATTATATTTAAATAGTTTACATGTTGAAAAAATAATTTTAAAATTAGTATTTAAATCAAACTATTTTATTATGTTGATTTTGTAACATTTTCATATGGGCCCCACACATATCCAATTTGGATGAAAATTTGTATGCTAATAAAAGAAATAATTCTAAATATAATTGGTAGAGTAGATGTACATTTATAATCATATATGACTCATTTTGAGACAAATGCACTACAAGTTATGGTGTATTTACATGCACTAGAATATCTTACTATATATATAGCTCCCTTTCTACAAAGCCCTAATGCCCCTTCCACAATCAATGTGAAATAACCTAATAATGTCTCACTGGACATATTAGGTTTAGGTTGGATTCCTCCATCTTTGTTTTCCTTAGTTCTTAGGTAAGGTTGTTTCATATGAGCTCTGATACTGATTACCGTGTGCTTATCAACCTTCTCAACTCCAAAAGCTAAGCTAAGAGGTGAGGCACTCCTTCAGGCTTTAAAAGCAAATCTAGCTCCTTCCCACAACTAATATAAGATAACCTAACAATGTAGCGTGGAAGCAAAACAGATGGAAGTCATTAATGCTCTCACCTTGTGGAGTTGAAAAAGCGGACGAGAGAGAAGAAACGACTATTAATTTCAAAACTAAAACAAAACTAAATGATTGTTTGAGCTAGAATTTCATTCGAGTGTGCTCATTAATTTCAAATACTTGAGCATTTACACAGAGCGAGATTAAGCGTAAATTCCTCTCCAAAGAGCTTCGATATAGTAGTGTAAAAGTAAAACAGATGGAACTCGTGCACGCAGCTCAGCCTCACCTTCTTGAGTTGGAAAAGCCGATGACAGAGAAGGAATCACAACGAGTGAGAGGAGGAGAAGAAATGTGTAGAAGAGGCCATGGTCGATTCCCTTGAATTCTTCCATTATCATCTGCTAGCTATACCTGTCTGGTGCAACAATTAGAGAGCAAGGGTTCCAAATATATACAGACAACAACGAAAGAAGAAATTTAGAAAAGTTCATCACAAAGTACAAGAAATGATATCATCCGTGACACAATCACTAATCAAAAATATTTAATATCATGCACAATGATCATAAAATATGCATATAATTTTTTAAGAAAGATGCGTACTCGGCAGAAAATGACGAAATTTTCTAGGAGAACGTAGCCTAAACGACTGGACTAACCGATTTTAAAATTTCGGGATGTACTTAATGATAACGGCCACGCTAGACCCGATTCCGTATGACTCTTCCCATTTTTAATACATGTATTCTTAATGTAAAACCCACTTTATTTATTATATTTAATATCATTTGTTTAGTTAGCACACCAAGTTTTATCTAAATCAAGCATGCATGAAATATATATATATATATTCATAAGTAAAATCTAAAAATGTTAAATCCATTTATGTATCTATTAAAATGTAATACTATTTTGTAAAATTATTTATCCACATAATAATGATAATAATAAAAGGATTTCTATGAACTTCAAAAAAAGATTGTCTATGATAATATAAATGATTACTATCTATATAAATGATTTTATAAAATATTTTTACATTTTAATAAATATGTAAATAAATCTAAATATTTTTTATCATTTGTACATAAGTAAATATATTTTTAAGCAAATATAACCAATATACATATTTAATTTTGATAAAACTTAGCCTCCTACCTAAACGAGTTGTGTTTCAATGCATTAGGGTGTAAAACCTCATTTTTTATATATTTTTTTTAAAAAAATTATATAAAATCGTTAATCTAGGTGTATTCAAGTTTATATATTAAGTTTTACCATTTTTAGAGATATATAAATATATATTTTAGTGTTTTAAAAATAGAGATATTTTAGTCACGTAAAAATGGCTAAAGTACCTTTGTTTTTAAAGAAATCAAAAACTATATATATACATATTCAAAAATGATAAATTTTGGCTTATAGATTAAATACGCCTAGATTAACATTCTTATAAACAAAATTTCAAAAAATATAAAAAATGAGATTTTGCACCCTTATGTATTGAAATTTTAATGCATCATGGTGCATTGAAACATATTCCTACCTAAACTGATAATGTTAAATATAACAAATGAAGTAGATTTTCCACCAACTGCTTTTACAAAAGGTGGATTCCATATAACTTAGCTTTTCAATTTCATGAGGAATATTTTCAAAATAAATTGTTTATATTTTTAAAAGCAATTTTTTTGCATTTTATACTTTTATTTGTTTGCATGTATAGAAATCTTCATCTTTTTTAAAAAAAAAATATTAGCAAAAGTAATAATAGATACGGATACAAATTTTTCCAAAACTAATTAAAGGTTTGCAATTTCGCCCAAATTAAGCGTAAATACGAATGCTAAAACAAAACCCCTTCCAAATATAATCGTACGCACGTGCTGATTGCTTTCTCTTTTAGTTGCGTTAGCTTCCTAACGTCAACGCCTCACAACTGGTCTGCCTCCCATCCCAATCTGCCATCCATCTCTACTAATAAAATATGTAAGGCCCGCGATTTGAGACAAACGGCTACTTTCCGATCACAACCCAACAACTTCGTAGTTACGTGGACACCATACACATCGAGTCATTTTTAAATATATATATATATATATTGAAATTTGGTGATACTTTATAAAATAATTTATCAGTGTAATAACAATATTTTAGATGGCTTAGATATTGAAAATACTGTTTAAAAACTGATATTTAATATTAAATTATTTTATTATATTAATTTTGCATGTTTATCAATGATACCCATATGTAAGAATATTAGACAAATAACAAAGTTTTTATAATATAATAATATAAGTGATGCAAACACAATAAATTGAGTGGATTTTTCATATTCCTTCATGGAACATATGATCTACGTATGCGAAAACAAAACCCTTTTTTCAATATAATAGTACACACGTGCAGAGTGCAGACTGCTTTCCAATTTGGTTGCGTTAACTTCCATACGTCAACGCCTCCATCTCTGTTAAGAAAATAAATAAGGCTACTTTGGAATCATAACCCAACTACCTTGTAATTTGTATGAAAACTTTGTTGGAAATAATACGCATTGTGTCATTTTAAAAAAAAAATAAAAAGGAAAAATAAAATTCATGTGGACCATTTATATAATCTGAAATTAGAAAATTGGGGAATTGAATTGTTGAGAAGTCGGCTTGGGTTGTGTTGCCTACTAATTAAGTAAGAGCCCTTCAGCTTAAGCAACCAAATTTATACGACATAGCTATCTATTTGTTATTATTTTAAACTTTATTTTTCCGGTCCAGTCGACAGCTGGACAACTAAATCGATTAGCATGTTAACATTAATCCCGTAAGTCAAACAAGAGATTAGTCTTTGTATATAAAGAATGCCCACTGACACCAATACGCCAATAAGACCGTTATCAAGTGTTCTGCTTTGACATTCCCAAAAAAAAAAAAAAAAAAAAGTGTTCTGCTTTAGGTGTAACTGTTTTAAACTTCAAGTTTTGAAACTGGAGGAACTTATTTTCTATTTTCCCTCCTTACCTACTTCAATTCGTTGGAACATTGCTACACTTACATTCTTAAAGCAAAAATTGAAATATGTATTTGCATTAACTTGTAAATTAAAAATAAAAAAAAATGTCCTGTAACACAGAGAAATTTGCAAATCTCCACCACTTAAAGCGCAGGAGTGCAACTTAGGTTAAACTAGCTCAAAAACCTAGTATGTAGAAATTTGAAAAAAAAAAAGATAATGATATTAAAATTTAAATTCTTAGAACTGGTAAATAGAATTAGGATTAAAGTTCAAATAAACCTAACTCGAGGAAACCCAAGTCTGATTTTTTATTTTTATTTTTGATATAAAATTATATTGTATAGAAAATATTTCAATAATATTTTTTCATATTTATGTATTTGATATTATTTTTATTTATGTTTAAATGCATGTTCGTCATTTTGAAATTCAATTATAAAATTTTATTTACATCTAATTTCTATTTATGTAATTATTTATTTTAATTCTATTTCTTTTCTTTTCTTTTATTTTGAAAAGTTAAATTTTCTTTTAAAAATATATTATATATTACTTTCTTTTAAGAAAAATTAGTTTGCCTATGTATTATTATTATTATTTTTGCTTACATATTTTATGGTTATTGTGAATCGATGTGAAAGCTTTTCACTCTTAAATAAAATGAAAATTTGCTCTTTTTCAATTCAACCTAGAGCATGACTGAAACCCACTTTTCACAAGTTAAGGTTTAGTTTTTGTAAGTGGAATTAGAGTTTAAGTTTTATAATTGTTAGGATTGAAGCAAACTGGAATTTGATAAGCCCGACTAGCTAGTATAATAAGGAGAAAAATAAAGAAAATTCATTCGTAACCTTTTTGGATAGCAGCTTATGAAATTTCCAACAATAAAACAACATTTCCGCTTTACGAAATCCACGTTTGATGTTAGGTCGAAGAAAAAAATTTTCAAAAGCATGTGTACGTTTCGATGCTAGATCAGAAACGTGTCTGCACTTTCTTTCTTTCTTTCTTTCTTTTTTTTTTTTTCCTTTAATTGCGAAATCTCGCCCATGCATGCATGCAAAATGCTGTATATCGGCACTGCGCGCTGTTGGTTTTGGATGACAGCGATTTTTTTTTTATAAAAAGAAAAAATAGGTACATTTGCTTAATTAAAAGAAAATAACTGCATATGTGGAAAGCATTGAAATAAGTTACCTTTGCTGTGAAAGATAACAGAAGGGTCATATATCTCTGTTGTTTAAACTTGGGAAAGATTGTAAAAGATAACAGAGGGTACGTTGTTCCCAGAGAACAGTGCATTCCGATGGGCAATAATCAAGCAGAGGCCAGAGCATGGCTTGGGTCATAGATCGAGTGCCGGGGATGCAAGTTGGGCTACTCGGCCAGCTGAATTCAATTTTTAACAGCATTAAAACTAACTTTTTTTTTTACAACCCGAGCCTAAAGGATCCGAATTCAAAAAACCTGATTTGTAAATATGATATGTTTATGATTCACGTGAACCTAAACTCGAGCCCGATCTCTCATTTGTTATTTATTATAAAATATATTGTATGCAGAACATTTAAATAATATTTTTTTATATTTTGTGTATTTTATATTATTTATATTTATATTTGAATACATGTTTTGCATATTGTAATTATATTATAATTATTTTTATTTTTATTTTATTTCAATAATTTACCAATACATCCATTAATTTTCTCCCTTTGTCTTGTTTTTTATGTTAAATTTTTCTAGAAATATTCTTTTTATTATTGTGATTATATTATTTTTATTTTTTTCTATAATTTACTGTTACATCCATTAATTTTCTTCCCTTATCTTAATTTTTTACGTTAAATTTTTCTAGAAATATTCTTTTTATTGCTATATTTTTAAAAGTCTATAGTTTAACTATATATTAGTATGTTTATTTACATGATTTGTTATTATTATATATTCATATAAAATTTAAAATTATTATATTATTTATCGGCTAACACCAAACATACCCTCAAGATCAAGGTCAGCATAGACATGCGGAAAGTGTTTATCCAGTGTGGAAACTAGCAAAAGTGGTGGATGGGTCAATTTTCAGTATACCAAGCTTCCCGTTTTTTGTTATGTATGCGGTCTAGTCGGACATGTATATAAGGAATGTGGAAACAAGAAAAGGGAGGAGACACGGGAGGCAGACCTTCCGTCTGAGAGCTTCTTGAGGGCAGAGTTTAGGACGATAGGTGCAAAAAGGGCAACAAGAAGGGACAACAGAGTAGAATCGGTGGCTTACATAGCTGGAATGGAGTTGCACCTTCAGAAGCAAAACAAAATGGCGGGTAAAGGGACTCAAGCGAGTGACCAAGTATCACATGAAGGGGAGGAAGGGCTAATGGAAAGAGCAAATGGGAGAAGGGGGACATGGCGAAAGGAAACAGCAAGAGTATGGAGAGAGTAGGACCAAAACAAGGGGAGGGGATGATATCAGGAGAAGGAAGGCCAAGAGAGACTATTCTGACGGGGGCAATGCAGAAGTGTAATGCAGGGGAAATGGACGAGGAGATAATGCAAGAAGACAAGGCAGGATAAGTGCAGACAGGGAACAAGACTTATGCTGGGTGACTAGAAATTGGGTAAAGGGGGGAATGGAAGCGGTCAGGGGAACTAGCAAGGCGGAGCAAAGAGCACCAACAAAAGAAACTAGCATACAAGAGAATAGAAACACAAAAGAAACCACAGCATGGGATATATTACTGTGCATTTATATGCATTTGACTTATGGTACATTTGGCTTAAACCAGACCCTATCTGAATTTTAATATATTAATACTTTATACAATCATTTATCCATATATAAATTGTACAAGAAATAGTTTACATGTTGAAGAAACAACTTTAAAGCTGTAATTACATCAAACTATTTTATTATGTTGATTTTTTACCCTTTTTAGATGGGCCATACATTTATCCAATTTAGATGAAAATAGGTATACTAATAAAAAAATAATTCTAAATACAATTAACGGAGTAGATATAGTAGATATATATTTTATGGTCATTTGAGACCCAGTTTAATGTATTACATGCATTGAAATATTTCTCTCTCTCTCTCTCTCTTTCTCTCTCTCTCTCTCTCTCTTATATATATAAGAAATTCTCTCTCTCTCTCTCTGTTATATATATATAAGAAATATTTATGTGCAACTTTAACACGCCAAAATTATGATATAGTTATCTCAAAATGTGCCGCTAAATGATCATAAAATTATAATCTACTTTACCCATTGTATTTAGAATTATATATTTTATTATCTTACTAATTTTTAATCCCAATTAGATGTGTATGGACCCCATCTGAAAATGGTATAAATTTAATATAATAAAATAGTTTGATATAAACAACAACTTTAAAGTTATTTTTTCAACACGTAAACTAGTTGCTATAAAATTTATATACGAATAAATGATTATATAAAGTATCAATATATTTAAGCACATACGAGAGGCTTTTTGGGCCAAATGCACCATTAATTACGGTACATGCAAATGTACAGGAAATATTATATTATATGTATATATTATCGGTCCTACTTCTATGAAACTTCTTTTCTACGTAAACTCCTCTATTTTAAAATTTTGATAATTGATGGAAAATCCACTCCACCTGCTATATTTAGCGTCATTTATGACCCTTTATGTGTAAAATTAACTTAATAAAATGATTCAATGCTAAACTATTAATTTTAAAGCAGTTTTTTAACATCTAAACCATCTAAAATATCAATACTATATGGATAAAAAATTTTATGAAGTATTAGTACATTCTAGCACATATGTGAATTGATCTAAATATTTTTCATAATTTATACATGAATATATATTTTTTGAGTAAATATGACTCATGCATATGCTTGATTTAGATGAAACATGGTCTCTTAGCTAAAAAAATAGTGTTAAATACAATGAATAAAGTGAATTTTCTATCGATAATCAATATATTGATACTCTATACAATCATTTATCTATATATAAATTATATATGAAATAATTTACATGTTGAAAAAATAACTTTAAAGTTGTAACTTACATCAAAATATTTTATTACGTTGATTTTTCACCATTTTTAGATCAATCCATTCAAATATCAAATTTGAATAAAAATTGATATACGAATAAAAGAAACAATTTTAAATACAATGGATGAAGTAGATATGTTTTTATGGTCATTTGAGGCCCGTTTTGATGTATTACATGAATTGGAATGTATGAATTGGAATGTTTATCTCTCTCTCTATATATATATGTGACAGAAATATTCAGGTGCGACTTCAATGTACCAAAATTGTTGTGCAGTTACCTTAAAATGAGCTCCACATGATCATAAAAATATAATCTACTTAAAGTATAGTATTTAGAATAATATATTATATTATCATACCAATTTTTATCCCAATTAAATATGTGTATGGATACTATCCAAAAATGGTACAAATTTAATATAATAAAATAGTTTGACATAAATAACAAATTTAAAGTTGTTTCTTCAACATGCAAAATATTTGCTATAAAATTTATATGTGGATAAATGATTGTATAAAATATTAATATATTTAAGTACATATGGGGGCCATTTTTGGCCAAATGCACCATTAATTATAGTGCAGAAAATTGCATAGGAAATGATATAATATATATTATTGGTCCCACTTCTATGAAACCTCTTATCTACATAACCTCCTCTATTTTAAAATTTCGATAGTTGATTGAAAATTCACTCTATTAATTGTATTTAGCATCATTTATAGTATCTTAGAAATCCTTTATGTATAAAATCAACGTAATAAAATGGTTCAATACTTAAAATATCAATTTAAAAGTAGTTTTTTCAACATATAAATCATCTAAAATGTCAATACTATATGAATAAATGATTCCATAGAGTATTATTACATTCTAATGCATGTGCGAATTAATCTAAGTATTTTTCTTAATTTACATATGAATATATTTTTTTGATCAAATGTGACCCATGCACTTGCTTGATTTAGATGAAATGTGGTTTATTAACTAAATAAATAGTGTTAAATATAGTGCATGAATTGAATGTTTCATCGATGATCAATATCTTAAAATTCGAGGAGGTGATATGGGACCGCTTCTACATAACTTAGTTACATATTGATGGATATATATATATATATATATATATGTGAGAAATATTCAGGAGCAGGTTCACTGCAATACAATTATAGTGCAGTTACCTCAAAATGGGCCCCACATAATCATAAAATTATAATCTACCCCCCATTGTATTTAGAATTATATATTCTATTACCACACAAATTTTCATTCCAATTGGATATGTGTATGGACTCCATCTGAAAATAGTACAAATTCAACGTAATAAAATAGTTTGATATAAATAACAACTTTAAAGTTATTTTTTCCAAAATATAAAACATTTATTGTAAAATTTATATATGGATAAATAATTGTATAAAGTACCAATACATTTAAGTACATATTGAGCTTATTTTGGGCCAAATGCACAATTAATTATAGTACAATTTCACTACAGAAGAAAGATTCTGTGTGTGTGTATATAATGTAGTAAAAGTAAAACAGATGAACTCATGCACGCAGCTCACCTTCTCGAGTTGGAAAAGGGGACGACAGAGAAGGAATCACAACGAATACAGAGAGGAGGAGAAATGTGTAGAAGAGGCCACGGTGGAGGCCCTTGAATTCTTCCATTATCATCAGCTAGCCATGCCGCTGTCTGGTGTGCAACAATTGGAGAGCAAGGATTCCAAATGTATATATAAACAACAAAGAAAGAAGAAATTTTGAAAAGTTCGTCACAAAGTACAAGAAATGATATCATCCGTGACACAATCACTAATTAAAAAAAATTAATATCATGCACAATGATCTCAAAATATGTATATAATTTTTTAAGGAAAATGCGTACTCGGCGGAAAATGAGGAAAATTTCTAGGAGAACATAGTCAGTAAACGACTTGACTAACCGATTTTAAACTTTTGGGATGTACTTGTAATGGCCCACTAGAAGCGATTCCACATGACTCTTCCCATTTTTTAATATCTTTGTTAATATACAATCCGCTTTATTTATTATATTTAATATCGTTTATTTAATTAGCACTCCAAATTTTATTCAAATCAAATATGAAATATATATATATATATTCATAAGTAAATTCTGAAAATGTTAAATTCAATTACATATGCATTAAAATATAATAATATTTTGTAAAATTATTTATCCACACAGTAATGATAGTAATAAAAGAGTTTCTATGGTATTGTAAATGATTACTATCTACATAAATAATTTTATAAAGCATTATTACATTCTAATAAAAATGTAAACCGATGTAAGCATTTTTATAATTTACACATAAATATATTTTTTAAGCACCTATACATATACTTAATTTCAATAAAACTTGTTCTCCTAACTAAGTACAATAAATGGAATAAATTTTCCATCCAAGGGCTTCTATGCAATGTGGATTCCATATAACCTAGCTTTTCAATTTTGTGAAGAATATTTTAAAAATAAAATGTTTATATTTTAAAGGCCATTTTTTTGTTGCAGGGATATTTTTTTATAAAAAAAATTTAGCAAAAAGTAATACTAGATACGGACACAATTTTTTCAAAACTTGCGGAACGTTTGCAATTTAGCCCAAATTATGTAGATACGTATGCAAAAACCCCTTTCAAATGTAACGGTACGCACGTGCTGATTGCTTGCTCCCTGTTTTGGTTGCGTTAACTTGCACACGTCAACGCCTCACAGCTACCCATCCACCTCTGGTAATGAAATAAATAAGGCTCGCGATTCAAAACAAATGGCCACTTCCGAATCACTGAGAACCTCTTCAGCGCCCACCATTCCAACGACAACTCCCTTCATAAACTAATTTTTTAAATTTTGTTTATATTATTTAAAATATAATTTTGACTGTTTATAATAAAAATAATTCAAATATAATGGTGATAATTAAAATTTTATGATATGAGGATATTAACGGTGAATATATTTTTAGACTGTAAATAATATACAAAATAACATTTGTATGATGTGAAACGTTATATGCATATATTTGGTTTAGATGAGTCTAAAAAAGACTTTTTCATTTGGCTAAAATATTTTATACTAATTTTTATTTGCTAAATATGTAAATTTTTGTGATTTCTACATATTTAAGGTCACAATAACATCTATTTTTTTAATTTTCATTATGAATGGTTAAAATCATATTTTAAATAATATGCATGGTTAGATTTTTGAAAGAAAATCAAAAAATTAATTTTTAAAAGAAGTTCTTATTGAGATGGAGTTCCCACGGAAGCCGTCTCATAACCCAACCACTTTATAATTTAATTTGTGGAGATTATACACATTGAATCATTTACAAAAATAAAACTTTCCCCATAAATCTTCTATTGAAAATTTATATAATCTAAAATTAGAAAATTTTGGGATTGAATTGTTGAGAAGTCAACTTGGACTGTAGATCGACTAATTAATTAAGAGCCCTTCAACTTAGCTTGGGGAAAAAGAAAATTCATATGGCATTTACACAGAAGCGGAGTTATATAACCTCTTCAATTTTTGAGATTTTGATCTTTGTGGAAAATCCAATCTATTCATTGAATTTAACATAATTGGTTTATCTAGGAAACCAAGTTTCCTCCCTACGAAATATGTTTATGAGTCACATTTATTTAAAAATATGCATATTCATGAGTAAATTATGAAAAATGCTTAGATCCATTTGAACCTGTATTAGAATATAATAATACTTTACAAAGTCATTTATCCATGTATAAAAGATATTTTAAATGGTTTAGATGTGAAAAATACAATTTTAAAATTGATATTTAAGATTAAATTATTTTATTACGTTGATTTTCAATGAGCCCATCCACAGTGATATTGGACAAACAAAAGAATTTCTAAGATATTAGAAATGATGTTAAATATAATGGATGGAGTGGATTTTCTAAATAAAATAAAAGGTGTTAAATATAATGGATGGATCAGATCTAACAAAACCATCAAAATAGGTCCAAAATTAGACAGGAGTACTAAAGTTAATTGGTACGTCCAGATGTATAAAAGTCGGACTATATAGATAGTTCCTGCTCCTATGAAACTCCTTTTTCAACCCCCTCCATATTTAAAATCTTGACGGCAAATTCTTTTATTTGTTTAGTTTTATTGTATATGAGTTCTACCTATAAATATAGAAAATCAATGTAATAAAATATTCAATGCTAAAATATCGACTTTAAAGTAGTTTTTTCATGCAGCTAACCTTGTTAAGTTGGAAAAGCGGATGATTGAAAAGGAATCACGACGAGTACTAAGAGGAGGAGGAGTATGTGTGGAAGAGGCCGTGATCGATTCCCTTAAATTCTTCCATTATCATCAGCTAGCTATAGCTGTACTCCGGTGCAACAATTGGAGAAGGGTTCCAAATATATATAGACAACAAAGAAAGAAGAAATCTGGAAATGTTCATCACAAATTACAAGAAATGATATTATCCGTGACACAATCACTAATCAAAAACTGATAGCATGTGCAATGATCATAAAATACGAACATAATTTTTTTCTAAGGAAGACACGCACCCGTCGGAAAATGACAAAAATTTCTTGGAGAACATAGTCAGTCAATGACTTGGGTAACCGATTTTAAACTTTTGGGATGTACTTATAATGGCCCCACTAGAAGCAATTCCACATGACTCTTCCTATTTTTTAATATCTTAGTTAAAATAAAATCCACTTCATTTATTATATTAATATCATTTGTTTAATTAGCACACCAAATTTTATCTAAATTAAATATGAAAAAGATATTCATAAGTAAATTCCGAAAATGTTAAATCCTCTTATGTATCTATTAAAATGTAATAATATTTTATAAAATTATTTATCCACGTAATAATAGTAGTAATAAAAAGATTTCTATGATAATATAAATAATTCTATAATATATTATTACATTCTGCTAAATATGTTAACCAATCTAAGTATTTTTTTATAATTTAGACGTAAATATATTTTTTTAGGCAAATGTAATTTAGAACACACTTAATTTATATAAAATTTAGTCTCCGTTAAGCCATTTTTACACTATATATTTTGGATGATATTTGGATAAGAATGTGAATGATTAAGATAATTTGAATGACATTTTGATTAATTTAACTTCGTTTAATACAAATCACTCATGTTCGATTGATAAGCGCGATGTTAGGTAAAATCAGTATAATATAGCTTACTTTGAGAAGATTTGAAGTACGAGGACAAAAATTCATTTAAATTAATGATTTAGAAGAATCAAGATGAGGCAAAATAGTGATTGGCACAGGTTTTACACGAGACCAAAATTGTTCTTGGGTTTGGTCATATGGAGTTCCGCAATGCATTCGTGCGTAAGTTCTAGACCAAGGACCTTCTTGGTCCAACTGAGTTACACAATTAATTCGCAATTGTGTTGGTTTTGCGCAAATTCTTTGAGGAGCTCTATATAAACAGCACTTGTATATGTTCCAAAGCATCTTAGAACACTCCTAGAGCTTGAGTTGAGGTTCCGAGAGTAAGAAAAGTCATAGAACATGAAGTAAAGAGAGAGGTAGTGAGTTGCTTGAGGCGATTGAGACACATTGGGGCTTCCAATCAATAAGCTTTCCTTTTCTTCTTTTCTTTTGATTTAGTTATCTTGTTTGTGATTGACTTTGAATGCAATATCATTTTGTATTTGGATTTTATTATAAACATATTAGGTTAAACACTTAATTTAGGGTTTAAAATGTAGCATATGCATAATGTAGTGGATATTATAGTTTGATTTATTTATGAATGATATTGTGTGTTAATTTAATATCTAGTGATTTAATGTTTGCTTAATGTTTGAGCTCTTACTTTGGCAACAATTCTTATATATTAGGTGAATGAACCGAAATGTAAAAATCTAATATACAATAATCAAAATATTAAACCTGTAAATCTAAGACCATGAAAATAAACATGATGACGTTGAGGAATCCCAAGAACGGCCACAAAACTTAAAGAATCCTAATTGACTTAATCTCATGAAAATATGTGCTTAAGAATACATTAGTAATAATTCACAAAGATTGCGAACAAGTATCATTCAACAAGTATAGAAACCCTAATGTATTCTTAACCACCTTTTTTTTGAATTGTCTATGAACCGATATTTATATATTACAATCTACGACCTGTGCACTTACGGTGAAATTGTGAACAAGTATTTTGACAACAAGTAATTCATAAATATATAGTTTAAAAATTCAAAGAAATAATAATATATTCTTAACCATCTATTTTGATGGGATTAAGTCAAATAGGATTCATTAGGTTCTATGGTCATTCATGGGATTCCTCAAGGTCATCATGCCTATTTTCATGGTTTTAGATATTTAAGTTTAATATCTTGATTATCATATAATATATAGGAATCATTGCCAAAGCGGGAGCTCGAACACTAAACAAACATTAAATCACAAGGCAATTATTTAATACACAATATCATTCATAAATAAATCAAATATATTCATAAATATATTTGTTTATCTAGGAGATTAAGTTTCATCCCGATCAAATATATTTATGGGTCACATTTGTTTAAAAATATACATATTCATGTGTAAATTATAAAAAATGCTTAGATCCATTTGTACATGTATTAGAATAGAATATAATAATACTTTATAAAGTCATTTATCCATGTATAAATGATATTTTATATAGTTTCGATGTAGAAAATATAATTTTAAAATTGATATTTAAGATTAAATTATTTTATTACATTAATTTTCAATGGGCAAGTCTACAGTGATATTAGACAAATAAAAAAATTTCTAAGATATTAGAAATGATGTTAATTACAATGGATTGAGTGGATTTTCTATTAACCATTAGGATTTTAAAAATGGAGGGGGTTATATATAAAAGGGGTTTCTTAAAATCCGAACGGGCTATCTATTTGTTGTTATTTTATACTTATTTTTCGAGTTGACTGATGTACAACTAAATCATTGAGTATTTTATAATTAATCCTATAAGTCAAAGAAAAGAGTGATCTTAATCCTATGTAATTAAGGATGTCTTATGATGCGAACACGCGAATAGCGCACTTGTCAAGTGTCCCGATTTAGGTGTGAGAGGTTCAGGCTCTAATTCATTGGATTAAGTTAATTAGGTTTCATTAAGTTCTGTGACCCTTAATGGGATTCCTCAAGGTCATCATGCACATTTTCATGGTCTTAGATTTTCAAGTTTAATATCTTGGTTATGGTATATTAGACTTCCACATTTTGGTTCCTTCACTTAATATATAGGAATCATTGCCAAAGCAGGAGTTCAAATACCAGATAAACATTAAATCATAAGATATTAAATTAACATATAATATCATTCATAAATAAATCAAACCACAATATCCACTACATTGTACGCATGCTATATACTAAACCCCAGCTTAAGGGTTTAGCCTAACATGTTTATGATAAAATTCAAATACGAAATGATATTATATTCAAAATCTATCACAAACAAGACTACTAAATCAAAAGAAAATATGAAAAGGAAAGCTTATTGATTGGAAGCCCCGATGGCGTCTCAATGGCCTCAATCAACTCACTACCTCGCTTCTCGCTTCGTGCTCTATTTTTCTTTCACTTTTAAGACCTCAACCCAAGCTCTAGGGACGATCTAAGATGATTTGGGACATGTACAAGTGTTGTTTATACAGAGCTCCTCAAAATATTTGCGCAAAACTAACGCAATTGTGGATTAATTGCGTAACTCCGTTGGACCTAGGAGGTTCTTATGTCTCAGAACTTACGCAAACATTGCTTATGAATTGCAGAACTCCAGATGACGAGACCCAAGAAGAATGCAGGTTTCGTGCAAAACTTATGCTAATTACTATTTTGCCTCATTTAAATCATTGACTTGATTGAGTTTTTTTCTTCATTTTTCAAAAATTCATGTTAGAATGGAAGGAAGAAGGTGGTATCAAGCGTATACATGTTAGAA
This sequence comes from Annona cherimola, assembly GCA_030490835.1. Taxonomy (NCBI): domain Eukaryota; kingdom Viridiplantae; phylum Streptophyta; class Magnoliopsida; order Magnoliales; family Annonaceae; genus Annona; species Annona cherimola. Next base: position 78,729,938 of record CM059976.1, read on the forward strand.
TTAATATATCCCGTAAGTCAAACAATCAAAATTTAGAGTAATCTTTGTATCTAATTAAGGATGCCCACTGATGCAAACCCACCAATAGCAATTAATAGAACGGTTGTAAGTGTTTCAAGTTCCCATTGCGACATTTCTTTTTTATTTTTCAGAGCAATGTCTCCTTACTTTGTTAGCATCATTGTTAGACTTACACTTTTAGAACTAGAATTGAAATATGTTCTTGAGTTAAGTTGTAAATGCAAAAAAATAAATAATAATAATAAAATAAATGACCATTAATATAAAGAAAATTTGCTACTTAGAGCCTAAAGGGTGCAACTTGGGCCAACTGTTTACAATATTAGAACCTATATTTTTAGAATTGGTAAATAAGATTAAGATTAGAGTTCAAACAATCTTGACTCCAAGATACCTAAGTCCAATTTTTTATTTTTATGTTGAATGTAAAATTATATTTATAGATAACATTTAAACAATATTTCTGCATATTTATGTGTGTTATATTATTTGTGTTTATGCTTGAATGCACATTCATCATGTTGAAATTATATTATAAATAAATTATATAATTTTTATTTACATCTATTTTCCATTTATATAATTATTTATTTTTAAGTTTGTTATTTCTTTTTATCTTATTTCAAAAAGTTAAATTTTCTTCTAAAAATATATTATATATTACTATATTTTAAGAAAAATTAGTCGAGCTATGTGTTATTATTTTCACTTGCATATTTTATGGTTGTTGTGAATTGATGTGAAAGCTTGTCACTCTCAAATAAAATGAAAAATTTCTCAATTTCAAGTCCAACCCAAACCCCCTCTGAAACATAATTTTGACAAAGAGTTAAGGTTTAGTTTTTATAAGAAGAATTAGAGTTTAAGTTTTATAAGTGCTAGGATTGAGGCAAAATCGAATCTGATAAGCCAAAGTTTCACTGCTAGTAGCTAGTATAATAAGGAGAAAAATAGACAGAACTCATTCTTAACGTTGTTGGGATAACATCTTATGAAATTTCAACGATAAAGTGCATTTCTGCTCTACGAAATCCATATATGTAATATTAGTCCAAAAAAAAAAATTTCTAAAGCATGTGCACATTTCGATGCTCGATAGAAACGTGTTTGCACTTTTTTTTAACGGGAATACTTCTATAAAATTGGGTTTTATAGAAGTAATTTCATGAAATCTTTTGATTTTTACAGTTTATAGAAGTAATTTCATGAAATCTTTTGATTTTTAAAATATTGATCCTTGATGATCCATTCATTGTATTTTACATCATTTGTTTAGTTAAGAGACCAAGTTTCAACCCAATCTAATATATAGATAAGCCACATTTGCTAAAAAATATGTGCATTTATGTATAAATTATGAAAAACACTTAGATCCATTCATACATATATTAGAATGTACCAATATTTTAGAAGATTATTTAGCTACATATTATTGATATTTTATATGGTTTAGATGTTGAAAAAACTACTTTAATGTTAATATGTTAATATTGAACCATTTTATTATGTTGATTTGATGCATTTATAGATGTGACCCATATATGGTGAAATTAAAAATAATAAATGAGTTTTCGGAACACTATAAATGATGCTAAATATAATGGTTAGAGTGAAGTTTCTATCAACCATCAAGATTTTAAAAATAGAGCGGGGTTTCGTAGGAGAGAGGTTTCATAGAAACATCCTCACTTTTTTAAAATTATAAAAACTTGTTTACAGTCTTAAGTCATAAGCATATTGTCAAATAAGCTATAAGTCCACGAATGGAAGCTTTAGATTTAGCTATATTTGTGAATTTAAAAAAAATATAAATATTTTCTTCGTCATTAATTCCTTAGTTACATCATTCAAAAGAAAATCCTTTCCTTTTTTATGGTTTGTTTTCAAAAGAAGATCCCTAATTAAAAGAAAATAAATGCATATATATATAGAAAGTATTGAAATGATTTATGTTTGCTGTAAAAGGCAACAGAATGGCCATATATCTCTATCATTTAAGCCGAAATTGATTTTATGCAGTCGGTTGCAGTTAGCTTCAGTGCATCGGACGCATTTAATCTATTTTTTTGAAATTTTTTTCGCAAGATCGTTAATTTAAATTTATTTAACATTATATACATTTTTACCATTTTTGAAGAATTTTTAGATAAAATTACTAAAATGCTACTAATTTTAAAAAATCAAAAATAAATATCTATAAATCTCCAAAAATAGTAAAATTTATACCCACATTAAATACATTTAAATTAATGATCTTATAAAAGAATTTTCTAAAAAAATTAAGAAAATGAATATTCGCATCCAAGTATACCGAAACTAAGTACACCTGGGTACATAAAATCAACTTCCGTTGAAGCTAAAAGATGGTAAAAGACAACAATAAAGTTCCAAGAGAACAGTGCATTACGGTGGGCATGCAATAATCAAGCAGCGGTTTGGTTATAGAGCTAGTACGGACTCCGGTGACATTACAACTGATGGGCTTCCAACCCATTAGTCACTCAATATTACCAACTTGCAATCCAATCAGTTTATGTTAAATGGATAAAGGGTGAGGTTGATGTTTTTATAAATAAGTTGTAAATTGATTTGGGTTGAAGTCTTTAAATGAAGTACCCATCTAATATAACCTTAGACGATTGCAACTCTACTTTCTTAGCTGCCTAATTCTAAAAGGGCAAAAAAAAAAAAAAAATGTCCACTTTAGCTGATTTCTAATTGCTGAAAATAAGGTTCTTTTCTGCTAGAAATGACCAAACGCCAAACATGGTGGGAAGAGCCCAACTCATCAGGGTGGATTGGATGTTGCCAATAAAGCTTCTAAGCTCGTAAGTAACTCTAGCAAACGCTTTATGTGGGCCGGCATGAAGCTAAGAGATAGATTCCACAGGGAGGTAAGCTTGCTGATGGCTGTAACTCTAGCGATGCGAGTTAATCATCAGGCAAGGAGACTATTGAGAGTGGAAGTAAAAAATTGAGTATATTAATCATGAGTGGTATATTTAAATCTTGACATAATTATATATATATAACAATGGCATCAACATATTTACTTATTTATTTTGATTATAAATGAATTATTGATAGACGAGCTTAATTGTAATACAAGTTAAAATTCAATGTAAAATATACACCAATCAAGAAATGAATTATTGATAGACTTGCATTTGCATTTTATTCAAAATACATTTCACTCAGAAAAACATGCAATAGGCATGTTCTGTAAATTATTGAACTGACATTTACTTTCTACTTATACAAACAAACAGTCCAAAAACAAACCAAAGACATGACAAGAATAGACTAGGAAGAGAAGCTGTGGATCTAAATTATTGTTGTTGTCCTTGATGATGAATCAAGGACAATGCAAGCCGGATACCGTCTGATCACTAACTCTTGTTCTTTGTTTCTTCATTAAAATTTCTCCCTTAGCATCTTCACCCCTTGGTATCTACCCAACATCAACACAGTTGCCATTGGATTTGTGCCGGGTGAATCAAGAAAAGTGGAACCATCGACTACCCTCAATCCTTTGACCCCCAAAACTCTATAATCCCTATCAATCACAGATCCAACTATGCACCCTCCATGATAATGGCCGGCTGTATTTAAGTTCTCTCTACAAATGTCTCTCAACTCCTGAACGCCAGATGTTCCATTCCTTTTTGTTATTATTGATTGCCTTCTTTCAAGAAATGTTGACACCGATTTGGATCCTAAAACTTTGTCTAATATAAGAACCATTTTAACACATTCCTCCAAGTCTTGCTCCTTGGATAGATAGTTGTATTCCACTAAAGGATTCTGCCTTGGGTCTACACTCTTTAACCTTAATGATCCACTTGAAGCTGGGTATGCCAGTTTTCCCGCCATTGCAACCACCGGATCACTAGCATTAAGACTCGGGTAACCGACTACGGTTTCAAATATGATTCGAAAATCATTCACAATTCCAACCATTTTGATTGGATCTACATGCAACTGTCGAAGAGCCTGAGACGAGTAGTTTAGGAGGATGCTAACTGTTGGGTTGTCCTGTGCGTATTGACCTACCTCTTTAGCATCAACAAGAGAGGTAATATTGAAGTGTATGAGATGATTTTTGGGGCCAATACCACTTAGCATGAGGATCTGAGGACTACCTAATGCCCCAGCACTTAGTATCACATCACCCCAAAAGCCCGAGTCCTTTGGATGGTTGAGGTAGATTTCGTATAACTTGTTTGGATCTCCATTGCTCCTCATGAATCTGATACCATAGGCTCTAATAGGCTGCTTCCCACCATCTGCAAGAGGAGATAAGATAATGATATGGCTAATATTTTGAAGTACTACAAACCCTTTCTTACATTAATTCCAAGTTCTGCTTAATTTCAATGTGTAATTTAAAAGACAAAACTGAAAGGACTGATATACTCTCTTATGTGTATCATCAATAGCAACTATATCATATGTATCTACTATACCTGCATTATGGAAGATGATGTTTTGAACTGTTGCATTCAGAAGAATAGTGAGCTTTTCTGGATTTCCAGTGGCTAGCAGATCTGCAGCAGTATGTCTCCTTCCTTGAGCATCAAACATACTGCCTCCCACCTTTGTTCCTCTAATATGCTCGAAAGTAAAACCATTAAAAGGATGAATTCCTGCTTCCACCATCCCCTTTGCAGCGGCGGATTGCCATGATGACAAAGAAGGTCTAGAAACTACCTTAGACTCCACCCATTCATAAGCTCCCCTCACCAACTCTGGATCCCACCCTGCCCTTCTTATATAATCTTCACTAGCTCTGCTATAGAACCCGCCATTAATTGTGGTTGTTCCTCCCAGTACTCTCCCTCGGGAATTACCTATACCTTCCTCGGAGATGAATGTTTGGGAGATAGATGTGAACTCATCTGTTTGGGTATTTGCAATGCCCAAATTCTCTTGATCTTCAATGAGTGAATTGCCATATGGTGACCCACCACGCTCCACTAATAATACGGAGTACTTTTGAGAGAGAGTTGCAGCCAAAGGGCAACCACTTGTGCCTCCACCCACAATTATGTAGTCAAAGGATCTACCCAAGACATGTTCAATGTCTTCTGTGATCATGAATGAGACCTTGCTTGCTAAGATGAGTGCACAAGAAGAAATCAAAAGCATCAACATCATATATTTGAATGAATTTGTATATATAATGCTTGATTGAACTATGAACTATTCTTTCAAGCCTGTCCATAGTTGTGACTGGTAGGGGTGCAACTCCGGCTCATGAAACTCAGGTTCACCTTAATCCTAACCCTAATTCTATTTATAAAATATTGATCCAAGCCCTATTTTTAAAAATCGAGTTCGGATTGAGTTTCGGGTTGAAATTTATGTTTGTGAATTTACATTTTATTTGAGAGTAAAAGTTTAGAATTTCATATAAATATATAATAATGACAAATCATATAAGTAAACATAATAACATATAGTGAAACCATAAATTTTTAAGAAAAAGAAATATAAAGAATATTTTTAGAAATATTTACATAAAAATAAAATAAAGGAATAAAATTAATGGATATAAAAGTAAATGATAGAAATAAAAATAATACATTTTATTTATAATATAATTACAATATGTCATTGATGTATTCAAATATAAACATAAATAACGTAACTATACAAAATATAAAGAAATATTATTTAAATATTTTGTATATAATACATTTTATAATAAACATAAAATGGGAAATCGGGCTTGAGTTCACTTGAATCCTAATCATATCATATTTATAAATCGGGTTTATCAGGATCGGGTTGGGAAAAAACAAGTTGAACACTATTGAAAATCGGGTTTGGTGAGCCGAATTTGGGCTCAACCTGGACCAAGTTGTACCCCTAGCCACTGGCTGCATTGTATTATAATAAGACATGATTTTACTTGAGTATCAGACCTAACCTAAGAAGAGCCTAGTTGGATGTCATGAATGGGGATGCAAACGTTGAGCCGAGTTGGAATAAATACGTTGTTCAAACTTTCTTCTTAGAACCTGAACTAGATCACTTAACTCATAAATAAGGTTAACAAACCTAAGCTTGAGGAACTAAGCCCATTTTATTTAACATAAAATATATTATGTATAATACCTAAACAAAATTTTTTTATTTATGTTTTTTTATATTATTTATATCTATGTTTGTATACATATTTGTCGTAAAATTGCATTATAGAAAATTTATATATTTTTCGTTTATATCTAAGTTTGTACTGTTCAGTTTATTAATTTTCTTTCTTTATCTTATTTTGAATGTTCAATTTTTTTAGAAACATATCATATATTACTATATTTAAACAAATCAGCTAGAATTTGCATTATTAGTTTTGCTTACGCAACTATTGTTATTATATATTCATATGAAATTTTAAAGTTATCATTTTGAAGTCGAATCAAAACTTGTCTACTTGAAATTCAACCCAAAACTTGATTTTAACGAAAAAGGTTAGAGTTTAAGTTTTATAAATAAAGTTAGCATTGAAGCAAATCTCGATTTTGTAAGTTCGAGTTGCACCCCAGTCATGATATCAGTTGCATAAAAAATGGATATATTTCCTATTTTTCAAATTTCTAAATATATAAAAAGTAAAAAAACAAAAACAAAAACAAAAACTTGATATATGGATCTGCGCCGATTATTTAAAATAATAATAAGTGGTGCAGCTAGCTGCAACTTACCCGGTTTTCAAAACAGAAATGAACAATTTTGCAACTATGTCAAACCATATGTGTTTATTGGGCATTTTTCAAATAAATGAGTTGTAGTTTTAATGTATAAGATTAAAATAACATTTAACTTTTATAGATTTGAACATTCGATATATAATCTCAAAAAAACATTTGACATATTTTATTTAGTTGATAGATTTTGAAACAGATTTTAAATTACCATGCATGATATCTACGATATACACGTTTAGTTATGTACAATTTTAAAAATTATATTATAACAGAGTAAATAATATCTATTAAGAATTCTGCAGATAAACACAAATAAATTTTAAAATGTTGTATATATATCTTTTCTAATAGAAGACATTTTGGTACTTTTCTTATGAAAAATTTGGAACGAAGGGGAACAGAACCATAAAAGCATGCATGGGTATATCTGTAATTTGTCAAACCATGTGGGTATATATAAAATTTTTTGAAATTTCAAACAAAAAGTAGTAATGTGGCAAAAATAAAAGAAAAGACTAAATGCATGTTGAAGCTAGAATGTCATTCGAGGGTGCTGATCAGTAAAGATTAATTTTAAATGCTTTAGCAGTTACAAAGAGCAAGACTAAGCATAAAATATTCCTCTCGACAGTTATATATATATATATAAGAAATATTCAGTTGCAACATCGCTGAAATGGGCCCCACATGATCATCAAATCATAATCTACTCCACCCATTGTATTTAGAATAATATATTTTATTATCGTACTAATTTTCATCCCAATCAGATATGTATATGGGCCTCACCTCTAATATGTATGGGGCCCATTGCGCTGCAACACAACAATATATATATATATATAAGTAAAACAGATGGAACTCATGCACGCAGCTCACCTTGTTTAGTTGGATAAGCGGATGAGAGAGAAGGAATCACGAGGAGCACTGAGAGGAGGAGGAGAAACGTGCGGAAGAGGCCATGGTCGATTCCCTTAAATTCTTCCATTTTCATCAGCTAGCTGTAGCTGTACTCCGGTGCAACAATTGGAGAAGGGTTCCAAATATATATATAGATAGACTAACCAATTTGAAAATTCTTGGATGCACTCAGGAATTCAACGGACGCCAATATTGAACATTGGTTATTTTTTTACTATATCTAGATGGGATCGATCGATGGATGATATTCTACTAGTCATCGTCAATCATCAATCAACATGCATGTACGCGTTTATTGTGCCCTCACTAGTCAACGTGAATATCAATCAACATGCATCCGTGCATTTATTGTGCCCTCACCTCAATTTACCCTCACTAAATTCTCACATGACCATAATTGCAAATATACTCATGCCGTTATGATATCATTACTGCAATGTTACGCCGAGAATATATTTACAAAGGTTCAAAACTATATATGTATATTAGCAATTATGATCAAACTATGTAGGAATAATTTGTAATTTCTGAAACTATATGAATATATTTACAATTATTGTCAAATTAAGTGAATGTATTTGCAAATCACCCATAAAACAAAAATAAGTCAATTCAAAGCAAATGGCTACTTTTGAATCATAACCCAACAACCTTATAATTTTGCGAAAATTTCGCACAAAATTTTGTCATTTTGAATTTTTTTTTTCTCGTAAATCTTCTGCCAAAACAAATTTAGAAAATTTTGGAATTGAAGAAATTCGCCTGGTGCCTACTCTCCACCCATATGGTTACAAAGTTGAGTTTTCAAAGTTGAGTTTCTGTCGATGCCACACGTGATTTGTTAATGAATAAAATAAGGGTAGTTTCCAAATATATCCATATAGTTCAACCATAATTATAAATATACCTACATGGTTTCAAAAATTACAAACTACTCTCACATAGTTTCACCAGAATTGCAGATATACCCACGCCGTTATAATGTTATTACTGCGCTATCACGGCACAGGTATATTTATAAAGGTTCGAAACTATGTAAATGTATTAGCAATTATGATCAAACTATGTGGGAGTATTTTGCAATTACTGAAACTATATGAATATATTTACAATTATGGTCAAACTAAGTGAGTGTATTTACAAATCACCCATAAAACAAAAATAAGTCAATTCAAAACAACTGGCAACTTTTGAATCATAACCCAACAACCTTATAATTTTGTGAAAATTTTGCGGAGAATTTTGTCATTTCGAATTTCTTTTTTCCCTGAAAATCTTCTACAGAACATTAATATAATCCGAAATTTAGAAAATTCTGGGATTGAAGAAATCTGGACGTGGTTGGCTGGCTTGGCTAGCTAGGTTTCCAGTTGGACTTGGACCAGCGTACTCTTCTTCTTGAGAAGTCAGCTTTGGTTGCCAACAAATTAATTAATTAATGGAGAGCCCTTCAGCTTAGTTTAATTAGCTTAATTGAGCAGAAGCAAATCTTCACCACATATATCTATTGCTCTTGGTTATTATCTTAGAATTACTTTCCAAGTTCACGGCTGTAAAATAAAAGCAAGGATTACATGTTACCATTAATATCCTAATTAACTCAAACAAAAGAGTCTTTATCATCTGCCACCTGCGCTTTTGCGCTCGTAACAGTATGTCTAGCTAGGGACAGTGAAAGAATTCACCAGTTTCTATTCGCCTGGTTTTCCATCAGTGCCAGTGAATCAGCATGTCCAACCAGCCTTGTCTTTCTAATACAGATGTTTGTACAGAAGCAAAATGGTGATACCATGAGTTGTATATGATTTTAAAATAAAAAATTATCCCCCTATTGTAAGAACTTCGAGCTTGGAATGGATTTTATGATGGTGGTAGACTTGGGTTAACTGCCATGGCTGAAAGAAGGAGATGCGATAGCAATTTTTCTGCTAGATTTACAATGGTGATTGGTAACATCATTTGTCATTGATTATGGACCCATGTAAGAAATAGAGGGTGATGACGATCATTTCTATTAGTTATTTTTGGCTAGTTTGGTTGAAGAACAAGGGTGGTTGGTGGAGCAACAACAATGATAAGCAACACCATCTTCAAAATAAGGCAAGTCATGTTGCCGTTTTCCATCCTTTTCGTTCATAATCTGGGCTAACTGCGGAGACCAAGCCCTCAATGAATTCGGCGTGCTAAACGCGTTAGCAATTTTTTAATCATCCAATCAAGCATCCACAGAAATCCAGAAGCATAATAAAAGAATTTGTCCACCCGAATCCTCCTCTTTGTAGATTTCATTTCTGTCAACAGTTGAATAGATGGATGCAACACCTCTTTCCAAAAACCCGAACGACCAGTCGTGATTCGAAAATTGACAGCCCCATCTTTCATGATCCCGGTATCAAGGTTTCCGTCATTAGCTCCGGCAATGGCACTTGTCTTCAACAAATAGGAAAGCAAGCATCACGATCGAATTGTCGTGTATGGTCTGTTTCGGTAAGCAACCATCTCATTTTCTTTCTTTCTTTCTTTTTTCTGATAAAGAGCAACGATCTCATTTGTAGCCATGATTCTACACCTATTTCGACCAGCCAATGGATTTGGTCATCTATGGCTAAAAATTTCAAGGCATTCCCAAATCAAACCAACCTTTCTGCCATAAGCTAGTTCCCAACGTCATTTTGTTTATATACGTGCGATTCTCTCACTGATTTAGCAAATTTTCAGCCACCAAAGCATTCCATCTCATCCAATTACAACCGGCGGCCAATGAAATCTGCTCGAATAAAACCAACGCCACAGCATGTCAACAGTAGCTTTGGAACCGTCTCTCCCATTCATATGCCCATCAAAGAGTAATTTCAAAATGGCCACTTTCACTGAAGGCATGTGCTCTAGCGTTATTGTCCATCCGTCAACATATGGGTCATCTGCAATTTTTATAAAATTATGTGGGAATTATTTGAGATCCGCGGAACTATATAGGAATATCTACAATTTCGATCAAACTATGTAAATATATCTACAAATTACCCTTTATTGTATGAACGTGTCTAAAATCCAACAGTCTTCACTACTAAACACATTGTCAAACGGGCTAATATTCCTTTAACCATCACCCCACCGCCCTCTTGAAATTAGTAATCTCTCCCCCTTGCATGATGGTGTATTTGCTACTACGTTTTGTTGGATTTGGATCGCTACGATGTATAAAAATAAAATAAAATTATTTTAAAAAATTCTTGATTGAAAGAAAATACATACAAGGAAAGCATCAATGTTTTAAAAACCAGGTTGAATTGTGCAGTCCATGAACTGGTTGGACGATGAATTAGAACATGAACAATTCATTACTGGTTATGTTAAACTGCAGTTCAATCGCTGGTTTCAACGATTGAATCGCAAAAATGAAAACCAGCCATCGCACAATTCAGTTTTCAAAACACAGGAAAGAACTGAAATTATATATATATATGGGATATATTCAGGTGCAGCAACGCTGCACCCGAATTCCCCATGCAGGTGTGCCATCGCACCGTCCATTCCGGCGCGTGAGATCTTGGCCGCTCGTTCGGCCTTGCGTGAAGGCTGCGTTTAGCCCGCAACTGCTGCATATAGGTTAGCGTGGGGAGCTGCCATGCCGATTTTTGTGCTGACTCTTGTCTCGTCGTGGAAACGTGAGGAAGAGAGAAGGTGGCGCGTGGGGAAGAGATGGGGAGAATGTTGGGAAGCAGGAAGGTTGAAGCGGGAAGAGAGAAAGAGAGGGAAAGAGGAGGCTGGAAGCTAGAAAAGGAGAGAGGAAGGGTGAAGGGAAGCGGGTGGAAGAGAGAGGGAGAGCGCGGGGAAGAGCAGGAACGCAGTGCGAGAGGGAGATCGTGGGGAAGAGAAGGCGGCCGCAGAACTGAGAGGGAGATAGTGTTGAATGCTGCCGGGGCACCATTGCCAGCGTCGACGCTGCCAGTGCCAACCCGCGGGACGAAAGGAGATGATCAGTGAGCCAAAACAAAGACAGGTGACGGAAAACAGAGGATTGACGGCGCACTAGAGGTTGCCAGTGCCGGCCTTAACGAGGAAGGAAGAGGCTGTCATCAACAAGACAGCGTCGCCAAGAGAAAAGAGGAAGACAACGTCACCGGTTATCTTCCTTTTACAGAAATTTAAATATAAAAATAATTTGTGCTTTTGTCCATGAATTGTTGCTCGCATTGTATTATTGCGTGTCCACTAATTGTTGCCCGCATATTGTTCATTAATTGTATTTTTATTAAAATTATTTTATAACTTATATTTAGAGGCCCATCTTTGCCACGTAATTTTGCTGTCTCCATACTTGCATAGATTCTGTTGTCTCAATGTTAGCTATGCTCTAATATTTTGCAGGAAGAAATTGAATTAAATAGCTATGAAATCACTGCTTGAATCCATCTTAAAACCTTCTGTTTAAAACCTTTTAATGAAATTTGTAGACATAACAGCCTTCCGTAAGGTTCACCTGTATATGAAACCTTTCTAACGCATGACCCTATCTCTATATTATATTAAGGCTAAGGAATATTTAACATATAATGAGGGGCTAATGGCTACTTCAATGATTCCGTAATATTTATAGCATATTGTTCTAAGTCCAGTATAGCACACTAATTTGTAAGTGACAGCATGTTATATGATGAATGAACATATTGTATTAGATGACGAAGGAGTTCAACGACTTGACAAACTTTATACTTGTTACTATAAGTTTGCTACATGTTCATTAAACAGGAATGTTGCTTGACAAATGTTAGAGTATTTAACTATTGAGTTCCTTTTGTTGTTATTAATGTTGAATTTGTAGTCTCTTTCAATTTTCCTAATATTCAACGATCAATTCATAGTTGCCATTAATTTCTTTGGTTGCTATTGTCTCTATATTGTATGCACTAGGAAAAATTTTCATTAATTCAAAAGCTGTGGACAAAATATTTGAAACTAAGGAGATTACCTACATCGTTTTAAGTTGATTGCGTACATTGTTTTAAGCTACATCTTCTGATTGCCTTCAACGGTAGGACTCAACTTATTTTATTATGAAGCAATGATTTATATATATTTGGTTGGCATTTGTCCATTTATTGAAATAGAATATCATACCAGCGTGTTGTTAGTGCACTCAGCGTGCTGTTGGTGTACTCAACATGCTGTGTGTGTACTCAGCATGCTGTTGGTGTACTCAGCGTGCTGTTGGGCTACACCGCAAGTTATTCGTATACTCAACGGGCTTTTTGTCTACTTAGCATGGTTTTTGTCGGTGTAGAAGTGTATATAAGCAGACTGTCATATCAGCCTGTACATCTCATTGTTTCTTTCAAAATGAATGAAATAATATATAATGCATCATAAGTGGTTGATGATCCTCACTAAAATTTGTCTCACACTTTGCAGGACAATTGTGAAATCAGTACAACATGGTGAATACACGAAGTAATGCCAGGCCAGAGAAGACTGCAGTTCGAAAGCGACGAGAAGCAGGGCCATCATGCATTAATCTTCCGGACAAGAAACAAAAAACAGTCGTTGTGGAAGAGAGCTCCGAGAAGACTTTATACTTCCTGGACTTGCGGACATCGTTGATTTATAAAGAGAAGTTTCAATCGAGGCTAGTGATGAAGGGTCGACCACTTTGCATTGAAGACTTTAGTGATTTTCCTTTCTCTAAGTGGTTGGTTGATTGTGGATTGTCTGAATTTGTGATGGTTGAAGATGATATTTACCTTGATCTGGTGAGAATGTTCTACTGTAACATGAATAAAGAGGCCATTACATATGTCAAGAGAGTGAAGATACCAATGAATGATGAAATGCTAAAATAGGTATTTGACATACGGATATGGTCAGGTGTGGATCCTCCAGTGATAAGCAAGGAGATGTCATTCACATTGCTCAGCGGCGACAAAAAGAAAGGAAAGGAGGCAGCTAGGCTAACTTCTCGGGAGTTGCTCACTTTAAATATGAAACTGCTACACTATGTGATCGTGAACAACGTCTTCCCGAGAGCTGGATCGATATCTGAAGTGTCAATCCATGACGCTTACTGCTTATTTGCACATGAGAAGGAGATTCTACTTGCAGCACCCGTGGAGATTTTCGACCACACACTTAAGTGTCGAAAGTGGAAGAATGGAGCTCTGCCACATGGGATTGTTGTCACCAGGATTTTGAAGCACTTTGGAGTTGATTTGTCTGGCGAGGAGGTGACGAGACATAGATTCTCAGATAGAATTGATGGTGGTTTGTTGTGCAGGATGAGATACGTGCATAATAAAGAGACTAATGAGTGGCTTCCTACTTCACCAAAGGTGGGAAAAAACACACAAGAGGAAGAGATTCACAAGTAGACAGAGGAGCCAAATACCGGTGAGCCGATCACACCACTACGCGAGCAACACATTAGTGACAAAAAGGAAGAGCATGATGGTGTTGAACGTGTCCATTCGAGTGTCAAGGATTCAGCTGCAAGGGAGGTAATGTCATCAGTTACTGAACTTCGACTGGAGGAGGTGTTGAGTGCTAAGATCAAAGAGATGAAAAGAGAAATCAAGTCTCACATCTCCCAGCTTTTATCTACATGCTTCAACCCACCAAAAGTCACTCCAGCAAAGAGAACTTCTCCAGTGGATGTCAGTTTCACTCCCACATCCGAGGTGCCCACCCCCACATCAGTTATTCCCACTCCCACATCCTCACCCATATCACTTCCATATCACCTCGTCCAGCACCCAAATCACAAGGTCAATCCAATTCACCGCAGTCATCACCCTCTCTTGCTGACATACCGACCACAGATCATTTAAATGTCGACGCCTTGTATTCTGGGAATATCGGACGCCTTGTCAGAGGGGTAAAACAAGTCCTTGAGCATGTCGGTAGGATTGATGAGAGACTTGAAGCCGTTGAACTTGCGTTGCAGAGAGACGACAACGGAGATAAGTGAAGACATAGTTGGAGGACGTGCAGTACTAGCTTTTCTATTTCTTTATACTTTCTGTGTTGAACTGGTAGATATATTTATTTACTTTATGAGACTGAATACATTAGAATATGTAGTGTTGAGTATTTTACAGGTTGCGAATGATGACTTTATATTGCGTCATGTGTTGGCATGACAATTGTAGGTTATATTTGTGCTTACTTTGATGTGAGGTGTTGCATCAGCGTGCTATATGCTTTATACGGTGTTGATTGATATGACAACAGGTTGTGTATTTGTGAATATTTTCTATTAAGAGTGGTATAGATATGCTTCTCAAGTAAGTGTGTGAAATTGATTGTACAGGTCATCTGAAATGGAATGGAATGTGTAGGTCATGTTGAGCTGAGAGTCAGCACACTGACTGGCTAGTGAGCGTGTCATGTCCTGTTAAGGTGTTGCCTGTAAAAATTGAAGGTGCAGGTCATCTGTTTGTTTCTATGCACAATCAAGGATACTATATGCACAGGTAGATATTCTGAAATGGAATGGAATGTGCAGGTCATGTTGAGCTGAGAGTCAGCTCGCTGACTGGCCAATGAGCGTGCCATGTCGTGTTAAGGTGTTTTCTGTAAAAAATTGAAGGTGCAGGTCATCTGTTTGTTTCTATGCACAATCAAGGATATTATATGCACAGGTGGATATTCTGAAATGGAATGGAATGGAATGTGCAGGTCATGTTGAGCTGAGAGTCAGCACGCTGACTGGCCAGTGAGCGTGCCATGTCCTATTAAGGTGTTGCTTGTAAAAATTGAAGGTGCAGGTCTTCTGTTTGTTTCTATGCACAATCAAGGATACTATATGCACAGGTGGATATTCTGAAATGAAATGGAATGTGCAGGTCATGTTGACCTGAGAGTCAGCACGTTGACTGGCCAGTGAGCGTGTCATGTCCTGTTAAAGTGAGAGTCAGCACGCTGATTGGCCAATCAGATTCAAAGATGTCTGTATCCTCAGTATAGTGAATCAAAAACACTTCTGTTTCTTTCATTGTGTACATGTGAATACAACATTCTTACAACTCCTTTCCTTTTCATACAAAAAATACATTTCCATTTGAATCATTGTATATATGTAAATACAAATTAATACAACTCCTTTCCTTTCCATACCAAAAATACACTCCAATCTGAAAATGTTCATTGAAATTACAATGGGTCATAATTTCTATAAATGAAACTCGAACGTAGGTCGTGTTGTTTGTTATCTATCCATGCATACACCCACATGCTTCACTACCATCCTACATTGCCAATAAAATAATCAAAATTCATATATAGTTCGTTGACAACTTTACACACACAACCAATGACAGTATATAAGAGCGATAGTACCATACGCACAAAAGCATTGGTAGAGCCCACACCAGCCTAAAAGTCATGCATGCACTAATCTGCAGAAAGTAAAAGAATTAGCTTAAGAGAATAAAAGATATAGAAATTATGAAGATTGTATAAGTGTATTAGGTTTTGATTGGTTAAATCAAATATGATATCATCATACCATGTTGCCCTCAATTCTTCTTATGTAATTCTGGACAATTTCGTCTGTCGTGTCCAATAACGAACTTCTTACATCCGCAACACAATTGGCCAATGCGCTTTATAGCCTTTTCAACAAATGATTTTAATCGCTTGCTTGACTGTCCTTTTCGCTGCACAATATTTGGGTAGTCAATTGTAGGAGTTGGGACAGGCTGTACATTATCGCTAATTGAAGGTCGAATTTCTCTTGTGATGTTATCATCCCCGTCATCCCCATCTACATGGCTGCTATCTTCAAAATTCACACATTTGCTTCCACCATTCAGGTTCTGTTGATGCTCATTCAAACATCCAGCTAACTTTTGTGACTGTATATATTCTCGCAAAGTTGATATAAGAATGTCTAAAGGTGTACTTCCTATCTGAAAAGTAGCCCAACTCGAAGTCATTTCCTCTAAAATGAAATTTAACTTTGGAAGTGTCAAATGCCGACGCACCATTGCTGAATTTGTAGCATCACATTTCTCCATAAATGTAGTGTAAAAGTAAAACAGATGGAATTCATGCACGTAGCTCACGAATTGTTGAGTTGGAAAAGCAGATGACAGAGAAGGAATCACAACGAGTGCTGAGAAGAGGAGAAGAAATGTGTGGAAGAGGTCGTGGTCGATTCCCTCAAATTCTTCCATTATCATCAGCTAGCTATAGCTGTACTCTGGTTCAACAATTTGGAGAAGGGTTCCAAATATATATAGACAACAAAGAAAGAAGAAATCTGGAAATGTTCATCACAAATTACAAGAAATGATATTATCCGTGACACAATCACTAATCAAAAATTGATAGCATGTGTAATGATCATAAAATACGTAATAATTTTTTTAAGGAAGACACGCACCCGCCGGAAAATGATGAAAATTTCTTGGAGAACATAGTCAGTCAATGACTTGGCTAACCTATTTTAAACTTTTGGGATGTACTTATAATGGGCCCACTAGAAGCGATTCCACATGACTCTTCCCGCTTTTTAATATCTTTGTTAATATACAATCCACTTTATTTATTATATTAATATCATTTGTTTAATTAGCACACCAAATTTTATCTAAATTAAATATGAAATATATATTCATAAGTAAATTCCGAAAATATTAAATCATTTTATGTATCTATTAAAATGTAATAATATTTTATAAAATCATTTATCCACGTAATAATAGTAGTAATAAAAAGATTTTCATGATAATATAAATAATTCTATAATATATTATTACATTCTACTAAATATGTAAACCAATATAAGCATTTTTTATAATTTAGACATAAATATATTTTTTTAGGCAAATGTAACTTAGAACATACTTAATTTATATAAAATTTAGTCTCTGTGTAAGCCATTTTTACACTATATATTTTGGATGATATTTGCATAAGAATGTGAATGATTAAGATAATTTCAATGGCATTTTGAATGATTTAACTTCGTTTAATACAAATCACTCATGTTCGATTGATAAGTTCAATGTCGGGTACAATCAGTATAATATAGATTATTTTGAGAAGATTTGAAGCACGAGGACAAAAATTCATTTAAATATTAGTTTAGAAGAATCAAGATGAGGCAAAATAGTGATTGGCATAGGTTTTACACGAGACCAAAATTCTTCTTGGGTTTGGTCATCTTGAGTTTCACAATTCATTCGCAATGTTTGCGCAAGTTGTAAACCTAAGGACCTTCTAGGTCTAATGGAGTTACACAATTAATTCACAATTGTGTTGGTTTTGCCAAATCCTTTAAGAAGCTCTATATAAACAATGCTTGTATATGTCTTAGAGCATCTTAAAACATCCCTCGAACTTGAGTTGAGGTTCGGAGAGTAAGAAAAGGCATAAAGCACGAAGCAAGGAGCAAGGTAGTGAGTTGCTTGAGACGATTGAGACACCATTGGGGCTTCCAATCAATAAGATTTTCTTTTCTTGTTTTCTTTTAATGTAGTTATCTTGTTTGTGATTGACTTTCAATGCAATATCATTTTATATTTGGATTTTATTATAAACATATTAAGCTAAATCCTTAATTTAGAGTTTAAAATGTAGCATACGTACAATGTCGTGGATATTGTGGTTTGATTTATTTATGAATGATATTGTGTGTTAATTAAATATCTAGTAATTTAATATTTGTCTAATGTTTGAGCTCCTGCTTTGGCAATAATTCTCATATATTAGGTGAAGGAACCAAAAGGTGAAAATCTAATATATGATAATTAAACCTAGAAATCTAAAACCATGAAAATAGACATAATGACCTTGAGGAATCACATGAAGGGCCACAAAACTTAAAAAATCCTAATTGATTTAATCTCATGAAAATATGCGGTTAAGAATACATTAGTAATAATTCATAAAGATTGCGAACAAGTATTATTCAACAAGTATAAAAATCCTAATGTGTTTTTAACCACCTATTTTTCTGAATTTCCTGTGAACCGATATTTATATACTGCAACCTACGACCCATGCACTTACAGTGAAATTGTGAACAAGTATTTTGACAACAAGTAATTCACAAATATATAGTTTAAAAATTCGAAGAAACAATAATATATTCTTAATTATCTATTTTGATGGGATTAAGTCAATTATGATTCATTAAGTTCTGTGGCCATTCATGGGATTCCTCAAAGTCATCATGCCTATTTTCATGGTCTTAGATTTTTAGGTTTAATATCTTGATTATCGTATATTAAACTTTTACTTTTTGATTCCTTCACCTAATATATAAGAATCATTGCCAAAGTAGAAACTCAAACACTAAGCAAATATTAAATCACAAGGCAATTATTTAACACACAATATCATTCATAAATAAATCAAATATATACATAAATATATTTGTTTATCTAGGAGACCAAGTATTATCTCGATCAAATATATTTATGAGTCACATTTGTTTAAAAATATACATAATTATGAAACATGCTTAGATCCATTTGTACATATATTAGAATATAATAATACTTTATAAAGCCATTTATCAATGTATAAATGATATTTTAGATGGTTTAGATGTAGAAAATACAATTTTAAAATTGATATTTAAGATTAAATTATTTTATTACGTTGATTTTCGATTGGCCCATCCACAATGATATTTGACAAATCAAAAAAATTCTAAGATATTAGAAATGATGTTAATTATAATTAATGGAGTGGATTTTTCATTAACCATTAAGATTTTAAAAATGGAGGGGGTTATATAAAAAAAGAGGTTTCTTAAAAGCCGAACGGGCTATCTATTTGTTGTTATTTTATACTTATTTTTCGAGTTGAGAGTTGCACAACTAAATCATTGAGTATTTTAGAATTAATCCTGTAAGTCAAACAAAAGAGTGCTCTTAATCTTTGTATCTAATTAAGGATGCCCTGTGATGCGAACAAGTGAATAGCGCACTTGTCAAGTGTCTCGGTTTAGGTGTGAGAGGTTCGGGCTCTAATTCATGGGATTAAGTCAATTAGGATTCATTAAGTTTTGTGGCCCTTAATGGGATTCCTCAAGATCATCATGCATATTTTCATAGTCTTAGATTTTCAGATTTAATATCTTGATTATCGTATATTAGACTTCCACCTTTCGGTTTCTTCATCTAATATATAAGAATCATTGCTAAAGGAGGAGTTCAAATACCAAGAAAATATTAAATCACAAGATATTAAATTAACATATAATATCATTCATAAATAAATAAAAAACCACAATATCCACTACGTTGTACATATGTTATATCCTAAACCTTAGCTTTAGGGTTTAGCTTAACATATTTATAATAAAATTCAAACACAAAACGATATTATATTTAAAGTCTATCACAAACAAGACTACTAAATCAAAAGAAACGAAGAAAATGAAAGCTTATTTATTAGAAGCTCTAATGGTATCTTAATGGCCTCAATCAACATCGTTTCTTGCTTCGTGCTCTATGTCTTCTTTAACTTTTTTGACCACAACCCAAGCTCTAGGGACAATCTAAGATGCTTTGGGACATGTACAAGTGTTGTTTATATAGGGCTCCTCAAAAGACTTGCGCAAAACTAACGCAATTTTGGATTAATTGCGCAACTCTGTTGGACCTCGGAGGTTCTTAGGTATCAGAACTTACGCAAACATTGCTTATAAATTGCGGAACTCTAGATGACCAGACCCAAGAAGAATTCGAGTTTCGTGTAAAACTTTTGCCAATCACTATTTTGCCTCATCTTGATTCTTTTAAATCATCGACTTGAATGAGTTTTTGTCCTCATGCTTCAAAAATTCTCAAAAATAGGCTGTATTGTACTGATTTTACCTGACATTGCACTTATCAATCAAACATGAGCAATTTGTGTTAAAAGAAGTTAAATCAATCAAAATACCACTCAAATTATGTTAATCACTCACATTCTTATTCAAATATCATCCAAAATATATAGTGTAAAAATAGCTTAACGATCTCCTAGCTAAATACAATATTTTAGTAATATTAAATACAATAAACGAAATAAATTTTCCATCCAACCTCTTCTATGCAATGCGGATTCCATATTACCTAGCTTTTCAATTTTGTGAGGAATATTCTAAAAGCAATTTTTTGTATTTTATAATTGTATTTGTTTGCAGGGAAATTTTCATTATTTTTGAAAAACATTTTAGCAAAAGTAATATATAGATGCAGATACAATTTTTTCAAAACTCGTGGAACGTTTGCAATTTGGTCCAAATTATGTAGATACGTATGCGAAAACCATACCCCTTTCAAATATAACAGTTCGCACGTGATGATTGCTTCCTATTTAATTAACGCCATACGTCAACGCATCACAACTTGTCTGCCGTCCATCCCATCCATCTCTTTTAATTATAAAATAAATAAGCCTTACCATTCAAAACAAATGGCTACTTGCCAATCATAAGTCCAAACCCAACCACATCGTAATTTAATTTGTGGAAATGACACATATTCAGTCATTTAAAAAAAAAAAAACAAACAAACAAACAAAGAAAAGAAAATTTTCCCTGCAAATCTTCTATCGAGCATTTCTATAATCTGAAGTTAGAACGTTTTGGGATTGCATTGTTGAGAAGTATGCATGTGAGAATTAATCCCGTTAAGTCAAGGAATAGCGAACCCACCTACCAATGGAGAGGAGAATCAACAGCTAATGGAGATAAGAGAAGCCAATAAGGTAGGCTGGGGAAGTGGAGAGTCGAACAAGGAGATGGGAGAGGAAGGTGGGAAGGGGGAAGGAGATAGGGGATACGAGAGAGGACATGGGGGAAGAGGGAATGGAAGGAAGAAGGGGGTATCGAGCGTATGCATGATAGGATTAATATATCCCGTAAGTCAAACAAACAAAATTAAGAGTAATCTTTGTATCTAATTAAGGATGCCCACTGATGCGAACCCACCAATAGCAATTACTAGCGTGGTTGTAAGTGTTTCAAGTTCCCATTGAGACATTTTTTTTTTTTTTTTTTTTATGTTTCAGAGCAATGTCTCATTACTTTGTTAGCATCATTGTTAGACTTACACTTTTAGAACTAGAATTGAAATATGTACTTAAGTTAAGTTGTAAATACAAAAAAAAATTAAAAATTAAAAAAACTCCCATTAATATAAAGAAAATTTGCAATTCATCTCCTACTTAGAGCCTAAAGGGTGCAACTTGGGCCAATTTTTAGAATTGGGCCAACTTGGGCCAACTTTGCAATATTAGAACCTATATTTTTTAAATTGGTAAATAAGATTAAGATTAGAGTTCAAACAAACCTGACTCCAAGATACCTAAGTCCAATTTTTTATTTTTTTGTTGAATGTAAAATTATATTTATACATAATGTTTAAACAATATTTCTGCATATTTATGTATTTTATATTATTTGTGTTTATGCTTGAATGCACATTCATCATGTTGAAATTATATTATAAATAAATTATATAATTTTTATTTACATCTATTTTCCATTTATATAATTATTTATTTTTAAGTTTGTTATTTCTTTTTATCTTATTTTGAAAAGTTAAATTTTCTTCTAAAAATATATTATATATTACTTAATTTTAAGAAAAATTAGTCAAGCTATGTGTTATTATTTTCACTTACATATTTTATGGTTGTTGCGAATTGATGTGAAAGCTTGTCACTCTCAAATAAAATGAAAATTTTCTCAATTTCAATTCCAACCCAAAACCCCCACTGAAACGTAATTTTGACAGAGAAAGTTAAGGTTTAGTTTTAGAGTTTAAGTTTTATAAGTGCTAGGACTGAGGCAAAATCGAATCTGATAAGTCAAAGTTTCACTGCTAGTAGCTAGTATAATAAGGAGAAAAATAGACAGAACTCATTCTTAACGTTTTTGGGATAACTTCTTATGAAATTCCTAACGATAAAGTGCATTTCTGCTCTACGAAATCCATATATGTAATATTAGTCCAAAAAAAAAAACACTCTAAAGCATGTGAACATTTCGATGCTCGATAGAAACGTGTTTACGCTTTTTTTTAACGGGAATACTTCTATGGAATCGGATTTTATAGAAGTAATTTCGTGAAATCTTTTTTATTTTAAAAATATTGATCTTTGATGGAAAATTCAATCCATTCATTGTATTTTATACCATTTGGTTAGCTAGGAAAACAAGTTTCATCTCAATCTAATATGTGGATAAGCCACATTTGCTCAAAAATATGTGCATTTATATATAAATTATGAAAAACACTTAGATCCATTCATACATATATTAGAATGTACCAATACTTAATAAGATTATTTATCTACATATTATTGATATTTTATATGGTTTAGATGTTGAAAAAACTACTTTAATGTTGATATGTTAATATTGAACCATTTAATTATGTTGATTTGATGCATTTATAGATGGCATCCATATATGGTGAAATTAAAAATAATAAATGAGTTTTCGGAATACTATAAATGATGCTAAATACAAGGGTTAGAGTGAAGTTTCTATCAACCATCGAGATTTTAAAAATAGAGCAGGGTTTCATAGGAGAGAGGTTTCATAGAAACATCCACATTTTTTTAAAATTATAAAAACTTGTTTACAGTCTTAAGTCATAAGCATATTGTCAAATAGGCTATAAGTCCATGAATGGAAGCTTTAGATTTAGCTGCATTTGTGAATTTTAAAAAAAATCTAAATATTTTCTTCATCATTAGTTCCTTAGTTACATCATTCAAAAGAAGATCCTTTCCTTTTTTATTGTTTGTTTTCAAAAGAAAATCCTTAATTAAAAGCAAATAAATGCATATATATATATATAGAAAGTATTTGAAATGATTTATCTTTGCTATAAAAGATAATAGAACATGTACTCGGGTGTACTTAGTTTCAGTGCACCAAGTGCATTTAATCTATTTTTATATTTTTTTTGAAATTTTTTTATAAGATCGTTAATCTAAATGTATTTATCATCGTTAATCTAAATGTATTTATCATGTGTATAAATTTTTACCATTTTTGGAAAAATTTTAGATAAAATTACTAAAATGCAACTGATTTTAAAAAATCAAAAATAAATATCTAAAAATCTCCAAAAATGATAAAAATTTATATACGTGTTAAATACATTTAGATTAACGATCTTGTAAAAAACATTTCTAAAAAAATTTAAAAAATAAATATTTCGCATCCAAGTATACCGAAACTAAGTACATTTGGATTCATGAAATTAAACTTCCGTTGAAGCTTGGAAAAGATTGTAAAAGACAACAATAAAGTTCCAAGAGAACAGTGCATTGCGATGGGCATGCAATAATCGAGCAGCGGCCGGAGCACGGCTTTGGTTACAGAGCTAGTACGGACACCGGTGACATTACAACTTCTGGGCTTCCAACCCATTAGTCACTCAATATTACCAACCTGCAATCCAATCAGTTTCTGTTAAATGGATAAAGGGTCAGGTTGATGTTTTTATAAATAAGTTATAAATTGATTTTGGTTGAAGTTTTTTAAATAAGGTACCCATCTAATATAACCTTACCCGATTACAACTCTACTTTCTTAGCTGCCTAATTCTAAGAGGGGGGGAAAAAGTCCATCTTAGCTGATTTATAATTGCTAATTCTAAATTTCTAATTGCTAAAAATAAGGTTCTTTTATGAAAGAAATGACCAAACGCCAAACATGGTTGGAACAACCCAACTCATCAGGGTGGATTGGTGCTTGCCAACGAAGCTTATAAGGTTGTAACGCTAGCAACGCTTTATGTGGGCCGGCATGAAGCTAAGAGATAGATTCCACAGAGAGGTTAGCTTGCTGATGGTTGTAACTCTAGCGATGCGAGTTAATCATTAGGCAAGGAGACTATTGAGAGTGGAAGTAAAAAATTGAGTATATTAATCATGCGTGGTATATTTAAATCCTGACATAATATATATATAACAATGGCATCAACATATTTACTTATTTATTTTGATTACAAATGAATTATTGATAGACGAGCTTAATTGTAACACAAGTTAAATGCAATGTAAAATATACACCAATCAAGAAATGAATTATTGATAGACTTGCATTTGCATTTTATTCAACATACAATACACTCAGAGAAACATGCAATAGGCATGTTCTGTAAATTATTGAACTGACATGTACTTTCTACTTATACAAACAAACAGTCCAAAAACAAACCAAAGACATGACAAGAATAGACTAGGAAGAGAAGCTGTGGATCTAAATTATTGTTGTTGTCCTTGATGATGAATCAAGGACAATGTAAGCCGGAGACTGTCTGATCACTGACATGTGTTCTCTGTTTCTTCATTAAAATTTCTCCTTTAGCATCTTCACCCCTTGGTATCTACCCAACATCAACAAAGTTGCCATTGGATTTGTGCCGGGTGAATCAAGAAAAGTGGAACCATCGACTACCCTCAATCCTTTGACCCCCAAAACTCTATAATCCCTATCAATCACAGATCCAACTATGCACCCTCCATGATAATGGCCGGCTGTATTTCTGTTCTCTCTACAAATGTCTCTCAACTCCTGAACACCAGATGTTCCATTCCTTTTTGTTATTATTGATTGCCTTCTTTCAAGAAATGTTAACACCGATTTGGATCCTAAAACTTTATCTAATATAAGAACCATTTTGGCACATTCGTCCAAATCTTGCTCCTTGGATAGATAATTGTATTCCACTAAAGGATTCTGCCTTGGGTCTACACTTTTTAACCTCAATGATCCACTTGAAACTGGGTATGCCAGTTTTCCCACCATTATAGCCACCAGATCACTGGCATTGAGACTCGGGTAACCGACTACTGTTTGAACTATGATTCGAAAATCATTTACAATTCCAGCAATTTTGGCTGGATCTACATGCAACTGTCGAAGAGCCTGAGATGAGTAGTTTAGGAGGATGCTAATTGTCGGGTTGTCCTGTGCGTATTGACCCACCTCTTTAGCATCAACAAGAGGGGTAATCTTGAAGTGTATGAGATGATTTTTGGGGCCAATACCACTTAGCATGAGGATCTGAGGACTACCTAATGCCCCAGCACTTAGTATCACATCACCCCAAAAGCCCGAGTCCTTTGGACGGTTGAGGTAGATTTCGTATAACTTGTTTGGATCTCCATTGCTCCTCATGAATCTGATACCATAGGCTCTAATAGGCTGCTTCCCACCATCTGCAAGAGGAGATAAGATAATGATATGGCTAATATTTTGAAGTACTACAACCCTTTCTTACATTAATTCCAAGTTCTGCTTAATTTCAATGTGTAATTTAAAAGACAAAACTGAAAGGAGTGATATACTCTCTTATGTGTATCATGAATAGCAACTATATCATATGTATCTACTATACCTGCATTATGGAAGATGATGTTCTGAACTGTTGCATTCAGAAGAATAGTGAGCTTTTCTGGATTTCCAGTGGCTAGCAGATCTGCAGCAGTATGTCTCCTTCCTTGAGCATCAAACATACTGCCTCCCACCTTTGTTCCTCTAATATGCTCGAAAGTAAAACCATTAAAAGGATGAATTCCTGCTTCCACCATCCCCTTTGCAGCGGCCGATTGCCATGATGACAAAGAAGGTCGGGAAACTACCTTAGACTCCACCCATTCATAAGCTCCCCTCACCAACTCTGGATCCCACCCTGCCCTTCTTATATAATCTTCACTAGCTCTGCTATAGAACCCGCCATTAATTGCGGTTGTTCCTCCCAGTACTCTCCCCCTGGAATTGCCTACACCTTCCTCGGAGATGAATGCTTGGGAGATAGATGTGAACTCATCTGTTTGGGTATTTGCAAAGCCCAAATTCTCTTGATCTTCGATGAGTGAATTGCCGTATGGTGACCCACCACGCTCCACTAATAATACGGAGTACTTTTGAGAGAGAGTTGCAGCCAAAGGGCAACCACTTGTGCCTCCACCCACAATTATGTAGTCAAAGGATCTACCCAAGACATGTTCAATGTCTTCTGTGATCATGAATGAGACCTTGTTTGCTAGGATGAGTACACAAGAAGAAATCAAAAACATCAACATCATATATTTGGATGAATTTGTATATATAATGCTTGATTGAACTGTGAACTATTCTTTCAAGCTTGTCCATAGTTGTGACTGGTAGGGGTGCAACTCCGGCTCATGAAACTCAGGTTCACCTCAATTCTAACCTTAATTTTATTTATAAAATATTGACCCTAGCCCTATTTTTGAAAATCAAGTTCGGGTTCAGTTTCGGGTTGAAATTTATGTTAGTGAATTTACATTTTATTTGAGAGTAAAAATTTTATAATTTCATATAAATATATAATAATAACAAATCATATAAGTAAACATAATAATATGTAGTGAAACTATAGATTTTTGAGAAATAGAAATATAAAGAATATTTTTAGAAATATTTAACATAAAAATAAAATAAAGAAATGAAATTAATGGATGTAAAAGTAAATGATAGAAATAAAAATAATACATTTTATTTATAATATAATTACAAGATGTCATAGATGTATTCAAATATAAATATAAATAACATAACTATACAAAATATAAAGAAATATTATTTAAATATTATGTATATAATACATTTTATAATAAACATAAAATGGGAAATTGGGCTTGGGTTCACTTGAATCCTAATCATATGTATGGGGCCCATTGCACTGCACCGGAATAGTTCCATGTATATATATACATATAGTAAAAGTAAAACAGATGGAACTCATGCACGCAGCTCACCTTGTTGAGTTGGATAAGCGGATGAGAGAGAAGGAATCACGAGGAGCGCTGAGAGGAGGAGGAGAAACGTGCGGAAGAGGCCATGGTCGATTCCCTTAAATTCTTCCATTATCATCAGCTAGCTATGGCTGTACTCCGGTGCAACAATTGGAGAAGGGTTCCAAATATATAGATAGACTAACCAATTTGAAAATTCTGGGATACACTCAGGAATTCAACGGACGCCAATATTGAACATTGGTTATTTTTTTACTATATAAAGATGGGATCCATCGATGGATGATGTTCTACTAGTCATCGTCAATAATCCGAAATTTTGTCATTTCGAATTTCTTTTTTCCCTGAAGGTCTTCTACAGAACATTAATATAATCCGAAATTTAGAAAATTGTGGGATTGAAGAAATCTGGACGTGGTTGGCTGGCTTGGATAGCTAGGTTTCCAGTTGGACTTGGACCAGCGTACTCTTCTTCTTGAGAAGTCAGCTTTGGTTGCCAACAAATTAATTAATTAATGGAGGGCCCTTCAGCTTAGTTTAATTAGCTTAATTGAGCAGAAGCAAATCTTCACCACATATATCTATAGCTCTTGGTTATTATCTTAGAATTACTTTCCAAGTTCACGGCTGTAAAATAAAAGCAAGGATTACATGTTACCATTAATATCCTAATTAACTCAAACAAAAGAGTCTTTATCATCTGCCAACTGCTCTTTTGCGCTCGTAAACATATTGTCAAACGGGCTATAACTCCTTTAATGGAAACCTAGCATTAGCTCCCCTGAAATTAGTAGAGTAATCTCACCCATGCATGATGGTGTATTTGGTATTGAATGTCGTAGTTTTTAGAATTTCAAGTTAGTATGGCTAGCTAGGGACGGTGACCACTGATCATAACAGTATGTCTAGCTAGGGACATTGAAGGAATTCACCAGTTTCTATTCGCCTGGTTTTGCATCAGTGCCAGTGAATCAGCATGTCCAACCAGCCTTGTCTTTCTAGTACAGATGTTTGTACATAATCAAAATGGTGATACCATGAGTTGTATATCATTTTAAAATAAAAAATTTATCCCCCTCTTGTAAGAACTTGGAACTTGGAATGGATTTTATGATGGTGGTAGACTTGGGTTAACTGCCATGGTTGAAAGAAGGAGATGCGACAGCAATTTTTCTGCTAGATTTACAATGGTGATTAGTAACATCATTTGTCATTGATTATGGACCCATCTAAGAAATAGAGGGTGATGACGATCATTTCTGTTAGTTATTTTTGGCCAGTTTTGTTGAAGAATAAGGAAGGATGGTGGAGCAACAACATTGATAAGCAACACCATCTTCAAAATAAGGCAACTCGTGTTGCCGTTTTCCATCCTTTTCATTCATAATGTGGACAAACCGCGGAGACCAAGCCCTCCATTAATTCGGCGTGCTAAACGCGGTGGCAATTTTTTAATCATCCAATCAAGCATGCACAGAAATCCAGAAGCATAATAAAAGAATTTCTCCACCCGAATCCTCCTATTTGTAGATTTCATTTCTGTCAACAGTTGAATAGACGGATGCAACACCTCTTTCCAAAAACCCGAACGACCAGTCGTGATTCGAAAATTGACAGCCCCATCTTTCATGATCCCGGTATCAAGGTTTCCGTCATTAGCTCCAGCAATGGCACTTGTCTTCAACAAATAGGAAAGCAAGCATCAGGATCAAATTGTCGTGTATGGTCTATTTCGGCAAGCAACGATCTTATTTTCTTTTATTTTCTTTTTTTTTTCTGATAAAGAGCAACGATCTCATTTCTAGCCATATGATTCTACACCAATTTCGACCAGCCAATGGATTTGGTCATCTATGGCTAGAAATATCAAGGCATTCCCAAATCAAACCAACCTTTCTGCCATAAGCTAGTTCCCAACGTCATTTTGTTCATATACATGCGATTCTCTCACTGATTTAGCAAATTTTCAGCCACCAAAGCATTCCATCTCATCCAATTACAACCGGCGGCCAATGAAATCTGCTCGAATAAAACCAACGCCACAGCATGTCAACAGTAGCTTTGGAACCGTCTCTCCCATTCATATGCCCATCAAAGAGTAATTTCAAAATGGCCACTTTCACTGAAGGCATGTGCTCTAGCGTTATTGTCCATCCGTCAACATGTGGGTCATCTGCAATTTTTATAAAATTATGTGGGGATTATTTAAGATTCGCGGAACTATATAGGAATATCTACAATTTCAATCAAACTATGTAAATATATCTACAAATTACCCTTTATTGTATGAACTTGTCTAAAATCCAACAGTCTTCACTACTAAACATATTGTCAAACGGGCTAATATTCCTTTAACCACCACCTCACCACCCTCTTGAAATTAGTAATATCTCCCCCTTGCACGATGGTGTATTTGCTACTACTTTTTGTTGGATTTGGATCGCTACGATGTATAAATATAAAATAAAATAATTTAAAAAAATTCTTGATTGAAAGAAAATAAATACAAGGAAAGCATCAATGTTTTAAAAACCAGGTTGAATTTTGCAGTCTACGAACCGGTTGGACGATGAATTAGAACATGAACAATTCATTACTGGTTATGGTAAACTGCAGTTCAATCGCTGGTTTCAACGGTTGAATCGCAAAAATGAAAACCAGCCATCGCACAATTCGGTTTTCAAAACATAGGAAAGAACTGAAATTTTATATATATATATATATTCCGTAGAATTGATAGGATCCGTGGGCTCGGGTCGATGGCCTGAGCTTAATGGGCCTTGTTGACGCCACAATATTGCCAAGAGCAATCTTGTGGCCAGGTTAAAAACTCTACTATGGTGAGATAAGTAGAGATTTAACAGACCACAACCTCAGAATAGTTAAAACAACACTTCACAAATACGAAATAAGCACTTATTTAAAACATAATTTATATTTAAAAACTTCGTGTCTTACAATCCCATAAAAAGATCTATTTATAACGAAGTATAAGAAACATCTTTCATTATTTTTTCGTGTGAGACAAATAAAATAAAATCCTAATTATCTTTTCCATTGGGACTATTAATACATAATAAAAGCATAATTAATATATCTCCTATGTTATTTTCCTCTAGTTGGAGAACTTATTTTGATGTAAGATTTTTCTTCATGTTCTCTGTAGTAATAAGAAATTTCAACCACATTAAAAGTTTGTCGTTAGGAATGACATCAACAAACTCCTCAATCAATAGCAAAATTTGGTCAAGCGCAGACTAGGATCTACTATTCTTCACATATCAACAGTGAGCCATGATTAGATACAATATTATATGTATACTTAACTTATAATATTCATTTTATTTCATTTTTTGTTTTTTCTTCACAAACTTGTTTTATGAAGTGTATTTAATCCGTATACCAAGTTTTTCCATTTTACAATACTTTTACATATTCATTTTTTATTTTTAAAAATCAAGTTTGTTGAGGGGTGAAAGTTGACCTAGTTGCCCCTAAAATTAATGATTTTTAAAAATAAAAAATAAATATATAAAAATATTGTAAAATAGAAAAACTTGGTATATAAACTAAATACACTTACCAAAACAAGTTTATAAAGAAAAATCAAAAAATAAAATAAAAAGGAATATTGTGACTTAAGAATTTATATAATACATTGTATATAATCATGTCTCATCAACAATATACATTCAAGACTAGACTGTCAATAAGAATTATTAAGCTCAAATTTAGTAAGCGTTTACCTCTTTTTGTGGTTTGGATTGTTCTTCGAGTTTTAACATAGTCAAACTTGATCTTTATATTATTCTTATATGTTTGGAAAATGATAAAACTTTTGAATGAAAAGGTTTGGTGTAAAAGTTGTTAAATTAATAGAAAATGATGTAATACGATAGGGATAATTATGAGAACTAAAGGCAATGAAGTTAGATAGATTAGTTGTATGGGTAATTGTATATAAATGACTGAAAAGTAGGTTAGTTATATAGAAAGATGTGAAAAAATAATTAAACAATAAAATAGTTACACAGTGTGAAAAGTTTTAGCTTTATATTTATTTTTCGTTGCCAAACACACCCTTGAAAAGCTTAGGTGGTGTTGTAATTGTTGGTTTTCCTCACAAGTGCACAAATCGAGGCAAATAATATAGATCCCACCGGGTGCAAGTACTCGTGTTATTACTTTTTAACAATAGCACCTTTATCAGATTTAGGTTTAGACGGATTAATGGAAATTTATTACTAAAGAAATTTAATGCAAGAAAGATCTAAGGTATCTGGGGTCTCACACCTTTGTAACTACCATTGCTTTTCCGTTGATTAGTTTAACATTTCAAATATTGAGCTTTAAAGAAGAATAATTGTACTATCATCTATCATCTCTTATTAGGTGTATGTGTAGAAGTATTTATGCCCTTAATCTGGAGGATTAAAACTCACTAAGTTCTGTGTTTATTCTATGTCAAATTCTTTAAGAACTCATGCCTATTTCTAGGTTGGTGAAATCTTAATCTAATATCTTGATCTTTTTTATACATTTACTTTCACTTTTTAATTCCTTAGATTTGGCATATGATAGTAACACAAAATATCAAATTACAATATCTTCAATAATCAAAGAATAGCCACGTCTGCTATCAAAAAAAAAAAAAAAAGAATAGCCATGTCAACCATAAAGGGCTATATCCCAAACCCTAAATAAAAGTTCTACCAACTCGTGTTATCAACGAAATCCATAATAAAATTCAAAAAAAAAAAAAAAAAAACTGATCTCGAAAGGAAAAAGAAATAGAAACAGAAAAATCAAACTTGGATCTCCTTCTGGCTATCCTTCTCTTCACAAGGAACTTATTCAAATCTTCTTTAATTGCTAAAACCCGAAGCTCTACCTTTTTTTTTTTTTTTTTTTTGTTGTTGTTGTTTTTGAGAAGTTTTTTCTCCGACTTGCCCATCGGTGTGTTGATTGCTACTTTCTTTAACCATGGTTGATTTGCACCTGTTCTCATACAAATAATATATATAAGTCCGCCGAAAATCAATCTTTGGATGAAATTTCATCAAAAACATGGCATAAGAACATCTATTGAAAATGGGAAAATAATGTGCACACGTGACCAAGAAATGTAGTAGTGTTTTAAATATCAATAACAATCGCGAAAAACTTAACAATCAAGCGACAAGCAACCACTAGAATGATGTCACATCATACTTTTCTTCATATTTCTTTCCCATAAAAAATTCAACAAAATAATGTTTATTAGCCTTGACTTTATTCCTTTTTTTTATCGATGAGTGATCCTATTAGTCGGGACTAAGTAAATGTCTCACTTAGCCCATTTCAAAAATCTTATTTAAGACAACTTTTTTTTATTTTTTCTTCATACACTTGTTTATCTAAGTGTATTTAATATATAAATCAAGTTTTACCATTTTTGGATATGTGTATATATTTTTTTAGATTTTTAAAAATAAAGGTATTTTAAATACATATATACACATAGATGTTTAAAAATCTCAAAAAAATAGATAAACATATTCAAAAATGGTAAAACTTGGTACATATGTTAAATACACTTAGATAAACAAATGCACGAAGAAAAAAGTAAAAAAAAAAAAAAAAAGTTATTGTAAATAGGTTTTTTAAGGTGGGCTAAGTGAGACATTTCCTTAACCCGGACTAACAGAACCATTCATCTTATTTATCTACTGTAGTTTATAAAGTCAAAGATGCGGCTCTATTCAAAGACTGAGTTTTCCTACCTTAATTTGAATGAGGCTTGAGGCCTCTCCCCCTGATGAATTACCATAATAGAAAAGATTAGTATCTTCCTCCTCGCTACTAGAGCTACTATGATTAATATCATCATTCTGTTGTTGATTTGGCAAGCCATAAGTATAGCAATTTTCTCTTATAGTTCTTATTTTTTCAAAGGGTAGTTATTGAATTTATTGGTGCTACTCCTCGACTTTAATTTCTTGGACACTTATATGATGTTGGCTGCTGGGTGGGATGTCGATTGATGATTGAAGGTGACAATGTAGGATTCTGAATAATTAAGCAGAGGCTAGAGTGTGGCCACGGCGACAGATCTACTGCTACTAATGATAACTTATATATGGGCTTGGCAATGAGCCCATTTTTTACATTCTTTTAGTGTTACCCCTCTTTGTCCCTGCCAACCTAATCTGGTTTCTGTAAAATTGGCATTCAGATTTTTCAACATATCAACACGTTTACATGACTCATATATAACAACTTGAAATAGATGGGTTGCCATATGTTAAGCTTGTCCAACTAGTTTAATCCATCAATTCACCTAGCCTATTTACAACCTCAACATAAAAATTAAAAAATATATAAAAAATTTCTTGATACTTGTTGACTAGTATGTATATTTATTAACAATGGAATCAATAACCTAACCAAAACATAAATATGAAATTTAATTGTTTAAATTCAAGCAAATCATTAGCATTAGAAGCCTTTGTTGATTATTTGCCAATAACCTTGTAACTCCAGCGATGATTTACGTGGGCATGAAGAGATTTGCATTGACAGGTAAGCATGCTGACACAATTGAAGCTCTAAAACATTTTGATTACTGTTTATGGCTTCAATGAGATAGAAGAAATCTTTCTCAATCGAAGAAAACCACAGACCAGAGCAATTCCTGACTCATAGTACTATTATTAAGAGCTTCACAACGGCAGCAACACTTCACAGTACTTCAAACCACACCAAAGTGGCCTAACATTTTTTTATGAAAAAAGAAAAAAAAAAAAATTTGGATTTGGTTCTTAGATGCACCACAATATAAACACAGGTCAACTGTTTCTTAGTACACAGGTACAGCCTTATGGCATACAAATCCAATCTCTCCTATTGCTCCCCATAACAAACACGATTGCAACCGTTTCAAATTCCTACAAAACATGAAAAAGGAGGGCCTCACTAAAAACAATTGCAATTTAAGTCCAGTTCTTGCCAACCCAAGTCAGCCTCGCTCTGATACTGGAAGTTCAGATCAAACACCTCTGACGCTCTGCATTTTTTCGATTGACTAGTTGATTTTTCGTGGAGTGGCCTCTTCCTCTGTGGCTGATCGACACACATGTCATCCGACAAGGCCATGGCTTCATCACTCAAGCTGGACTTGCTTCTTTCCACTGATGGAATTATGCAGATTCTATTCTGCACATCGGTTCTAAAGTGACTATTGGGATCAGATGTCTTTCTTCCTGAACATTCAGAAGATGTTAAACAGCTATCCAAGGAGCATTCTGCGGGCTGAGGCTGATAAGTGAGAGCTTCACATGACACCCTTCTCTTCTCTTGTTTCTGAAAGCCAGGGTCTGACTGCACAGTCAATTTAGAAATTGGGGAACTTAGGCATTGGGTTTCCGCTGTTGAAACTGCTTCTGTTAGATCTGATTGTGCAGGTTGCAGCATCAAACCAGAGCTACCGTATGCTGCAAGTGCTTCTTGTGCTGTCTTCAATACCGACTGCAGATACTTTCCTTGTGCTTCAATTCGGAGCTGCAAGTGCCGTTGTACCTGACTCAAGATAGATAAATAATTAATTAATTAAAGATTAAAATGACTAATACAGCAACAACAAAGGCAATATTGTGGGAACTGGAATCAGGTATGGATGATGAACAGCAGCACACGGAACCAAGTCACTGAACGTTACTTCAATCTGTTCATGTAGCTTCTTCTGCATTTCCATCTGCATGCTTAGTGCTTCAGCTATCTGCAAGCCTCTGAGAAACAGGATATTAGATTAGCATAAACGCCAGCTCTGAATTTTCAAGAGACGATTTTCATATAACGAAGGCGTCAGCATGCATATCATACTCATTATTAGATCCATGAGGTCTTTCTCTGTCCCCAGTGCCAAATTGGCTAGCTCTATTCTCTTCCATGTCAAAACCTATAGTTGAGGCCAATCAAAACCAAGGTAAGGCTTTCTGAAACTAGTAGCAAGCTTTCATTAGGGATCTGGTAAACGCACCTTGCTTCTTGCTGTCACTGCATGTTTGTGCTTTCTCGCTGCTAGCAAGCCTGAATTTCTGCAACAATCGAAAACCGCTGTTTTCATACACTACGACATGCTTATGCAGTATTTTTAAAGCGATGAGAGAGAACCAGATCCGACTGAGAATCTCAAACACATCATACCTGCAGGTGGCTCTTTAGGTGATACAATGTAAGACCAGGTGTACCCATCACTCTCATCACAGCTTTTGGTGTTGCCTCTAATGCAGTTTAAGTTAAATGAGAATCAAGACTTGTAAACATATTTATATCTATATATGGAAGCTCACGGACGAACTTGAATTGAGAGATTTTGCACTTACTATCGGCACCACCTAACATAGAAACAGCATCAACAAAGCGTCGATGAAGGTTTGGTGTCCATTTCAATCTGGGCTTAGCATCAGCCGATAGAACCAATCCCGCCTCTGTCTGTCCGTGAACTAAAGAACATCTGTCTTCTATTTCGTTGTTCCTCATTTACTGGAAAGCCAGATCAAAGTCAGTAGAGTTGCGAGTCTTGCAGGACAAAATGAGGCATGGAGTGGATAATAAGTGATGGCGAGCTTTCGGCAATCTGAAAACAGAAGTGGTTTGGGCTGAAGAATATATGCATGAATTGGAAGTCTTTTTCACATCTCCCACTTCGCTTCTCCTTTTTCTTTTCTTCGATGACTTGAAAGGGAGAGAATCTTTGATGCAAGAAACAGAGAAAGGAACACAGTTGAATTGGGTCTCAAAAGGAGTGAAAAGAAGAAAAGCCTAGGCATTGTTTTCTTGCTGTTTTCCCACTTATTCTACGTTTGCTTGATTCTCTGCTGCATTTGCATGGGTCCCACCATTATGAATGATGGGTGTCCCCATCTTTGCTATGCAGCCAGGAGATTCGAATAGAATTCATTTCCAAGTAGCTTTGTTTTTTTTCTTTTCCCCCCATTTGCCGTTCATGTATTCTATATGACAGGAAGAACTCCTGAAATCAGTCGATTCATCATCTGCTAATTTGGATGTTGCGTGGAGTGGGAGCAAGGCCTACTTGGAGAACTAGATCCTGTGGTTGGGTTGGATTAGATGTTTCTCTCGTTTTTCAGAACCATACCATCAGAGGGATGGATTACGGATTTGAACCATTGAGTTCTACATGCCCACAGCTGATGTGTCTCTTTGGGAGCAAAAATTCGGCTGCTCCCAATACCTCAACGGCTAGGATTGCCTACGCACATGACCCAACCTGCCAATCCTGTCTTGATTTCTGTATTGCACAGACTACCACAGCAATGCTGCTTGCCCTTTTAGCTGATAAGAAGAGCCAACATGTGTTTTTGGAGTGGCTGATTATCTTTGGTTTTTCTGGTCGCAAGGGAATCAAGGAATCTACTCTTAGATCATAGAGCAATATAAATTACAAGGAAAAGCTTTGAAAGTTATCTATTTGTTACCAAAAACTTAATAATAGAAGGGAAGGCAAGTTTTATTCTTTTTACACACAAACAATGTGTACCAGCCAGCTTTTTGGCTACACACACAATAAAAGAAAGAATGGCAACACAAACCCCAGACGCGAACGCATACAATCAATCTCAAAACAAGAGGTCAATAATTAAATTTCTGGATAAGTTATATTGGAAAGGTCATAAAGGATCCAAGCATTTATGAGATAGGACACACTGGAAAGTTTTGTGGGATAACCTCCACTAAAGCAACAGCGAGTTTTTTATATATATGTAAACGCATGCACAACTGAAAGCGGTGGCTGCTCTTATCCCCACTATAGATTTTTTAAGCTCTTACAGCACATGTGAAAGGAAATTAGAGTGGCTTCGTTGATGGAACTTCCCCACCTGTAGTAGTATTGGTTGTAGCTTTCAGATTATAATCCAATCAGAGATCAAAAAAAGAATAAAGAAACGGCCAACAAACAAATCGGTAGAGATGGATATGATAAAACGACCATCGCATTTCTCGGGTTGCGGTTTGGGTTTGTCATTCCCGAATCTATAATGAATGATTGATCTTCAAAGTGGTGCCATCTGAGTGCCAAACATTCATTTGGTCTGATCAAGCCTTTAATGATTCAAAGTTGAAAGGTTTCGCCAATAAAAAGGATTGAATGAAAATACGCGCTCAAAAGCGAAAGCAGTAGGAGCAGCAACAGATTTTTTTTTCTCCCCCTTCTTTTCTTGTCGCAACTCACAGAAGGTGTGCAGCAAATGATGCTTCCAAAATGCAAATGAATAAAGCCTGTGAAAGTTCACAATTTCATCAGGCCTAGAGCAGGGCAGGCAGGCCATATACTGCCATGTGAGCCCAAAATGGCCAGAAGAGAGAGAGAGAGAGAGAGAGAGAGAGAGAGAGAGAGAGAGAGAGAGAGAGAGAGGCTAGCTAAGGAATGGATGAAAGTGAATGACCTTGACCCCAGGGTCGGTCTGCCAAAGTGGGTTTGGAATCAGTCAATCAAGAAGATTAGGGGTTTTAGAGTCTTTAGGGTCAAGACCAACCAACCCACTTCTTTCTTACTTACTTCTTAATAGTATTATGACTGGGAATCTGGCAGAGTCAGGATTGACGTGTAGGATATGGTATTTGCTCCCCCTCTTTTTCCCCTTTTCTCAAGCCGCGTGACAGAAAACGCATAAGATTCCAAGCGCTATGATGTCTATGGAAAAAAAATAACATCTTTCGTCGCTATTCTCCAACCTAATAGTAAGTTGCTCAACCTTCATAACACCTTGAATAGGGAATCAATCAGCTCAACCTTCAAATCAATGAGGGAATGGATGATCTGAGTGATGGTTGATAACAAAGGCATATGGCGCCCAAATTGCTTTGAAGGTATAGAAAAAAGAAGAGAGCAATTTGCAGACTACTGTTTACTTTAACCAGCACCTGCTGTACTTGGAAACTACTTTCTTCCTTTAATATATATTCCAAAACAAGAAAAGTAGATTCTAGGATATATATGATGGGGGAATGGAATGGCCCCCATCCTCTCTGAGAGCGTTATGCATTTGGGATTGGTACAAGGTCCATTGAAACTAAAGTCACGGATCAAAGGTGCCCCCATGCATCCCTGTATTATTATTCCCCACTGGCCTCCATTACCCAAATCCCAAAGCACACTGCGGAATCAGGAAAAGGCTGGAAGAATAAAAATAAAATTAATACACAGAGAGTGAGAGAGATTGATTCACGTTAGAATTACTAATGAAGTTCCTAGGACAAGGGATTACTATCTTCCTGGCCGTTTGATACTCAGCACGGACCAAGTGACTGACAGACTTTGACAGCATTTCTTCCTTTAAACCTCATGATTGGATTAAAAACGCTTTCAGTGGCATGAAAATGAAAAGAAAAATAGCGTGAAGGATAGAAATAACGATGGAAGGAAATATTGTTGCTCAAGTAATTTTGCATGTTTAACAAATGGGCTTTGCTGCTGTCATTTTTTTTTTTTTTTTTTTTTTTGTATTTTAGATCCAGCCATGCATTATTATGAAAAAACTTTTGAGCATAAATGTGAAAATTCAAGTTGATTGAGAACTTTCATAATCTATAATATCATGCATTTGCACCAGTTGTAGATAATATACAAACCTAATTAAAATAATTTTTATGTTAGATAAATATTCCTAGAAGAGAATATGATGCATGGCTTGAATCTAAGAAAAAAATCAAAAATTTATACTTTCTGCGATTGCGACTTACAAAAGCACCTGATGAAGTGATATTGAGAATTGTGGTATTGGCACTCTCCCTCCCTCCCTCCCTCCCTCTCTGCAATTTATGACTTACATAACCACCTAATAAAAGTGATATTGAGAATACTCTCTACTTTATGCAATTGTCACTTACACAAGCACACTTTCTGCAATTGTCGCTTACATAAGCACCTGATGAAGTGATAATGAGAATTGTGATATTGGTATTCCCTCCTAGGGGTGTAAATAGGGTTGGGTTCAACCCGAGCCCGCATCAACCCAAACCGATTTATACCATGGTTGGGTTGAGGTTTTGGAAATTTGATTTTTAAAAAATGGGTTCAACCCGACCCGATTTTAAAAATGGGTTGGGTTAGGGGTCGGTTGACCCGACCCGACCCGATTTCATAGGATATGTATTTACATATATTTATGAGAGTGTATTTCATTCATATTGCTTAGATATTTAAATTAAATTGTGTTGAGTTTGGAAATTCGTTTGACTATTTGGTTATCAAATGTTCTTTGAATTTATTTGGTTTGGAAATATATTTGGTTAATTAGTTGTGAAATTGTGTTTGGATTATTTGGTTATATTGCATCGTAAATAGGTTGTTTAGATATTTGCTCGCATTGGTGATTTAGAATAACATAACAGGTCAACTGAGAACTTAAGATGTTTGTAGCTTTGATTGGAAGCCAACTAAGAAGGTAAGTAAGACTATAATATTCATTTTTCTATTTTGCATAATTTACTGTAATAATTTTACTTGGCTTTCACTTTTTGACTTGCAGAAGACATCGATTGCTCAAAAATACAAAAACAAAAAAACAAATCAATTACTAAACTTATCCTCCACTTTTGAGCTATGTAGAACTTTTATTGGCACTTATTGTTTTTATAATTATCATTATTTTTATTATTTTAGAAATTCATGTGAACAAAACTTTAACTAGCATTGATAACATGTGTAATCTATTAGCCCGATTTCTAACCCGAACCGAACCGATTTGAGGTGGGTTGAAATAGGGTTGGGTTAAGATGTGAAAAGTAGGGTTGAAAGTAGGGTTGGGTTGTGATTTTACAAGGTGGGTTAGGGTTGTATTTGTGCCAACCCGAGTCAACCCGACCCGATTTACACCCCTATTCCCTCCCTCCCTCTCTCCAATTTATGACTTACATAACCACCTGATAAAAGTGATATTGAGAATACTCTCTCGCTCGCTCACGGTAGAGCAATACATGAAGTTCACCAGCTTTAACACTCACAAGTGAATTACAAGCCATCTTTGGTATCCTCACATATAAATCCTACTGCCGCAGATTGGACCACTGAGTCAATCTTTTAGACAAGGTAGTACTGAAGAGAAGGCACTCTGGCTGCTAATCTGATTTAACTCTTCCTTCTCTCTTCCCAGAGACCCTTCATTTGGTTACAAATGCTCACCACCATTGCCTAGGAAAAGATCTTAGCAACATAATTCAAGCCCGGCTCAACATGCTCTGGAAATGGAATAATATAAACAGCACAAAACAATTCTCCATCCAAATGCCAAGCAAGAAGAAGCACACGCAAAAACAATACAGTAAACAGCTAAATTGAGTTTCATAGTTGCAACATTTGCAAGTTGCAGGCAAAAAATCCTGTGGCATAACAGCAAAGGTTATGAACTTAATTACACAGGACTTTAATGCCAATATAACAGAAGACTTTAATGCAGTTTCACATAGCATGTATCCTACAACATGAAAAATTGCAGATCAAGTACAAAAGTATTATAAATCATGTTGAAAAAACAAGATAAGAAGTATGACTGCACAAGCTGTTTATGAATAGATTTTCATGTGTAAAGAAATACACAGCAGGCATCATCCCATGCATGCTACAATAGCATCCACCTCCAGTAAGTGCCAATCTGGCAGAAGCCGGTAATGCAGTTTCAGATAGCATATGGCCCACCGGATGAAAACTATGCAATAGAACCATTAAAAATAACATACATCATGTTGAAAACAACCTACGAAGTAGGAAGAAGTAAATTGTTCATGACTAGAATTTCATTTGTAAAGCAATAAACAACGGCAATCGCATGGGTGCAAAGATTAACAGCACTCATCTCCAGTAGAAGTTTAAATCTAGCAGAAGATATTAATGCATTTTCAGATAGCATGCAGGCACAGGATTAAAACAATGCAGCAAACTATCAAAAATATTATGTGACATTTTGAAAAAACAAGAAAGGAAGCAAAAGCTGTTTATGTCTTGATTTCATTTTAAAACATAAGAAATCATCACATAAACCTTTAACTCTCTCCCTCACGTAAACCATCTGAACCACATTAAGAAGAAAAACCATTTTCAAGAAGGTTTTAAAAAATAAAGAATAATCATATATGCCTTTCCCTCCAACCCTTAGATGAACCATCTGAATGACATTAAGAAGAAGAAACATTTTCAAATATGTTTTAAACAAAAAATAATAATAATCATATACGCCTTTCCATCTCTCCATGTTCATCTAACTATCTATCCATCCATTACATCATAAAATTACTCTAGGGACTACAAAAACATAAAATGAGAACTATTCTAAGGGTGTGTTTAGGAAATGATAAAACTTTTGATGAAATTTTTTTAGTGTAAAAAGCTTTTGAATTGATTAAAAATAATATGATACGATAGGGATAATGATGAGGAAAAAAATTAAAATTAAAAATAGATAGGTTAGTTGTATAGATAGTTGTATGGAAATGATTAAAAAGTATGGCAGTCGCATAAAAAAATGTAAAGAAATGATAAAAAAGTATAGTAGTTGTGAAAAGTGAAAAGTTTTAAGATGTGTTAAGGAAGTGATAAAACGTTTGGATGAAAAATTTTTAAATATAAAAGTTGTTGAATTGAAAAAAATGATATAATATGATAAAAGTAATGATGAGAAGTAAAAAGAGTCAAATTAAAATAGATAGGTTAATTCTATAAGTAACCGTGTATAAATAATGAAAAAGTATGATAGTTATATAGGAAAATGTGAAAAAATAATTTAAAAATAAGGTGATTATGGAGAGTAAAAGGTTTTCCGTTGAAAAGTTTTAGCTTGATATTTTTTTTAACATTGCCAAACACACCCTAGGAGTCATCTACAGTAAAATAAGTCTTGTTTGCCTCCTAGATATATCCGAGGCACGAGGTACATATTACATAATACATATTGATACAGATAGGCACCCATCCATGTCCATTAATTAACCAAGATGGCTACCCGGGCTAAGCAAATTAACCTAGAAATACTCAACATTCCATCTCCCACATTAATGAAGGGCTCAGCAAAACAAGTGTTCCTAATCATGATTATCATCGTTTAGGACCAACGGACCATACAAATTAATTGTGGCCAACTGCAAAATCCTCATATGCCAATATCCTCAAAAGTAAGACCTGATCTTTTTTTGTCATTTATTTCTTTTTTTTCTTTCAGTTTTCTTCCCATTTTACTAAAAGAATAAAAAAGAGCAATAGTTCAACTTTTTAACCACAGGCCCAAATATAGGAACTTCTTTCAACATTGTGCAGCCCATCCATCCTCAATTACAGCAGTCTTCTCTATCATGATATCCACCATCGTCCTGACGTCCTTAAGCCTTGTCCTTCTAGAACTTTAAACTTGGACCTGCCCGCTCAAACATGTATATTTCAAGAATCATCAAAGTTCTGATGGCAGTCTTTTCATCACAATATCTACCCTTGTCCTCTCTCACATCCATAACACCCGTCCTTCAAGATCATAAAACTTGCACCTTCCCAATCCAAACATGCATATTTCAAAATTCTGATGTAAGTAACATTCGCAGCAAAATTTTGGATATTTGTGCAATTCATATTATTCCTTTTTTTGCTTCTGTCTATTTTGTCCCCATTGCCAGTGAGCTCTACAGCCCCAAAGTACTTCCTAAGCCTATCTGAGCTGGCAATATTAGAATGAGAAAAACCAGCGTCAGGAAAAGTTTCATGGCCCAGAGAAAGAGGAAGCAGGTAAGTAGAGCCTAAGAGTTAAACACAAGTTACATACCAAGAATCAGTAGTAGAAAAGGCAAAATGCATTCATTAGATAGTTAACAAATTGAAATTTGGAAAAAGAAAAGCGTGTTGTGACAACCATGACCAGAGGATGCACTGATACAGAACTACTTAGGCAAT
This sequence comes from Annona cherimola, assembly GCA_030490835.1. Classification (NCBI taxonomy): domain Eukaryota; kingdom Viridiplantae; phylum Streptophyta; class Magnoliopsida; order Magnoliales; family Annonaceae; genus Annona; species Annona cherimola. The sequence continues at coordinate 78,773,267 of CM059976.1, forward strand.
GAAATATAAGTGTTTACAGCTTCTAATATTAATCAGCATATATAGAGTAAGAATTTTAACAGTGGACAAAAATAAGGAATTTTCCATCATAATCAGAGCCAACATGCATAAATTTCACGTGATGTGATAAGAAACTAATGCATCACAAATAAAATCAAAATGCAACAAGCGAGTGTTGAAAACAAAATATGTTTAGAAGCCAAGCACCTCACAATCACATGAAAAGAGCACAATGATAGTCATGATAAGGTTCTCTAGAGGAATTTCCAAAAGAGTCTGCAAGAGTAAATCCACAGCAGAACACAGACAACAAAAGGATGGAAGTCCTTGCGTCCCATTTATTGATAGCAATTACAACAGTATAAACCGTTTTTTTTATTTAAGCATGATATAATTAAGGAAAAAGATGTATGAACCATGGATCTAATTGATTACTGACAAAATCCATCAACTACTTTTTGATCTTTCGATGCTTCTTTGGTCCCCAAACTTCCATCTTACCAACAGAACATCCACACCGAGCCCGAAAGACAAGAATGGCCCTCCCATTAGGAGGAGCCAGTTTCTTAAGTTCAGCTTCCAATTCTCTGAGATGCGCGGCATCCACTTCAAACAGTCCTCTACCACCATCACCCTTTGCATTGGAAGAGATTGAATTCTTCAAGCACTCCTCGGTCTCAATCTGGATATCGAATTCTGCTGCCTCACGAAGACCACGGCAATTGGGGTTGTCGCATTTTCTGCTGGTGCAGTAAAAGATCCCCCAAACAGCCACAGTAGCCAACAAAAAGCCGAGTCCTAGAACAGCATATCCAAATGGGGCTCGACCGACCTCATCCTTTACAACGCAGAGAGTGACGCCGCCAATTTGCATGAGAGCATGGCAGAAAAGCTTGATATAAGGAAATACCAGAACTCCACTGGCACCAAGCACAACAATGAAGATGATGATGTCAGCTGCTGCAGAGCGAGATAGGTCGCAAGGTGGCGTCTTCAAAGGGTTTGAAGAGGAGGGAGATTTGCGCATCCTTTGTTGATGATGGGCATGCTTGGGATGGTGATCCGCCGATGATGAAAAAGGGTTTGCCATGTCGGTGTGTTGGGCGTCGGAGGAATTGCAAGAGGAAATCAAGCTACTATAATCGACCATTTGGAGAAAACCCAATGGGTATGTGAAACCTAATGAGATCCCACCCACCTATCCAACCCCAAACCGGTCAATCAATCAATCCTCTCTTCTCCAATGGGAAAAAGGAAACTCTTGTATCGAGAGGATTCCAGCCGCTGATCGAATCTGCAGGCCGGAAATTTTCTGTGTTCGGGAAGATCCCAGAAAGTAAAATGAATCGGTAAAACAAGAAAAGAAAAAAAAAAAGAAAAAAGAAAAGCGAATCTAAAATGGATCAGCCCAGGCCAGCGAAGAGTAGCGGGAGAGAGCGGGCAATCGATATCACCTGAGGAAGCAATTTGGAATACAAGTAGATGGCAGTGGCAATTTATTTGTTAACGAAAAGCCAAAATCCAATCCAATCCAATCCAACAGAGAAGCAGCCGCCAAGAAAGAGGAGGAGGATGATGATGATGTAAGAGGAGGCAGCGTAGCTGAGGATCCAAATGAATTTTATTATAATAATAATTATTATTATAATTGCGTATTTGTTGGAGAGGAAAGGAGAGGCGGTGCAGCAGGACTCCTTCCCCTCCCTTTCCCTTTCTCTTTCCCTTCCCTAACACGTTTTCAGGGATATGCGGAATTGGGATTCCTCAGCCGGCTGCGAAATGAAAAAAGGAGAAGGCGATTTGGGGATTTGGGAGGGATTGATTATCTATCGATAGTTGGGGATTTGAGATATTTGAATGCTGAAGTGAGTCTCTCTCTCTCTCTCTCTCTCTCGCATCTCACGCGCATGCTCTACGCTTCTTCTCCACTAATGAATCCATCAATCAATCAATCAAAAGGATTCGTTTTTTGCTGCAAGTTGCAAAACCCTACTAACTCCCCTCCACTCCACTCCACTCCATTCCACCACATCTCACGCCCTCACCTCACCCGCAGAAAGCCTTCCAACGCCGAGGCAAGCTCCCACTCACCGCCCCATCACCCCCTCTTTCACGCTCGCACACCGCTTTTTCCGTTTTACTCGTGCCTGTTATTAACTTCGTTGTCATGAAGCAGCCCTTGTTGAAGCTTTTGCCCCGCACTTCGATTCCACGTGAAATCTTGGCCCCCCTCCCTGCATTTTGGGTACGTTTGGTACAACAACAACAACAAAAAATTTGGGAAAGAATTTGAAGAAGTGAGAGAATAATGAATTGACAGTAAAAACAATAGAAATTAAATAGATGCAGTCGCATAGAAAATGCATAAATTGATTACAATTTAAAGATGATAATAGAAAATGGAATGATTAAGTAATTAACATGTTTAAAATGTGAAAACGTTTGGAGGTCAGAAGTGAAAAATAAAACAATTAAATATTATCAAGGGGGGCTAGAATCATTCGTTTACCTAGAAAGCTACTTTTTTTCCAAATAAAAAATGTGTATCGTCACAGTTACAAAATGTGTAAAATGAATCAATAGAATTATTTGATTTTTATATCAATTTCAAAGGTGTTTTTCAACATATAAAGCATTTAAGTATCTAATCAAGATTATTTTTAGTTGCATCTAAACAATATGGTTGCGTCTGAAAAGTCATAAAATTTTTAAATGAAAAGTTTTTAAAATAAAAGAAAATAATGTTATATAATAAGTGTAATGATGATGAGTAAAGAAAATAAAATTAAATTAGATAAGTTAGTTATATGAGTAGTTATGTAAAAATAATTGAAAATTATGGTAGTTGTATAGAAAAATCTGAAGAAATAATTAAAGAAACAAGATAATTATAGAGAATGAAATGTTTTAAATTAAAAAAAATTTATGTTGAAAATTTTTTGATGAAAACGAACACACTCAGCAAAGGTTTAATTTCTTATTCCATTGTGAAGTTACATGAAAAAATGCCAAGATTAGAAGAGGGCTTTTCAAAAACTGAATGAAAAAGTATGGAACAAGGTCCAAGATTGGAGGAAGCTTTGTCAAGTAAAAGAAGATGGAGGGCTTGGCTTCGGGGACCTGGTCGACTTTAATTTGGCAATGGTAGCAAAGTAGATGTGGAGGATAATTGTCAACCCAGATAGCCTTAGCCAAAGAGTGATTAAAGCAAGATACTTCCCCAAGACAGAGATATAGGAGGCAAAAGCAGGGAGAAAGAGCTCATTGACTTGGCGTAGCTTTCTTAAGGCTATGGAAATCATCAAGAGAGGAGTTAAATGGAGGGTTGGAAATGGTCATAAAGTGAAGTTCTTTGATGACAGGTGGGCAGAAGGTCAGATTCGAGCATGCGGTCCTTTACCAGAGGGATCCCAGGTAGGGGTGCAACTTGGGCCGGGTTCGGCCCGAACCCGGCCCGCCGAACTCGAAAAAATACAGTGTTGAAACTCTTAGATTTTCAACCCGAACCCAAATTCAAATAGGTCTCGGTTTCGGGTTCAGGCAAGCCTGAACCCTGTAAATCCGAACCCGAATTTTCATTTATATAAAATATATAATTTATATTATAATAATAATATATTATAATAATAACATATTACTCATGGATGGATGATGGACAATAGGAGTACGGCATGGCAAGCATGGACAGCTCATCGCCGAGACAATCTAAGGTCTTAAGTGATTTCAACAAAATACCTATTCTCAATTTACATTACGATACAGGTCCAACAGTTTTTTTTAAAAAAAAATTACTCTTCACGCCTTTTCTACTGAAGCCTTTTGACCAACGAAATCCTGTAATACTAAATATTAAATTTTTTTGAGATCTTTTTTTCCAACGGGAAAATTTATGAGAACTTTAAAATTATAGTTGTAAAATAAGCTTAAAACAATAGAGGAGTAAAAAAATACAATTAATGATTAATAATACAATTTTATTGACAACGTTTACACATAATCCATATTCTACTTGATACAAAGAGCATGCTCAAAACAGGTTTTTTTCTTTCTACTCTTAAGTGGTATTTGAATTTTTCTTAATTTCATACAATAAATTATTTTTTAAACTTTTTTATATAATAGATTTGTGATAAAAAAAATTATATATAAGATAAGTAACAAAGACATATTAATATAATATGTCAACCCAAAACTCAACCCGAGCCCGAATTTCAAAAATAGGGTTAGGGTTGAGGTTTACAAATAGGGTTAGGGTTAGAGTTAGGGTTGAAGTTTTACAAATAAGGTTAGGGTTAGGGTTGAGGTGAACCCGAGTTTCATGAGCCCGAGTTGCACCCCTAATCCCAGGAGGGTATTACAGTGGGGATTTTCATTGACAAAGAACAGGAGATCTTGAAAAGAACAGGAGATCAAAATGGTGGTAGGAGAGAAAGAATGGAAGCAAATCAAGGACATCTTTATCTAAAAATATTGGTAAAAAATGTAGTTATCACGTCAAGAGGGCCTCTACTGTTGTGCAATACCAAAACAGACGAGAGTTTTCCTCAACAGAATTTCCATCCCTGCACAACAAACATGTTGTATCAGTTGTATCAGTTGGGATACCACGCCAAGACAGGTTTATCTTGTATGGGAGGGAGTTTGTTATAAGTCTCGGGCCAAAGTGTTGTATTTTCTTTGGTATTTTTGCCTTCCATTCAGCCCTCACGAAATCTTCATTCCCCCCTAGTTGAGCAATCCGATTAATGTCCCCTCTCTATGCCCTCAAATCCCTAGCCACCTCACAGTAAATACCCATTCACTTCCCTTTCCCTATATATTCTGTCCTCCTCACCATCTGCAATTATTTTTCACCCACTTAATCATGAAAATTTCATTCAATAAAGGAGTTTTTGTAGAAAATTCTTTGGGAAAATATTTTTCATCTGAATATTTTATTTAAATAACTTTTGGGGATTATTGTGGGTAATCAATGTATGTGGTGAGCAGATGCTCGGGGAACAAAGGCGGCACAGCCCTAGAGCCCAAGCATTAGTTAATTAAACCAAAGAGCAGCAACTGATTTACATGGTTTAAGCTGTTCCATCCTCCAATATTCAAGCTTCTATCCCTTTCATGGTTTTTCATGACTCCATCCGTTGTAATTTTTGGCAACAAAATTAATTCAATCTTCACCGACCTTCAATAGATCTCATCCGTCGACTCCATTAAATTTTCAGCAACAAAGTTTAGCCGTTCAACATGTGTGATCTGAAGCAGCACGTCAACAAAATTCAGCCACCCTTTTTCTGGCAAATCCAGCGAAGCAAACCTGCGCAATTTTATTTTAGCTATGAAACGTGGCCGTCGAGAGAAGCGTAGATTAACACTTTAGCCGTTCACTTGTGCGCAAAAGGAATCCGCTTTCTAACGGCTGCTCTCCACGGGTTTCCTCTCTTACAAACAAAAAGGAGTGGTAAAGCTTTGGGGATATATAATTTTCCACCTCCAAATTTCTAATTCCCTGTTCAAGTTTGGAAAAGCTTTAGATGAGAGGGGATCGATCACCAAGCACTCTTGGAGGAGTTCCAAATTTATTTGTTTTGCTCTGCTAATTTTAGATTTTTATTTTGTTTTGTCTTCAGTTGGATTTTATTTACAGTTATTTTTATTGCACTTTAATTCTCAGTTGTAATTTTATTTTAGATATTTAAGTTCAATCAAAATTTTTCTAAATAATTCAAACATCCATTGCCTCTCTGTGGATTTTATTCTATGTCATAATTAATTGTTAGTTTTAATATGATTCAGTATAATTTGAGATTAGTGATCATGGGTTCCTAACAACACCCACATGGTTAAACACCAAGGGACTACTCGTTGTTTGGTAAATTCAGAGGGAGAGACTGTGGGAACCTGAATCATCTACTTAGGCTCCTAGTATCAGTTAAGAACCATAACTTATTCTCCTTTTTCCTTACTGTATGCTGGAAGATCTGGTTTGCTAGGAACCAAGTGTGGAGTGCTAGGGGGCCAAGGCCAGCTGGAGGGGACGGTAAAGTGGTGTGTTGATTTCCTACACCAATATAGGACTAGGACTGCTTGTGCAAGCAGCAGTGGGAGGGAAGTCTTTAAAGAGAGCAATGTACGTGGAAAATGCCAAAAATAGGAGATTTCAAGGTCAATATGGATGCTGATGGCACGGATAAAACAGAGACAAGATGGTATGAGGCTATGATTCGTAATTGGCATGAGGATTTTGTGGCGGTTAGGTGCTGCTTGGATAAGGGTCTTATAAATCCAATGTGGATAGAATTTAAGGTAGGCCTCTTGGGTTTGATGTGGGCTAGAGAGGTGGGAATTCAGAAAATAGTGCTGGAGAGTGATTCTCTCACGTTGATTAATGCTTGCAATGGTGAGCACAAGTTTGAATCAACCCTTCAGTTTCTACCGAAGGAAATCAGGGACACAAGTAAATCTTTTGAGAAGATAAGTTTTTGTCATGTATTAGAGACAGCAAACCAGGTGATACACATATTAGCAAAGATGGCAACAATTCTTGGCTGTTCTCAGGGTTCCTGGTGAGGGTCACCTTTAGTAAATATAACCAGATTGCTGTATAGGGACTTTTTTTTTTTTTTTTTGTAAAAATGCATATATTTCACCTGCTGGCTTAGCTTCTCTGTTGTTCGAGACGGACGGTGACGGTCTGGTTTCCTTTTGTGAACAGAATATAAAACAAGTTTCTCAAAATCGATGGTGCATGTGCCTAAACATTTAAGTTGTCTTGATTTTTAACTTTAAAAAATATTTATAAAAATTTAAATAATTTATCGTTTGATTCATTTTCATTTATTTAGGATTCTAAAAATTATATATAGCAAACATTTAGATATTATATATTTTAAGAAATTAATAGTTATATATTCACTTGCAAAAAATGCTAATTTTTACAAGATATAAATTTTCAATGAAAGTTCTTTTTTCATAACATGATAAAAATGTGTTAAAAATGATAAATAATTTAAATTTTAATAAATATTTTATAACAAGGAAAAGCATATGTGTGGGAAGTTGATTCAATGAATCTAAGTGCATTGAAATTTTAATGCACTCAAATGCAAAATCCACTTTTTGATAACTTTTTTGAAAATTTTCGTGAACATGTTAATCTAAATATATTTAAATATGCATTAAGTTTTTACTTTTTATATATTTTTATTTAAAAATGAGGAGGTTTTAATCAGTTTTAAATGACTAAAATACCCTTGTTTTAAAAAATAAAAAATATGTTTCTAAAAATAGTAAAACTTGATTTATAAATTAAATACACTTGGATTAACTTTTTTACAAAAAAAAAAATGAAAATAACTTTAAAAAAATTAATTTTGCACTATAGTGCACTAAAGTTTCAATGCACGTGGGCGCATTGAATTGGTTTCGAATAAGTTTTGAATCATCAATTTGGGTTACAATTTAAGGCTCCATTTGACCAAGGGAAAAAAGTTATTCACTTTCTACACTTTTCGACATTTAATTACCATAATTTTCGATCATTATCTTTGCATTTAAATTATTTTTTATATCTTTTCATACTATTATTTAATGGAATTGGATTTAGTGAACCCCAATGTACTTAGCTTTAGTGTACTTAGCACAATACACAATTTATTTTTATTTTTTTAATTTTTTATATATTTACATGAGCTTAAGAATGAAGGAAAATATTCAAGTGCATTTGAACTGCAATGTAATTACGGTGTAGACTTTCCCAAAATAGGCTCCACATGTATCAAAATTAATATCTACTTCACCTATTGAGTTTTAAATTATTTATTTTGATAGCATACGAATTTTCATCGGAATCTAGCATGTGTATATGCCCCATCTTAAAATTGTATAAAATTATTAACTTAAATATCAATTTTAAAATAGTATTTTCAAGATCTAAATTGTTTACAATATGTTATTTATTTGGATAAATAATTGTATAAAGTATTATTATATTTTAAGATGTAAAGGGCCTAATTTGCAGCGGACTGCACCGTAATTATGGTGCAGTCTGTCTACACAGGTGTAGCACCCCACCGGCCAATGCCCCAGACCAGCAGTTGCTATGGCAAAGATCTAGCAGCATCTTCCCAGGATCCACCATAAATCCGAAATCAAAGGACCATATATTTATAAAAATCCACCTGCAGCAACCCTAGATATCCATAACTAATTCATCAAATAGGCATGTGGCAGCAAAACCAATTAAACTACAATCTTTCCCATCATTCGCATTGCAAAAATAAATTACACATTTACAATTCCTAAATACGTTAATATGGCCTCAACCAACTATACATCTAGGACTCATGATCTTAATATACAAATGCATCTCACATATACATCATTATATCATATATATGTATATCTCCTAGATATACATTAACCTTAAATAATCACAATCCAAAACTACACAACTTATAGATGTCACATACTACCTCAACTCGAGATCAAACCTGACCTCGCTCATAGCTACGCTCTTGCAATATCGATCCTGCTAAAAATATTAAAAACGAATATATGAGTTGGGCAAACTCGGTAAGTAGGTGCGATCAACGAAAACAACGGCAAATCCACGCCGAATTCATCATATGTCATATCACCACATGCAATGCAAAAAACCAGGCTCTCATTAGCCTCACACATAATCACATCATGCCATAATCACGCACATGAAACTAAACCAACGTCATGTTCCATTAAGGACCATGAACAACTCTGTCTTCGTGTTAATAAAAGGCTATGAATAACCTTATCATCATGTAAATAAAGAGTCATTAACAACTCTATGTGAATCATGCATCTGCAACACTCGTTCCACATGCATCATGCTCATGCCAAAACCATACCTCATTGGTTTTACAAAATCATCTCATACTCATTTCGCAAAATATCCACCATATGTTTTCACATAACCATGCCAAAACAAATAATCAACCCTTATCGAAGGGCTGAGCCACAAATCAATCCAATTAACATGCAATATCAAACACCAAACTGTACCAGAATTCATCTAAACACAATTATATTAAGGCATAAGTTCATTCTCAGTCTCCTCAATCTTAGCCTTAAGTTAGGTTAAACTAGAAACAATCATTCTCCCCTCAACACGAGGGTTATACAAATTAACATAAATTGTCTATAAGCTCAAGCAACCGAGTTCAAATCTCTATTCCAAAATATATCATTCATGCACATCTAACCCGTCACCAGTTCAATTTCAAATAATTCACTATCCCATATGCCTCAAACATGCTCAATATGTCATTTACATTCACAAAGTTCTACATGCCTATTTATACATCCTTCTCATGCATTTAGCCTCACTTAGGCATTTCATCTAACATATTATAGGCTTTATAAAAAATCATGTGCAACTCATTAAAAATCCATGGGATTCCACCCAATACATCATAATATTATACAAAATCATTTTTAAACACTTTCATTTCATCATTTATGTGCATTTCCACCAAAACTTCTGAACTCCAACTTTCCAAAAATCTCTACGCAAGCCCCATACAATCAAAATGAACTCAAATCATGAAATTAAACACGACGCCCGCAAATAATCGCAAAAGGACATGATTCCAACCCAAATTTATGATTATTTCAAAAACAAAACAACCTACTTACCTCAAATTCATTTTTACCCAAAAATCTCCAATATATTTAAAGCTCCAAGCTTTCTCCTTGATCCATCAAGCTCTCTTGACGCAAAATCACGTGGATTCAAGCACTTTTAGGTTGATTTTCATAGAAGTAGAGAGCTAGGGTCGTGAGGAGAAAGAAAGGAAAGAAATGGAATGGAAATAGGGTCGAATCAAACCCTTACCGATTAAAACAACATCTCACATGGTTTGAACCTTGTGATTCTGGAAATCACATGGTTTGAACTGTGAGGGCCCATAAATAGCCCGTTTTCAACTACATTTTACCATTTTGCCCATAAATTTTTCTAGACAACTCCGATCAAGACAATTCTTTTTGAGTTGGATTCCTAACTTCAACTACTATCTCTCCACAAAATTTGTCATGTGTTTTACTAGAAAAATTTGCCGACAACATTCATCTATTCACAAGATAAGTAGTCATAACTTGTCAAAAAATTTCCAACACCAAACCAATATTTTACATACATCTCCTATCATCACAATATCACATTTATGTCATTTATTTGCTCAAAATATATCTTATAGAAAATTTGACCTATTAACTCAACTCTTTAGCCGCTTTGCCTCCACAATGGGTTTCATTGGCCCAAATCATATATATCACCTTTAATATTTTCAAATCATTTCTCACGCATCACACATACATCTAGCATCTCATCTATTCTAAAAATGATCTTGTTCCATGTCATTTTTAAAATTTCACCCATTAGGTTCATTACTTACAAAATTTACACCATTAATCTCAAATGACTCAATTCTCGAAATTATCATACCAAATTCATTCCCAAGCATCATGAACACATTTCAATCATTTCTAGAATCATTCTCATAAAAATTATGGCTCTTATTAATTATCCTCGATCATTTTCATTTTCACAATTGTTTTGGGCTCAACTATAGAATTAGGCTCATTTCTGTCATATATTCAAATCTACCATTCACATCTCACTAATAACCATACATATCCATTCCAAACACACTTGGTATCTCACCCATGCCTAAATGCATTTCAAAATGAATCGACTCTTAATAATGCCTTTATATAGTTCAAAGTCAATAGACGAAGTCAAGTCTCAAACATTTATCATTCAATCAAATAAAGGGTTTTCGTATATCCAAAATCATTTAACAAACACGTGTAAATCTATCCCGAGCTTCTATCAAGCTATTTTTTAAAATTTACTCATCCATTTCTCAATAACCAAAATTGCACATTTACCACAACTCGTGTAATCTTCCACATATTCCACCATTGTTTCATCAAAATCTTACTATTATTTGGCTTCTTAGGTTATATTATACATATCACCATTAATTTATATAGTTTCAAATACCTAACGTATTACCACAGGATTGGTTCTCAAGAATGAATATATTATATATAGTTCACATATTTTTCATTATTTTTAATATTTTCGTTGAATTTTAAAAATATGAAAAATATAAAAACTATATATATGTGAGATATTCATACTTGGGTCCCATATCAATTTCAAAAAGAAAGGAAAATTTGTTCTAAATTTTTTTTTTAAAGTTATGCACTAAAGCTAAATACACTTGAGAGTACAATATCCAAGTCCCTAGTTAATCTACTTTAGCAGTTTAACTTAGATTATTTTTACTTCCTTTCTAGAAAAAAAGAGAAGATTTTCTTTTCTTTACTTTCTAATAATTATCCATATCATATAACATTACTTCCTCATTTTTCAAAATCTTTTGATGAAAATTTTTTATTCCATTTTCTACAGAATACCAATAGGAGCCTATAAGTGAAAAAACTTTTAAGGAATGCATAGGTGGAAATAACACTTAATATTACGCGTATGGTAACGCACGCATGAGCAGCAGAGCAGGATGATTTTACAAAATAATTAGCGGTTGTGAGAAGAACTGATATCGCAAGACACAAATACTCGTTTGTCGTAAGTCACTTCTTTGGAGTTGAGTTGACGCAGGAGTCGCTACTCATCTGAAGCCAAGAATTGGATTTTTGTGCATATTTCTTCCTTCTACGTGTTTAATGGCGAATGAATTAGCTAGGATATGAATATGATGGGGATGAAGACTGGTGGGATTGGATGAAATTTTTACTATTTTCAAAAAAACTTTTTTGTTTCCAATAATACATAATAATCGATTTTTCTATTTTCTATATCACTTTCTTCATTACTAATTAGTATAATTTCTCACATCCTATTAAGCAATAATTTCCCTTATCCAAACGCTTGTTACCATTCTCATCTCCCACAACGAGGATACACTCAATTATTTACGTCAAAAACAATTCTGGGGCTGTAGCCTGAAGGTTATGATTCTAATAACTCAACTCAAGACCTCAACCCTTCGTCCAAGAACTTTGAGACTCTACCTCACATCTATTGGAGGGAGACCACTCTGATACTATATGTAACACCTAGACTTAGAAAACAATATTGGCTTAGGCTTTAAGTTATGGGTCAAATAGTGTGATATTGTTCATTCTAGCTTTACAACTCAACCGCAAAATTTTAAAATGCATCGCGCTATGTTTAACCTGAGGCACACTTTTAAATCTGTAGGAACTCTTTCCCCTTTTCAATATGAGATTCAGTTATTAGTTGTTAAATTATATCACATTACCTTTCCGCTTTTTTAAAAATTTCTTCTCGCTTTTATTTATCTCTTACCAAATGGACTCCTATACGATATATTATAGGTAGTTTGGGAAGTGATAAAAATTTTCATCTAATAAAACTTTTAGATGAAATTTTTTTGTAATAGAATGAAATGATATGATGTTGTAAGGTAATGATGAGAAGTAAAGAGAATAAAGTTAAAATGAATAGATTAATTGTATGGGTAGGAGTGTAACTCAGGTCAAGTTGGGGTCTTTACAACCCTAGCTCTATTTATAAAACATTAACTTAATCTTACATTCAATCATATCTTTTGCAACTTCAAGCCAACTCTAAATTAACATATATAAATCAATATCGTTCAAGTTACAAATTGTGTTAATAAATATATAATATTTAAAAATATTTTACTTAATTAAATGTATTATAAAATATGAATTTGTATGAAAGAATAAATTGATCTTTTTTATAGAAAACCTTCCAATTTATGACTTATATAGTAATATAATTGCCAAGTAACCTTTTTTCAAAGCAATGATGTCTAGTTAATGTCTATGTATTATGTGTTAATATATTATTATTTTATAACGGGTCGGCTTCTATGTTAGAGGGATTCTATGCAACCTCTTCAAATTTTATGTTTTTACAATTGATAGAAAATTCAATCCATCTATTATATTGAATTTCATTTATTTATTCACAAGACCAAGTTTCATCAAAATCAAATATTTGCATAAGCCACATTTCATCAAAAATAGGTATATTCATGTGTAAATTGGAAAAAATATTTAGATACATTCACATATGAATTAGAATATAATAATATTGTATAGAATCTTTTATCCATATAATAATGATATTTTAAATAGTTTAGATGTTAAAAATACAATTTAAACTTAATATCTAATATTAATTATTGTATTACATTAATTTTATACATTGTAGATGAGGCCATGCACAGTGATACTAGAAAATAAAAGAGTTTTTAAAATAATGTAAATAATGCTAAATACAATAGACGAAGGAAGTTTTATATTAACTACCAAAATATTAAAATATAAAGGGTTACATAGAAGAAAAGTTTTATAAATACATTCCTAATTTTTAATAATACACTATATTTTACACTAATACATGAAATCAGGTCAGATTGAGTTGACAAACGTGTGACCCAAACCAACTCACTTTTAAAATTGAGTTGGTTCAAATCGGGTTATATAAGCTAGTTTTTCCAAAATGCTTAACCCAACCTTATTATAAATCAGTTGGGTTAGTTGAGTTTGAGTCAAGACCTACCCTATTTGTACTCATAGTATGAGTAGTTGTGTAGAAATAATTAAAAAGTAGAATAACTATATAAGAAGATGTGAAAAAATAATTAAAAAAAAGTTGTTATGAAGAGTGAAAAGTTTTAAATTAAAAAACTTTGATTTAAAAATTTTTTAGTGCAGCCAAACATGCCCTATATAAGAATAAAACAAAATATATGTTCGGAGATTAGTTCTCATGTTTATTATATAACAAAAATTATGTTTTATTTGTACATTATTATTACATTAATTATTGATATTATTATGTGTATAATAGTTTTGCACACTTGCCTATATAGTTTAAAGGGCGAATTCTTTATATACCCATGAATTTTACCCATAATTTTACTTGTACCCATGAATTTTCAGAAATTTCTCTCATACTCATGAATTTTCATCTTAATTTCACTTATATTCACACCGTCAATGTTCCACTAAAGAGGTCGTTAACTCTTTAAGAAATGACGAATATGTCCATCTCTAATCATGATTTTATAACTAAAGATTCATATTATAATAAAATTTAAGTAATTTTACAACTACAAAATCATATATTATTTGAATATAAATCTTTAACTTTAAGCAAAAGAACCTTAAATTACATTAGAGCTCGAGTATATTTGTCATTTTAAAGGGGGCTAATGACCTATTTAACGGATTTATAATGGCATGAATATAAGTGGAATTATAATGAAAATTCATAAATACAAGAGAAATTTTTGAAAATTCATAGATATAAATAAAATTAAGAGTAAAATTCATGAGTATATAAGGAATTTGCTCTGACGCAAATACACATTGAAATCCCTCCCCCAAGCTCCCAAGGCATGTCTCGTCCCATCTCATCTCTGACGTCTCTCCAGTGTTGTGGCTGAAGAAGATCCCTGTCTTTTGCTGGTTCACTTTCCACCCTAAGGCCCTCTCGTACCTTGAAATTAGATCCAACAGTCTTCCCACTTCACCCCTCTCGGCCTTTGCAAAAAGAAGAATGTCATTGGCAAAGAACAGGTGGGAAAGCATAGGTCCCCTCTTCCCAATCCGAATCCCATGTAGTGCCAACTATAACATGCAAGGTTTCTAATTAAATAGGGATCTAAACATAAAAATGGTTTACATTAGTAACAACATAATTTAAATTTGGAAAAACTAAGACAACTTAAATTTTATTGAACATGTGCCATGGATTTTAAAAGTATTTGCATCTACGGTAACACGGTTTTATTTCTTATTTGAATCCAGGTTTTAAAATTCAACCATTCACATTATTTAAAATAATTTTATCTTAATATCAAAAGGAATTTCAATTCAAGTATTAGATGGGTCATGGTAGCTTAAAAATATATAAGTATGTATAAATTATGGAAATACTATATCCAGCAACAAATACATTAAAATATTATAATAATTTATAAAACTATTCGTCCATAGAAAAATGCCACTGATAGTTTAGATATTAAATTAATAGTTGTAGAATCAATATATAAATCAAATAATATTATCATATTAATTTTATACATTTATCAAATAAGTCATGCACAACTTCCATTTAAATGAAATTCAACTTTCTAACTAAACAAATGATTTTCAAGCCAGTAGCTTGATTGAATTTCACATTATTATCTGGCCAAGTTTGAAAATGTTTGTTGGAAGTTAAACCCTTTTAAACATATGATATAATATTTTTTTGGTAATGATTCATTACACCTAAGTGTACCTAGGTGTTTTGAGTTTTTTAATTTTTTTTTCATTTTTTATATGCTTATATTTATTTTCTTTATATATTTTTCTTAACTATAAAAGCGAATGTTTTGACCCAATTCAATGTTAAATGAGGATGAAAACTCGTAATTTTTAAATTAAAAAATATATATATACGCATAATTCAAAAATGATAGATTTTGGTGTATATAGATTATACACGGGCTCATATAAAAAAGAAAAATTTTAAAACTCGAAATACCAAGGTTTATTGGTGTACTTAATCATCGGATAACAATTCTATATTAATACTCAATCCATGTAAGTGCATTGAGTTTTTTATTTTTCTTTTTATTTGTACGTGCCCTCACATACGGAGCATATTTGGCTATTGTTAAAACTTGTCAAATTAAAACTTTTCATAATATTTTTATTTTTTAATCATTTCTTCACGTATTCTTATACAACTGTTCTACTATAGGGCTATCCATGCAACCATTCAAAGATTTTCATTCTTGATAATTATCCTATTTTTTCACATCTTATTATATAATTAATTTATTTTTCAATCATTTATACACAACTACTCATACAATAAATATATTACTTTAATATTATTCTCTTTACTTGTCATCATTACCTATGTCATGCATATCAAATCATTTTCTTCTATTTTAAAAACTTTTATACTAAAAATTTTTCATCCAAAAGTTTTACCATATCTCAAATTATTGAAATCTTTTTTTAAATTATCAAAAATATATATATATATATAAACTCAAAAATAAAAAATTTTGATATATGAACTAAATACATGTAGATCACATAATTAAAAAAAGGGGGAAAAAATCCATGTGTATTGAATAATTCACCCTACATCATCACCATTTTACTTCCACATATTTGTTTGTTGGCATGACAAATATATGTAGAAAATGAGAAGAGACGATTCAGATGCTGCAAAAATTAAGCATTGAAGGTGTGCCATGCATCCGTTATAATCATATCAAATGAAGAAGTAAAGCCAACCGAGCGTCTCATGATACGTACATGTATATTATATGTGAAAGCAGTTAAATCTCTCATGAGTCACGAATGTTGAGAGTTTTTTTTTTTTTTTTTGATGGAAAAGAGACACTCTATCCCTCTTCCCCTACACGATTTAAGGGATTAGGAATAGAGTGATTCAACCTTGTCATTTCCAAAAAATTGTTTGTACAAATTTTTCCACGGATGGCCCGTGGGGGACTGCTCCACTAACACTGGTGGTTAAGCGGAGAAACAACAACTAATTCGGCTAAAGAATGCGCAACAGTATTTCCCTGCCGAAGAACATGATAGACAGAAAAAGAAGCAACGGTATTGAGAATGTTCCTGATTTCCTCAACGAATGTGAGAGTTTTAAGTCGTGTAACCTAAGCGCCTTGATTCGTTCCCTTGACTGAAAATGGGTACATTGGGTAGCCATGAACGCACCTTGAATTTTACGGGTGATGGCTAAGATAAGATATGAGCCACGATAAGGCTGACAATTTTGGATCATTAGCCCATCCCTCAACCAACATTCCATTTTAATTAGGGCTATTACTGGGCTTAACATGCTTCAAGGCTTAGCTAATTAACCTAACTACTAACTACCAGAAGCATTCGCATTTTCATCAGACATTTTTTTTATTTTGATCGCCACGACTGTAGGAATTGAAGAAGTTGCGACGCTTAAAAATCTTTTTTTTTTTTTTTTTTTTTTTTTTTTACAACTTGCTTTTTTACGTCCTCTGATTACATGATTTTAATTGTCACGTATCAGATAGATATTAAAAAGGTATCAGCCACAGAAAGCACATATGTTATAATACAATTAGAGACTTTTTAATTATAATATTAAAAAGTCACGACCCAGTGGACCAAAATCGTGTGTGCGCGCCAATCAAAAAATTTTTTAATGATATATTAACACAGCAGAAATGAATGAAACGGGTTTCGTCGCAAATAAAAATGATAATGTTCACTGCGGATATTGGTAGAAACCTTTCAGATTTAATTGGCCCTCTTGATGACTACTTGAAACATTTGTTTAAATTAAAGAGGCACAGTTTTATTAAGATCTGATGAACTTTTTTAGATTTCTTCTCCATTTTGCCCTGTCAAAATTAGAACCAAGCAATTTAATTAAAACTTCCTAAAGTTGGTAAAGGTAATATATATAGATTAATTTTCATATATATTATAGGGTCTACTTCTATATAACTTAGTTACATAAAAGTGAGCCCCATATATATATATATGTGTGTGTGTATAGAGAGAAAGTCAATCCTGTGCAGACAAACTGCAATATAATTACGGCACAATCCACTGCAAAATGGGCTCCATACATATTAAAATATTAAAATACTTTATATAGTTATTTATTCATATAAATAGCATACTTTAGACAGATATTGAAAATACTACTTCGAAATTGATATTTAATTTAAACTATTTTATTAAATTCATTTTGTACCATTTTGAGATAAGGCATATACACATGCTATATTTGGATGAAAATTGGTATACTATCAAAATAAATAATTTTAAATACAATGGGTGTGGTAAATATTAATTTTAATATTAATGGGGTCCATTTTGGAGTGGTCTGCACTTGATTATTTCTCATATATAATGTATATAGAACCTATCTGGTGTAGTCCACCTTCACCGTAGTTACGGTACATTTGGCCAAAATTGGGTCCCACATATATTTAAATGTGTCGATATTTTATACAATCATTTATCCATGTATAAATTTCTAATAAATAGTTTATATGTCGAAAAAAACTACTTTAAAATTGTTATTTACATCAAATTATTTTATTATGTTGAATTTGTATCATTTCCAGATGGGCTCCATATGCATATCTAACTGAGATAAAAATTGGTATGGTAATAGAATATACAATTCTAAATACAATAGATTGAGTAGATTACAATTTTATGATCATACGGGACCCATTTTGAGGCACCTGCACCGTAATTATAGTGCAAGTGTACTATACATGAATATTACTCATATATATAACCCATCTAGTATAGTCTGCTGCAAAATGAACCTCACGGATATTAAAATCTAATAATACTTTATACAATCATTTATTCATATAAAAATCATCCTTTTGACGGTTTAGATGTTGAAAACATCACTTTAAACTTGATATTTACATTAAACTATTTATTACGTTGATTTTGTACTATTTTAATATGAGGCACGTACACATGTTGGATTTGGAAGAAAATTGATATGCTAATAAAGTGAATAATTATAAATACAATGGATAGAGTAGATTTTTTTATTTATGATCCCCAGAGTGCATTGACTTGCCATATATATGTATAAAGAGAGATTCATTCACGTGCAGAACAGTGCAGTCCATTGTAAAATGGGCCCTATACATATTAAAATGTAATGCAATTTTATACAATCATTTATCCATATAAAAATCATACTTTGAACATTTTAGATGTTGAAAATGCTACTTTAAACTTGATATTTATATTAAACTACTTTTATTACATCGATTTTGCACCATTTTAAGATAGGGACAATACACATATTGGATTTGGCTGAAAATTGATATATTGATAAAGTGAATAATTCTAAATACAATTAGTGGGGTAGATTTTCTATTTATGATCAAGTGGGGTCTACAGTGTATGGACTGCACCGTAATTATGGTGCAGTCCGGATGCACTTGATTATTTTTCGTATATATATTAAATATATCCCAAAAAGTATAAACAAGAGGATATTAATAGAGATATGTCTGATTTTATCCTAAAAAATATTCTATTAGTTTTTCTTTTTGTTTTATTTCATATGATAGTCTATAATAATTTGATTTTAGTTGATGATAGAAATTACTATATAGTTCATGTGGTAATAGTCTTCTTAAATGATCTAGAAGTTTAGTTCTTTATTGTCTTAAAGCTTTTAATTTTCTACTAAATTGATGAATTTGTTTAGTCATTATGCAACAAGAATAGATAATTATTTTTCTAATTTTTGTTTATCTTCTTTTAGGTCAAATGCCTTTTAAACCAATGTGGTTATTGTTTTTCTCTTTCTATTAATATCTCTAAAAATTTTATAATTAATTTATGTTGTTCGACAAGTCCTTTAATTAGAGGTAAGTTATCTGGAATGGCTCCCCAAAATGCTACTTTGTTGTTTATATCATTTTCAAGATGTTGAAGTAGTTGTTGTGTCATTTGTAGGGTCATTTTTTCATTTTTAAAATAATCTTTATAGTACTATTCTAATCTTAGTTTTATCTTTGATCTTCCCAAACCCACTCGAATCCTTTTTTAAGAAAATTTATATAGGTTATATGTTCTGTTATCTTTTTTTTTCTTTCAATTAGATATTTGATCTTGATGGATTTTTTCTTAATATTAATATGCATGTGGAAAATATAAGACAATTTTGCAAGCAAATAACAACTTGATTGATAAACGGAGTTTACAATACAAGTTTGAAATACAAATTTGAAAATAACTTACAAGTCTAAGTTGGATCAAGCTCTTAATCAACAACTTGTTTCATCAGTGGAGACTGTAGATCGTCTTACAATAGAAATTCAAAGAGCAGTTTACAAAGCAAAAAGGATTGCAAGTTTTGAGAGAGAGAGAGAGAGAGAGCAAGAGCTCTTGGAAGATTGCTTGGAGGGGTGAACTTCGTGTTGGCCCCGAGTTAATGGCAATTACCCAAGAGGGGAGGGGTGAATTGGGTTCTTATAAAATTCTTTGGTAAATTAAAAACCTAACCCCTTGAATGTTTAATCCCCTTGATTGAAGGAATGAAATGGAAAGCAATATAATGTTGAGAGCAGAAATAAAAATCAAGCACACAAGATTTTATAGTGGTTCAGGCAACCTCCCTACTCCACTCTTCCAAGCTCACACTCCTTGTGACTTGGGTTCCACTATTGTATTCCTCAAATACAATTAGAGTCACTGCTCTCTTCTAGATTCCAGCTCTAGGGGGCTTCAACAAATCTCAGCACAAGTAAGTGATGAGTTCCACTCCAATCAAATACTACTTTGCTTACACTTGATCTTAGTTCCTCAAACTAAATCAAGTTCAATACAAACAAATAATATAACAAAAGAATCTACACGTTACATTTGTGTAGAAGCAATTTGGCGTAGAGAAGAACTCGTAGTATTGGGTTTGAAGATTCAGAAGTTGAGCTCTTGCAGTTTGAAGCGAAGTTCTTCTTCTTTGGATTGGCTTGATCTCTTTAATGCTCTTGAAGGTAGGAGTTATGCACACTTAATGATTTCAGCTACTTTCCTCGTCCACAATGACTTCCTTTTATAATTGTGGAGGGAATCCGAACGTTTGAAGGTAGGTGGCGCGCATTAAATGCGCCAACGTTTGAATAATTTCCGACCGTTGCGACCCAAGTCGCAAGCGGAGTCGACTTCGGGTGCGACTTCGCCCAAGTCGCAGATGGAGTCGACTTCGGGTGCGACTTTGCCTTCCGTAGCGACTTCAAGTTCCAGGTCGGGTCGACTCGGGTATCGACTTGACCCAAGTCGCAAGTGGAGTCGACTTCGGTGTGCGACTTCACTTCGTCAGTTGTCTTGATGAACTTGAAAACTTGGAGATGCTTTGTTTTGCTTAGGCTTCTCCATTCCTTTAGTTCTTTTGCATTTTTCATATCTTCTTGGTTGAGTTTATGCATCTTGCTTGAACTTGGATTAGTCTTCAAATGTTGTAGACCTTGTGAATCTTAGAGAGCTTGAAAACTTGTATGGTTTGTTTGCCTTTGATTCATTAACCTTGCTTTCTTTTGATATTGGTCTTTATATCTTGAATTTCTGCATCTTGAAATATGTTTTAAGCTGTGCCTTGGACTTGAGAAACTCAGGTTGATGATGAGCTTGAATCTACATTTTGGAATTTTGAAAACGTCAAGTCGAACTTGGGGTCAACTTCGTCTGCGACCTCACCCAAGTCGCAACTGGAGTCGACTTCGTCTGCGACTTCGGTATTTTTCTATCCCAAATTCAGCGCTGGAGTGTTTTTGTCATCTGAAGTCGATGTTGGAGTCGACTTCGTTTGCGACTTGGCTTCCCAAGTCGCAAGTAGAGTCGACTTGGCCTGCGACTTCACCTGCTCTTCTCCCATTTTCAACTCTTCTTTGAAGTCGATGTTGGAGTCGACTTGGGAAACGACTTGGCCTTCCATGCTCTATTTTCTTCAAATGTATATGCCTTAAACACTTCCACAAACATGTTAGTAGCCAAGACTTACTCAAATTGATTTGTTAATCATCAAAACATAGATTTAGCTTGTTTTCCACATATATCCAACACTTCGTGGCTATAGGCTTAGGAAATGTCGTGATGCCTTCTCTCTTCCTTAGCTCTTCATTTATAGTCGTTTGAACATTGCTTGAGCATGACCATTGATGGCTTGGATTGACAGCCATGACTGGTGTTGTGCTGGAGCTATTAGACAAAAGTGGTTTGAATGATGTCTCTGTTAAAACCCTGCTCGGATTCTTTAGCAGAGATTCCTGATCTTGGCAAGGATTCCTGACATTCTGGTGAAAGTTAGCTGACGAGAACTATAGGAGCTTTAACGGAAACTGTTTGGGATATCGTGCAATGCTACAGTAGGATTCTTCTATTGTAACTGAGTGATTAGTTTGTCTTTTGCTTCGGCAGAGCTGGTGACGCCATGATACTATCATGCTGATAGAGTACTTTAGGCGGGAGAATCGTTTGAGCAAGAGTGGAAGATGATGGTTTGTGGCTGGTTTTTTTAAGTATAGAAATGTAGCTGATATTGAGACTCATTGGGTCCCCGTACATCTTCATTTTTGTCTGCCTGGTCAACTTTATTTGATCCAATGGCAAATTGTTGGTCTTCTTTAAGTTTAGTGGTTGGCTGTGTAGACGGCTACAAGCTGAGCTGCATTTGAATTTCTTGGAGGAGTTTGACAAAGTCTTCTTAAGTTGATGATGTTGCGAGTTTGGACTGGACCACAAATTTTTGTGATAAAAACTATAGTTCTTGTTTGGATAGTGTTCTTGGTGCTTATAATTATTACTTATTAATCCGTTCAAGGATCTGTAGAGGCTCAACATGGGTGTATGCAAAACGGTCTTGCTATTTTACTTTGAAAATTCTTCAAAGAGAACATGAACGGGGTTTTGGATTTTTGAGAAAAGCATACTCTCATTAGCAAATTCAAGCGAGAGAAAATTTTGAACAAAAAATTAAAGTTTAAAGAAGACGGTTTTCATAGCTTGAAAGAGAAGCATGTTTACAAAATGTTTGATAACCTTATTTATGAAGGGTGTCAATATTTCATAAATTAACCCAAAATGATCCCACTATTGAGTAAACCAAAATGAAAAATATAGTTTGTGTTTTGTTTGAAATAAAACATATAGGAATGAGATCATGAGCTATTTTTGTACCAAAAAGCTTTATATCAAGCTAGTTGATAGCTCCAATATATGAAAGTTTGAAGATTGAATGCTATTGAAAGTCTTTTTGATTTTTTCATTGATTCGAAATTAGATAGAATCAAAACCTTTAGAATTTGGACACTCGTAGGATAGTGTTTGACTGTAATGGATTGAGTGTCAACAAGAATAAGTTCATGGAATTTTTGTGTTTTGTAGTGGTTTGTGAGTTTATCGTGGTGAATTGTTGGGAAAAATATTTTAACCATTTGTGCTGGATCTTGAGTAGTTTGAAAGTTATGTTCAACATAGCAAATGGGAATTAAAGAGTTTGGTTTTGTAACATATTTAGATTTGTTTAGAAATTTTGTTTGAAGTGGAGTTGGGAGTAGCTCAACTTCTTATTTGGTTGTGTTTGAAGAATTTGAGGTAGGATTCTTTTTCCTTTTTGTTTAAGCTATACAGATTTAAATGGCTCGATGGCTTTAAGTTCATGGAATTTTTGTATAAGGGACAAAGCGTGTGTACATATATATATTGGACGCACTCTTGCTCCAATTGTTGCCAAATAGTTGTAGCTAGTTGCTAATTAATGGAAGAATTAAGGGGAATCGACCATGGTCTCTTCTAGACATTTCTTCTCCTCCTCTCTCTTCTTGCATTTCCTTCCTAGTCATCAGCATTTTCAACCCAAGAAGGTGAGCTTCATGCATCCGTTTTACACAATATGCCATGTGTAGCTTATTGGATAAGAACTTATGCTTCTTGCTGAAAATGTTCAAGTATACATGTGAAATTAATCTTAAGTACTAATGAGTACGGAAAGGTGTCAATTATATACATACTCATAGATCCATGGAGATAGATGCATAACCGTACACATATATATACAAGACTCACTACCATACACATCTTTTTTATTGAAATTATATACACGTTACATCTTGATATTATAAATTAGGCTCTTTTACAACTCTCACCATAGAGGAATATCTTGTAAATACCCTCATTATCGGGAAGATATTTTTCCTACATTCCCACAAATGGGAGAAATATTTTCTATACTCCCAAAAGGAGAGACTTTGAACGCTCAACCTTGATAACAGCAGGTCATCTGGTGTTTGCAACTTAGCTATGGCTCAGTTGACACTGCAATACACACCTTTAGTATAAAGATTTATAAATGTTGGATGTTTTGGATTTTTTACACCCCCAAGTATGATTTGCATTTAAGCCACAGATAAAGATTGATGAACTAGTTAAAGCTTAGATACCTAAGTTTCTGACGTGATTGTGTATGAAGTAGTATGAGTGAAACGTCTAAGGTTCAAATGTGGACTAAAGATAATAACTTATTATCCATCTCCCAAAGTATACCTTTGTCAAGTGCTTGTCATCCAATATGAGTGACACATTTTGAAAAAAAATGAGTGACAAGATTTTATTTTATTTTTTATAAAAAGTTGGTGAACTATGTTTGTCGGTCCCAATAGCAGGCTCTAGTTGGTACCAGACAATGATGTGCTTTAATTACAATTACTGAAATTTGTTAGACATATGTTGAGGTTTTCTTTGTGTGTGTGTGTGTGTTTATAAAGAGATATATGTTGAGTTTTAAGTGCCCCATTCGAAGAGCCATGTTCCTTTATTTATTTAAGATTACATTACCAAACTAGACCGTTATATATATGGCCATCGATCATTTGTGGCTGGAGGCCTTTTTTTTTAAATTTTAAAATTTTTTATCTATATGTTGGCCCCACTTATAATTTATAAAATTTATTTTATACCTTCTATGAAATTTGATTAATTTAGAAAAATATATTTAGAATTTTGAAAATGAATGATATAATTGAATTGTGAACAATACTTTCTACATGCTCTTACCTCTGCAAAAATGACAAATATGTCCTCGTAATCATCTTGAATCTCAGTCGTCCCGTGTTCAAATTTTGTGCAATACAAAACACCCAATACTCTGTACAATATAACACATCAGAAAAAATTACCGTACAATATAAAACACCCAATGCACAAAGTGTAGTAGGTTTGAAAGAATAATTCACGATTCAATTATATTGTCTTTGGAAATGGACATAGAAAACGGATTGTTATTTGACTAGGTAATAAAGCTTTGCTTTTATATTTTAAAAATAGTTTTTAAAATTTGAGCTATTTATAATATTCCTTTATATATTTATAATGCCAAAATTCACTTTGATTAAAAAATAAAATTATAGTATCTAGAAGTTTCCAATCACAACGAATTTTAGTATCGTAAATAAATGCATGTGAAAGAATATTATAAATTGTTAAAATTTAACTAGCAATCCCGTTTTCTAGGATGGATACCCTTTATTTTTTATACATATTATAAATTGTTAAAATGGGGCCCTCACATGGGTTTTGGTTTGTGAGTGGAGTTGTAAGAATGTGGGAGTTATAGCTGGGACTCTTTTAAGAAGTTTCACGACTGGTAGGAAGTTTCCTTCTCAATTAGAAGCACGGTCCTATTTTATATCGGTACTGTCTAACTTTTAGATATTAGGTCTGGGAAGTGGGATAGTTGAGTAAGGGGCCATGAGAAATGAAAGGGTATATTGTGTTAAGATTGTTGAGCAGGATACAGGAAAATAAACAAAAATGAAAGATCAAAAAGAGTAAAAACAAACCGATAAAAAAAAAAAAAAAAGTGAGAACAAGAAATAAGGTGTGTTACAATATCACTTTCTTAAGACAATATATGTTACTCTCATTGCTACTTAAGATATTATCGCAAATGTCTTTAAATTACAAAAAGTAAAACCAAATCAAGTAGAAAAATAAAACTCATCTTTTTGGCACTAGAATACTTAGCATGAATAACTTCTTAATGAAGTTGAAACCAGTAAAATACAAATGATCGCTTAAGTACTACATAGCATCCTCTAATATTCATACCATGAATCCCTTTTTTATAAACATGGTTGACTTTTTCTCATGGTCAACCGTTGCATACTTGACAAAACTCCATTTCACAACTTGAATTGAATAAGGATGGAATGAAATCACTTAGTTTTCAAAAACACTTTTCTTATTCCTAAAAAATAATAATCTACTTTGTTCCATTTCCCACATCCCTTTTTTCCGTTTTCAAATACACAAGAATACTTTTTCCGTCCCACCTTTTCATGTAAAAAACCAAACATTATAAATTTTCATTCAAAAACATCAACTCCAAACCATTTCTTTTGCAAACCAAATAACTTTCATGTCATGGTATTTAAAAGCTTTTGATAAACAGTGAATGAATTTTGAAAATATCCAACCAATTGCCTCAATTTTTGTCTTAACTCTAGTTATAAAACTTGAACTGTAACTTAATCCTAACTATATTTATAAAACCTAAACCCCGGCACTATTTATAGAGCAGCGATTCTTTACGACCGGTCGGAAATCCGGTGATTACCGACCGGTCAAAAATTTTATTTTTTTATTTTTTTTGAAAAATATTTTTATTTTAAAATGACTTAAATAACCCTATATTTAAAAATCCAAAATAAATATATACACATATCCAAAAATGATAAAACTTGTCGTAAAGGATCGCTGCTCCTATTTATATAAATTAAGTTCAGGCTGAAATTCGAGTTGATATTTTTTTAAAGTTAAGAGTAACAAATTAAAAGCTTCATGTGCATATAAACTAACAAGGCGTCTAAATGAAAATAATAATCTTAGCCTAATTAAATTAAGGAAATGTATGATAACATAATATATTTCTAAAAATTTTATTTTTTGACAAAGATAGATAAGCAAACTAAAAAATGTAAATGGAAATTAAAATAATATAGTTTATCTATAATGTATTTCATCGTAACAAACATCTAATCAAACATTAATATAAATAATATAAAATATACAAATATGAAAAATATTATTTAGATTTTATTTATATAATATATTAAGTATAAAGAAGGAAATAATGTTCACTTTTTTCAGGTTTGGGTTTGCTTAAATGCTAACCCTAACTCAATATATAAATTAAGGATGTGTTTAGGAAGTGATAAAAAAAATTTGATATAAAAGTTTTTGAATTGGTAGAAAATAATGTGATATGATAGAAGTAATAATGATAAATAAAAAGAATAAAATTAAAATAGATAAGTTCGTTATATAAGTAGTCATGTAGAAATGATTAAAAAGTAGGTTAATTACATAAAAATATAAAAAATGACTAAAAAAATAAAATAGTGTTACGGAATGAAAATTTTTAGTTGAAAAAATTTTAGAGTTTCCCACACCTATCCTCAGCTTTTTGGGGGCCCGATGTCGTCCGGTTTGGACTTTACAAAAAGGAGACTTGGGAATTTGGGGGAAAAAAAAAAAAATCATTGTAGCAAGAGCCATGAGGTGGTGCTGATGGATAGAATTTTTTTTTTTTTTTTTTTTTTTTGATAAAGTTGATGGGTGGATTTATATATACGGTTCGTGTGCCTTTTTCATCTCCTGCTGCTTTAGAACTCCAACTGAGCGATCTGTCGCGGATAAAAAGTTAAAAACGCGTTGAATTGGGCTCTCCACTTAATAATATCTTTATTAATTTGCACATTAACTGTTGGTGCATGTTTATGTTGCATCATTTGCTAAGAAATGCTCCACCAATACACGCAAAACCACATGTGAATTAACAGAGGTTAACCTGATTATATAGGCATAGATATGTCCATTTTCACGTGAACTTAATTTAGAAATGAGAAGAAAACCAATACTAGCTAGAATTTCAATTCCTCTTAATAACTCATTCTATATTGTTGCTTAATTACTAGCTAGTGCTACTTTTGTGCCTTACAACTGTAATTTTGACTATTCGAATTAATCATTTTTCCTTCTTTTCTTCTTTTTTTTTTTCTTCTTCTTAATTGTTGGTGGTGATGGTGGCCGTTTGTGTTTGAGTGGTGGGGTTGACTTGTGTAATTGCAACCTAGTCGAAAAGCTAAAAATGAAAAGGAAAAAAAAAATAAAAAAGACTTTGTTAAAAGTTCCAACAAATAGTCTTTATTGCTTTCTCGTTTCTCATCCATTTGATGTCAATACGTGATGATGACGATGATCTCAAAAGAAGTGGCATACTCTCACTAGAGTATGAAATAACTTTCAAAAGTTGACTCATAATACAATGCCAAACATGTCAAAGATCCAAGCTAGTGCGGTATGACATTGAGATGTGTGCTATCCGAGTAGATTCAACCAGGGAAACCAGATTTGAGGGGAACTCAGGTTGAGATTTTTCAACCCATTCATCGGTTTGTATTATCCATTTGACCATTTATACAACCCATGCATCTGATTATCCAACCTGTGTAACTCATTTATAATCCACAAGTTAAATGAGTTATCAGTTTTATTGCTAATTTTACAAGTTATGTATGATTATTAACAATGCAATTAATATTCTGATTAAAAATAAATATTGAAATTGATCTTTTAAATTGAAATAGAGGGTTTTCACTTTCGTAGCTACATAGTTTTAGCAGAATTACAAGCGTGTCATAAGTTTTCAAAAAATTGCATTTATAACTATAAGATTTGACTAAAATCATTTTTAAGAGGGAAAATTCTCCTCGTACCCACAATATTTAGGTATTATTTCTTTCATACCCCACAATATTTCAAAAATTCTCTTGATACTCCACAACATTTCACTCCTAATTTTTCATACATCAATGTTATTACTCTTAGCCAAAACTGACATTAACTATATATGAAAATGTAATTTTGCCCTCACACCTTTATGTAAATAAAGATAAAGTAAATTATTTCTTCATTTTTGTTATAATTTACACAAAACATATATCAGATCTGTTTTACAAAAAATACAACAGGGATTCTACTTGGAATTTTTTTTTTATTTTTACAAATGGTGTGGAGATAAAATCGATATTTTTACATATAATTAATATCTGTTTTGGGCTGAGAATAATGATATGTGTATCTAGAGAATTAGATGTGAAATGTTTCAGGTGTCGGAGAAATTTCTAAATAATTATGGGTACGAAAGGAATAACGGTCAAATGTTATGTGACAGATAAAAATGCCCCTATGAACAGGCGATGACCGATCGTAGTCATAGGTGTAGGAATCGATGCGAGCCGTGTTAGGTCAAGATTTGTCTAACCCTGACTTTATTTTTTCAAAATTAAGTTTGATTTTATTTTTATACCGAGTCGAGACAAAGTCGGTTGAACCGTTACTTTTTTTTATATGTCCCAAGACAAACATCAAGTTGATATTAGACCGACTTCGAGATAGCAAATCTGGTAAAGAATGCGAATCAAATAAAATGGTTTTAAGAATATATATACCTATCAAACATAAAAATACATCTATATTAAATTTAAATATTATATGTTTCAATATTTCACTAATTATTAAAAAATACATCATTAATAAAACAAAATATGAGAAAAATATAGTATAAATTTATTAAAATAAGTTAATTTACAATTACACGTAAAAGTTATATATGTGCAAATTTTTCTTATTGATTATTGTATTTTTTTTCTGAATAAATTAATTCTTTAATTGTTGAAAGCAAATAATAATAAGATTTAAATATAGACTTATAATTTTTAATAAATTAATATATATAGGGCGGGTCAGACTTTTTGGGTTGAGATATGATTGACTCCGTTCCGACCTTATTTTTGAATTCAGGTCAAAATATCTGACACATTCTTATACCGAGTCAAAAACAAGTCGATTCGAGTCGAGTGAAGGCGGGGTCATGGGTTGGCCAGCCCCAATTACCACCCCTACGTAGATGTGGATGAACGCAGATGCCAGATTTTGTAGCTGAGCAACGAAGGAAAATGTGTCGCCGGTGTTGGCAAATATGCTAGAGAATCCTTGGCAACATCCATCCATTCAGGCAGAAGACCCCACGTTCTTTAGCATTGGTTGGGGGAACGATCAATTGCACTCTTCGTGGATGCCAGATTTTCATGGCTGACGGAGGAGAGATGAAGATCTACTCAATGGCGTTGTTCATGGCATTATTCATGGATGCCGGATCAATTGCAGAAGGCAGCTGCCAGGCCGGAGGAGATGAAGATGATGAGGGTTGTGCGGTTTTGCGCTCTCTATTTGATTAATCAACTTAGGATGATCTAATCCGCGTCCAATACCGACCGATCTACTCATCATGCACCGGTTGATTCCATCTTACTCACTCAAATCTAAGATCTGCACTCTATCTTACTGAATTTTTTTCCATGAGAAGCGCACCGGATACCATAGCAAGCCGGACACCATGCCTCGATGCTCGTGGAACAGGGGGATCCCTAACACAGGTGATACGCCTCCCATTTTAGCCAAACCATATATGATATCCGCATGGATGCAATTTTTTTGAAAATTTGTAACCTGCTTGCAATTTAGCCATACTATGTAGGTATGATGCAAAAACTCTTGAAATAGACCACAACCATTAGAAAATTTTGTTCATAATTAGAATTTAAATAGTTTATTATTTTTACTTTTATTGGTCAACCCGTTTTACCAATCCATTCTTAATCACAACCGGATCCATTTATGTTCAATAAGAGAAAGTTAAGGTTAAGGTTTTTAAAATAAATTGCAAATGGATTAACATGGACATTTGTACACAAGTTCATCTTAATTTTTACATTTGAACTATTTCACCCTTAAATTTTATATTAAGGGACCATTTGGTAATGTAGGTAGAGAGGAGAGTTGTAAAGTTGGGAGGAAAATATATTTAAAAAGTGTAAAAGTGATGTTATATGATAAAAGTAAAATAAGAATAAATGTAGTAATTGTGCAATAAAATGATTAGAATATATGAGTAAAAATGAAAACATAGGGTAGATAGGTAATTAAATTTTTTTTAAAATTATGTGAAAAAATGTGAAAAAGCATGCTTACTACCTACACTCCTTACGAATAGATGCCAAAGTTTTAGAAATGCATGATTTTGGTCACTCTCATAGTTTGGCTCTACTAACGTAAAACCTTAACACCTAAAGTTTTTTAATTGAAATGAGTAAAATGCCCTTCTATTCAAACCTTAAATGTACTACTCTATTTGGTTAGAAACATTTTGGGCTATTTTTATGATTTTTTTGGCTAAAAATCATTGTAAATTTTAAATAAATATTTATTAAATTTGTTGGGCCCGTATGAAACTGATAAAATAAAGGAATAATAACACAAAGAGTGATCGAATAAAGAATAGGATAAATTTCACACACCACAAAAATAATCCAAAGAAGACACCACAAATTATAGTAGTTCGGTTAACACACCTACTCCACTCTTCAAGTTAACGTCTTGACTCAGGTTTCCACTAGTTAAATTAGAACTCAAGTTACAATGTATGATCTCAATCGTCTTCTGGATTACATAAATGGCTCCAGGTGGCACGTGAAGCTTTCCACAAATCACAATGAAAGTTTTTCTCTTGAATTTGACAGTCTCTAATTCAAGGTGAAATAAATAAAAATGAAATAAAACTTACAACAAATTTAATAGCACAGAAGCACGGAGATGAAGCTTTTAGTAGAATGGTCGCGACGATATTCAGTATGTTGCTTCTGACAGATAGACAGAGGATCACAGAGAACACCTTGAGATAGATCTGCACTTTTTGAAAATTTTCTTTCTGAATTCTATTTCCAGTTGAAATTGATTGTCTATTTATAACTTTTAACATTCAATCGCCAAGAGAGATTTTCTCCACCAAATCCGCAACTAATTGGATTTTTCTCAACAACTTGTAACAACTTAACAAACTGAAACCACCAAGAGAGATTTTCTTCACCAAATCCGCAACCAATCGGATTTTTCTCAACAACCTGTAACAACTTAAGACAGTTCATCAAACTAGTCACATCATCATCCAATCACCTATCCATTGATCTTGTTAAACAAACTGTCAAAGTTTCAACCAAAAAACTGTTGAAGCTTTAAACGAAAACACTTAAAGTTTGAAACTAAATCAGTTGAAGTTGTAAACCAAAAACTGCTGAAGTTTTATAGCAAAACCTTGACAAGTTCTCGACGAATTCGCAACACAATTCAAATGCTAACTTGTTACAACCATTCGTCACGAATCAAATGCAAGTAACACATTTCAAATATTAAAATTTTAACTTGTCTATCATCAAAACAGTATAAGTCAACAAAAATATTAAAAGGGCAGTTAAATTAATAATCATCGGGGTTTCTATGAGTAGAAGGACCAAAATTATATGGCAAAAAGTGCAAATTTAAGTATATACATGGGCTCGCATAAAAAAAAGTATATAGATGGGCTTTTCGGGTATGAAAGCTAGCATATATATATATATGAAGAGTATTTAGGTGGAATTTCCGGTATAATGACGATGAAATGTGCCTCACATTATGATGAAATTAAAATCTATTTCACCCATTATATTTAGAATAATGTATTCTATTACCATATCAATTTTCATCCCAATCGGATATGTGTATGGACCCATATGAAAATGGGGCAAATTCAATGTAATAAAATAGTTTATTATAAATAATATCTTTAAAGTGGTTTTTTCAATGTATAAACTATTTGCTATAAAATTTATATACGGATAAATAATCGTATAAAGTTTTGTTGTATTTTAATATGTGTAGGGCCCAAAAATGAGAAATGTACTGTTGTTCCGGTGCAATGGTGCTGCACCGGAACATCTCTATATATATTTCTTCCGACGATAAAACTTTAAAAAATGATTTTAAGCAAAACAAATTGTTTAGGTTTGAAAATTTTTATTTTTCAGGATCAGCAATGACATGTATATATACATGCAGCCGTGGGTGCATTAAATCGTGTGGGAACCTATGTCTGCCACTGGAATACATATAGTTCAATCTTATCAACACAGTTGAAAGACTTCAATTGTGTCGCCACCTCTTGGGATACGAAATCAGCTTAGCTCCTTGCATTTAAAATTACTTTTTATATATATATCTAGAAAATCGAGTTCGATAAATATAAAATTATTAAATTAATGTATATATCATCTAAAACATTTTTTCAACATGGATAAAGGATTCTATTTATTTTTATAAAAATTTTGTCCTAAGTATACTTGATTCAGATACCAATTTTGATACAGTTTGGATAGTGTGTAAGTATTTTTTATTTTTATTTTTGAATTTCAAAAAATAAAGATTTTGAGTTATTTAAGTCGTTTTCTCTCAAAATTGTTGATTTTTGAACTTTGAAAAATATATGTATATATATACACATCTTCAAAACTTATGAAACATGGTTCATGAATTAAATATAATTGGGACAATATTTTTGTGAAAAAAAATAAAAAATAAATAAACATTTTAGTCTGGTTAAGAAGATCAGTCTCCTTATATAAATTGGTGAGATAATTGGCAACAAGAGCAAATTCACATAGTAGGGAACCCTACCAACGACCATTCCGCGTTGGGCCGGTGGAAGGTATGATAGGCCGTGGCAGAAGCCTACACTGGACCCACCTATTGGCCAAAAGAGCCAATATCTTTGGCACGCGTAGCCTGGCACGTGACCGCCCCTTGACTTTCCTGCCCATTGATTACCACGCAATAACAGAAGTATTTCGTCTTTCTTTAATTTTTGTATCTATCCTTAGTGTACGGATGAGATATGGCCGCAGTAGTTTACTAGTGGAATATTCCTATTATCATAACATTAGCACTCTAATCTAATCCCCGTTGCTTAGATAACCCCACCGACTTTTTATGTCGTCTCCTACCTTTCCTTTGTCACGCGTCCAAAATATAAGCCCTTCTGATTAAGACGTCTTTTTCTAATAATGCCTTCACTAATCACCCCATTATCGTTTTTTTTTTTTTTTTTAATCTTTTAAATACCCCACCAGTCCGCCACATTCGCATTCTTTAAAAATTCATCTATCCACTCTCCACGACATGTGTCGGTTGCCTTTGAAAAATTCGCCTGCCCTCTCTCTCCGCTTTCGTCGCGACACGTGTCCCCTTTCCTTGCCCCTTTCCCACGTGCCCGGCAGCCGCCAAAAGCAGATTCTTCCATTCCAACGTCCGACCTTGCTTCCGAACGCTGCCTGCTGCGCTGCCGTGCCGTGACATATGCGCTGCCACGTGGACGGCAGTCAGATTCGATGCTACAGATGTACGGCTGCGATTTCCGCCTGCAGCTTCCGGCTTTTCGGTTGCGCTTGTCTCGCTGCTGACTTGCCACTCCCACCAGTGTACTACGAGAGTTGGGGTAACGTAGGACCCACATTCATTTTTTTTTTAAAAAAAAAAAAAAAAAATTGCTTTAACAAATTATGTATTAATTTCTTGTTAATTAAAGGAAGTGTTAATTTTTACAGTAATTAAATTGCATTATTTACTTAAAAACATGCCTAGAAAGCTCGAATACTGGAATAGTTTCAATCCTATGGATAATTTTCAGTCTCTGAGTGAGTGAATTTTTTTTTTAGTTAAAATAATAATAATCCAATAGTAATCCTCGATTCGACATTTTCATTAACCCGAGAAAAATGTATTTGCACTTTGCCACGCGTCGCAGGATAGGCTCGTGTGGATTTGCGAAAAGGAGTTGGGAAAATCCGAGGTGGCTTTTTCGTTGGCTCCAAAATCTCAGCACAACATCGTCAGCTGTGCACATTTGTGCAGCGAAATATTTGTCTGGTGCTCAGCTCATTTTGGGCCCATTAAATATAAAATCAAAATTCAATCCTCTTATTTTGTTTTACATCATTTATTTTATCATTATACAAAAGTACGCACATCTTTAATAATTTTTTTCTGTTATTGTACGCACATCTTTAATTGGGATAAAATTTAATTTTTGTCTAAACAATTAATTATAATTGCAATAGGAAGAGTGGATTTTTAACATCATCAAGGTCAGATACATTTATGAGGTTATTACCGATATTTTGCTGGGAATTGGATTTTCTATGATCAAATTCTATATCATATATGATGTATACCATAAACAAATTTTTTATCCTACTCTAATATACTACACTTTTATAATACATAATTTTACTTGGAAAATACTTTCACGTAAATAAACTTATTTTAAGTGAAATAATTTATTTTATTATGATGCTACGAATTAATCATTTCAATTAAAGTTTTGGTTGGGCTATAACTTTTAAAAAATATTTATAATCCAGAAATATTCAAGCGCAGCATTGCTGAAATGGGCCCCACATGATCATCAAATCATAATCTACTCCACTCATTGTATTTAGAATAATGTATTCTATTATCATACCAATTTTCATCCCAATCAGATGTGTACATGGGCCCCATCTGAAAATGGTACAAATTCAACGTAATAAAATAGTTTAATATAAATAACAATTTTAAAGTGGTTTTTTCAACGCGTAAACCATTTGCTATAAAATTTATTTATAGATAAATGATTGTATAAAATTTCATTGTATTCTAATATACGTGGGGCCCACTTTTGATCAAATGTACCGCTTTCCAGTGCAGTTGTGCTGCACCAAAACAACTCTATTTATAATAATATATAAAGTATGAAAAACACTTATATCCACTCATGCTTTTGTTAGAAAATTATAGTAATTTAAATAATCATTTATTTGTTTTTAACTAATGGTTTTAAAATTTTTTATTACTTTAATTTTTGTACTTTTATCACTTTCACTAAACGGAGCCTACAGAATTATTTCATTTTGATAAGACTTGTTACTAACAAAGTATTTCAAATGCAACGCATTGCATTTTAGGTCAAAACGTGCGAGCCACAGCAGATGTATTCTTTCATTTTTAAAGTTCAAAATATACAATTTTCATCTCGTTAGTTACGTGAAGACTTAACACCATTAATTTTTTAATAAAATGACCAAAATACCCTTTAATCCCCTAAATAAATATCTTGAATCATGCAATTAAAATTAAAAATACTTTTAGCAAGAAATTCTATAAAAATGGCCTAAAATTTTCAACTGAATAGAGTAATCCGTTAAAAGTTTGGATAAAATTATTTTGAAAAGTATTTTTATATGAGAAATGATCATATAAGTCATTTACTTAACTTTAGCTAATAGAATTATTTCTGTTTTTACATTTTCATGTTAAAAGAAGACTGGAGTTTTATTCAATGCACCCCGATGCACTTAGCTTCAGTGCATCCGGGTGCACCGAAAGCTAAGTGCACCCAAGTGCACAGGATTATAATCCTAAAATATTTAGTAGAGGGTCTCACTTAGATAAAGCAACCAAGACTAGGCATTTTATAAAAATTGCAGTCATTTACTACAAGTATGACATATAAATTAAGGTCCAAAGAGCAAGTTTTACAAACTTTAGTGAGCTACATACAAATTCCTAAGAAGTATACAAATAGATGGAACAAGATGAGAAGAGCGGATAAAGAAAGACTATTACTTATTAGAAAATAAGAAATCATATTATAAAAATAGTAAAATTAAGATTATAATTTATTTATTGTTTTTTGGAACTATGTCTTGCATCCACATGGTGTCCTTCAATTTAACATTTATTTAAAATTATATTCAATTAACAGTGTAAGTCTCATCTAAATCAAAAGTTTACATGGGCCATCATACATCATTTAAATATTTAATCATCAGTATAAATATATTAAATTTGTTTGATTGTTTTATGAATTAGAAAGATTTTAATTCAACATTTGTAAGTTATTCTTCCTATCGTGCTTGAATAAACGACTCGAAATTTTTTTTATTATAATTATTATTATTTTACATGATTCCACTAAAACTGTAGTAATGCTGTCTGTATGGGTCCATATGAGAGAGAGAGAGAGAGAG
Organism: Annona cherimola; assembly: GCA_030490835.1. Lineage (NCBI taxonomy): Eukaryota > Viridiplantae > Streptophyta > Magnoliopsida > Magnoliales > Annonaceae > Annona > Annona cherimola. Next base: position 78,809,881 of record CM059976.1, read on the forward strand.
ATTGGAGAAGAACTTTCTGGAATACCGCGCATCGGCGGGAAGGGGAGATTATTTAAACCAATGAGTTTCAATCTCGTAATCAAAGGCACAGCAGACTTTGGCGTGGATGATGCATTAGGAAATTGCGAAAATATCCCAAGGCCTTTACGTGGTCCAATCACAAATTTTCTAGCCCTAAAGGCAAATACCATGAAAAGAGACTTCGGTTGTATGCTCACAGGAGCATGCAGCGCTGCATGCTTTCGAGTGTATATATCTATTTTTTTTTATTTTTTTTTTAAAATTTTTGTATAAACTTGTTAGCCCAAGTGTATTTAATTTTTGGGTAAATTTTTACCATTTTTGAAGTATTTTAGATATTTATTTTTTATTTTTGAAAATTAGTGGCATTTTAGTAATTTAAAATTACATAAAATGCCACTGATTTTAAAAAATAAAAAATAAATATCTAAAAATCTCAAAAAATAGTAAAAATTTATACTTACGTTAAATATACTTGGGTTAACAAGTTTATAAAAAAAAATTTTAAAAAATAAAAAAATAAGTATATACGCCCGGGAGCATGCAGCGCCCTGATAGCATACAACTGAAGTCCGAAAAGAAAATACAACAAGTCAAGGAAAAAAAAACAACAACCAATGCCCGAGCACCGAGGAAAGAAAAGTCCAACCAAAGCACCCCAAAGAATGCGTTTCATAATTTGCAGGGCATTGGACAGGACAGTGGTCACACTTACTGTCATTTCTACTGGTTTGGTAGGCACGTTGTACTCACCAACGTACTAAAGGTTACGCTGAAAGTATGTACAGAAAGTGATAAAAATTTTAAATAAGTAAAAAATGATATGATATATTAAGAATAACGATGAAGAGTATAAATAATAAAATTAAAATAAAGAAGTTAGTTATCCGAGTAGTTCTGTAGAAATAATTGAAAAGTACAACAATTGTACATAAAGATGTAGAGAAATAATTAAAAAATAATGTAATTATAAAGATTGAAAAGTTTTGATTATAAATAAATATGCCCTAAATAATATTTCTCTAATATATTATGATGAATATGCTAATCAATGTAGTTTATTAAACAATACTAATTGAGATGATTGTAAAATACCCAAAATAAAAAAAAAGATATAAAAAGCAAATCAATGTAGCCTATTAAATAATACTACACATTCTTACTGCACGACAATATCAACACTATTCTGATTTGCGTCTTAAATATAAGACAATGGGTGGTGTTATTACAATGGTTGTGTTTCCATCTTTTATTGCCCTCTTTAAATGGAGAGAAATAAGATCCCAATGGCTACTAAAATGGTCTCCACCTCCTCTGCCAAAGGGCTTATAAATAAAAAAAATACATATTTTGTCTTGTAAATTTCTATTATCTATCTTACTCAAACATACACGTTACACATTACACAGCGGGCCATTAATGGGCGTGCATGGGAAAGGGTGGTGATGTGATTATTCATTTTTAAAAAATTTCTTTTTTTTTTTTCTAAATTTTTTTCTCATTTTTAATGTAAAAGCTATGTTATATACAATATATCGTTTATATACTTAACTGCTTTTTATTTCATTTTTTTAATTTTTCTTCATAAACTTTTTTTTTGTAAATGTGTTTAATTCATATACAAAGTTTTACCATTTTACAATACTTTTATATATTTATTTTTTATTTTTAAAAATCAAGTTCTTTAAGGGGTGAAAAATAACTTATATGCTCCTAAAATTGATAATTTTTAAAAATAAAAAAATAAATATGTAAAAGTATTGTAAAATGGTAAAACTTGGTATATGATTTAAACACATTTACAAAAACAAGTTTATGAAAAAAAATAAAAAATGAAAAAAAACAGAATAAAAAATGAATATTGTAACTTAAGCATATATATACCATATATTTGATAGATAATCATGCCTCCTTAATATATGTCAATCTTACTTTTTTTAAAATCTTAAATACTACCAATCAAAAAAAAAAAAAAAAAAAAAAAAATCTTAAATACTACTTTTCTTATTTCTAATGGTAGTTTTTTAAGGTCAGGATGAAAGCTTATGGTTAAGTCTGAGGTGGAACCCCCTCACGCATGCTGGTGTCCAATCATCCATATGTTGACCTCAACGTGACACAATTGTCAACATCCGCCATTGTCGTCTTTCACAAGAGAAAGGCAAAAAAAAAAAAAAAAAAAAGAAAAGAAAAGAAAAGAAGAAAAACTCTTAACTAGTGAGTAGGAGAGAAAGTGGAGATGGGTAGGACGCATCTATACATCGCACTGAGTCGGAAAGTAAAAGTAGGAGAGTGAAAATGAGATGAGAAAAGCTGGAAAAGTAGAAGTGTGTGTGCTCTGCACAAAGACATTCAACATTTGCTTGGTCGTGGATTGCCCTCTCTTTCTCTCTCTTTCTCTTTCTCTTTCTCTTGACAATCGAATCAATAAACGCATTCTCAAGGCCACAAGAACTTGTGGCTCAAAATCGCTCCCACCTGCTTACGTGGCACCCCAACTTCGTTTAAACAAAGACCCAGCCCCCCAACATCCTCCCCATCTTCCTCTCCTCTGCTCTCCATTGCTCTGCTCTGCTCTGCCCACTCCTCCTACCTTTCCATCCTCTACAATTAATACCAATACAAAACCAACAGCAGCTCCACCACACCCCCTCTTCTCTCCTCTTACGTTTTTGGGTTATTCTCAATTTTCCTCCTCTCCCTCTTCCTCCTCCATTTTTCCGGAGAAAGAGCAAGAAGAGAGAAGAAATGACTGACCAAGCAATCAAGCTGTTTGGAAAGACCATCCCTTTGCGGCCGGATGATCTTGTTCGAGTTCTATCCGCTGCTTGCACTGATCACCTTCTCGACGCTTCCTCCACCACATCCTCCTCCTCTTTATCTTCCTCCTCTTCTTCTTCTTTGCTCCAGGAGCAAAGCCAGAAGGCACAGCAGCAACCGGAAAAACAAGAAGAGGACAAGGTACTGCAGAGATGATGCTGAATTGTGCACTCTCTCCTAAATTCATGGCCAATTCTTTTCTCTTTTCTTTGCTTTTCCCCCCTTTCCTTCTAGGCAAGTTGTTCGATCCGTTTGGGAAGAGCGCTGTGTGTTCGTCTTCGGATTTCGGTTTCTGATCCAATTTCTTTATTTTACATTGAAAACCCCCAAAAAAAATTTTAAAAAAAGGAAAAGAGGGTTTTGTCCTGATCGTCTTCTTGATTCTTCTTATTATCTTTCCCTAAGACGTAGGTGGGCTGATTGTCTTCGATCTAAAAAGGACTGAATTTTTCTGCTCTGAAACGCACAAGTTTTCTTAGTTATCGTTTTACTTCATATTACTCAAAAGTTTTTATTTCCTGCTGTAGAATTCTTTCATTGGATGCTTAAATTAATCTTGCCCCTTAAAAATCAGATTCATTTTAACGATTTTATGCTCCTTGGACGATGTTCCTAGAACTAGAATATTGTTTCGATTGTGGGGAGAGTTGTGGGATCCTTTAACAAACCAGAAGAAATTTTTACATGTCCCGCGTGTCCTTTTTGTGCTTTTCGATAGAAACATTTTGAAGAGAAACATGATCTCTTCTGTCCTGCTGCTGATGGCATTAGCAGGGGACTACCTTCCATCAGGTTCACAAGCTGACAGAAGAGATTTGCTCTCCTTTGTTGGGAATTGCTTCTTGGCTCTCCTAAGAACGATTGTTCTTCCTCATCTCTCATATGCTAATTAATCACCATTTTGTCTAGTGTTTTGGCCTCCTCCTCTTCTAACTGGTTGGAAATGAAATGGCAGGACGGGTGTGACCAGTGTCCAGATGATGAAGAAGCTCAAAAGAAAGAATGGGCAGGCAATTCAGTTTGTGATCATGAATCAATGGAACTAACCACATCCACTGCTGATGGGAGCAATATGGAAATGGAAACCGAAAATGATTCCAAGACACAGAAAGAACAGAACGGTGCAAGCCCCTTGAAGGATCAGAAGACGGTGAAGAAACCGGACAAGATATTGCCATGCCCTCGCTGCAACAGTCTCGACACCAAGTTCTGTTACTACAACAACTACAATGTCAACCAACCGCGCCATTTCTGCAAGAACTGCCAGAGATATTGGACTGCTGGCGGGACGATGAGGAATGTGCCTGTGGGGGCAGGGCGCCGAAAGAACAAGAATTCTTCTTCATCTTCTTCACACTATCGACACATGAGCTTGTCTGAGGCCCTCCAGACGGCTAGGAACGAGATGCCAGAAGCCATATTCCATCAGCAGATCCCATTAAAGCCTAATAGCACAGTGCTGAGTTTTGGGTCGGATTCGCCTCTCTGTGAGTCCATGGCATCGGTGCTGAGCCTTACGGAGAAAGCGATGCAGCGGAACGGATTCCACAGAGCAGAAGAAGAGAGGAGCTTGGAAAATGGGGAGGAGCATTCGAGTGGATCTTCAGTTACAGCCTCGAATTCTAGCGAAGAAGAGCGATTCGCAAGGAACTGCCAAGGATTCGCTGCTACTGCTCCTCCTCCTCTGCCTTGCTTTCCTGCCGCTCCCTGGACTTATCCTTGGAATTCAGCTCAGTGGAGTCCTCCTCCTCCTCCAGTAGCACCACCTCCTGGTTTCTGCCCTTCTAGCTTCTCAATACCGTTTTACCCAGCTCCAGCCCCAGCATTCTATTGGGGTTGTGCAATCCCTGGAGCTTGGACCATCCCTTGGGTCTCACCTGCTACGGCCTCTCCAACCGCTCCCAATGGATCTGGATCCGCTTGCTCTGCTCCTACTCCTAATTCTCCAGCCTTAGGGAAGCACGCCAGAGAAGGGGACGCATTCGAACGGAAGGAAGATATGGAGAAGGAGGAGGGGGAGACGGTGGCCGTCAAAGAGAGGAAGACTTCTTCAGAGAGATGCCTTTGGATTCCCAAGACGCTGAGGATCGATGACCCTGGTGAAGCTGCGAGGAGCTCTATATGGGCGACGCTGGGAATCAAGAAGGGTGATGATGGAATCAGCGGGGGCGGCCTTTTCAAACCATTCCAATCCAAGGCAGGCGATCAAAGCAGCAGCAATCATCATCGTCACAACACTCAGGTGTTGCACGCCAACCCCGCAGCATTGTCGCGGTCGCTAAACTTCCAGGAAAGGTCCTGAAATTGGCGGACGGATCGGGGAGAGCTCTGTCCTAGTTAGTTTTCATGCTGCAAGTTTCCGTGGAATGTGCATCCCCTTTCAAATCTTCCTTTTTTTTTTGACCTCTTTTCTAACCTTTTACAGAAATAGAACATGCGTGATGATGTGTAATATTACATTGGTATCCTTACTTTGTATATATGGGTTAATTTGCTGTGTGAGCGAGACACCTATACATATGTAGTTAATGACTGACTCAAGCAGAGAGAGGGGTTCTCAGATGTACCAAAAATAAAATTGTTAATCCAACTGAACTGAAGCTGGCTTTTTTGCTTTTCAATTTCCATATTCTGCAAATTATGCCTGAGTCTTGGGCCTGATCTTGCTATTTTATGTTAAATCCTATCCACGGGTGGATCAAAATATCAGGCCAAGGAAATTCATGAACTCTTCCCTTTTTATTTGTTCGGAAAGATCCAAACATCTAAATCCAAGTCACACCCCTAGTCCCCAACAATTATGTATATATGTAGGTCCTGATTAGACTTAAGACTAAGGTGGTAGAACCGCAGAGGCCATTCTTTCTTTTCTTGTGCTTGGAATTATGTACAAGGCAAGATGGGTAATTGCATTTGAAATGGACCAGAGAAGAGAATGAAAAAGGTGGTCTTTTGAGCCATTAGTCCGATAAGATAGGCACAGAGTTATTACGCTAAAACCCCGGCCTTTCCCTTTCAAGGTCTGAAGCAGTCTAGAGTCCAAAAAAGTGAATGGAAAGAAGAGGTGGAAAGCAGAGGATGCAGATAACATCAAGAAAAAGCCCCCCACCACTTTTGCTTTTCGGTTGACAAAGAAGCACTCACTATATGACCTTGCCTCATACTTTTCTAATTCCAATACTTCACCCTTACATACTCCACGTTTTCCTTTATATTACTACTACTGCTACTATCCTTTTTATTAAGATCTATGCGGATTGCAATATCCCATTAAGTCTCCATCCATTCTATTACCAATTCCTGTTGAGTCGGGCTCACCAACATGAGTTTTAATGGGTTCATGCATGTATAATGAAGGTTAAAATGAAGGTTAATTTGATGATTAACTGTAAACAAACGGGGGCTGCTGGAGTTTCATCAGACATCAATCATGTCTGCCGAGCTGAAATTAAAGTGGAACGTCTGTCCAATTGAAAGACCCAATTCGATCTCTGTGGCAGGTAGCAGACATTGTCAATTAGTTGCAACCTAGATTCGTAATTAATGTGCCATTGAGACTCGTAAACTTGAAATTAATGTTCTAGAAGATTGATGGGATAAACAAAAGTTTCATGTCTGGCGACAACTAGCTGAACTGCAGATTGTTCTAATCCTAATATTCTTCTTTTTGTCCAGAATTGCGACCATGCAAAACATGCCGGAGCTGGTGAGCTAGCCATTCATTTTTGCTGTATTGGATGAAAGGTAAAAGCAGATCTTTTTGGTATGATACTATATATGTTCATCGGACACCACATGATAAGCTAGACGAATTAAGGCCAGACCTTCTGTTTTCTAAACAAGACCATGTGTCACAATCCTCGCTAGCTACTCGATGGATTTTGGAATTCCAAGTTAGATATACATACATGGAAATTGAATTGGTTTGTGGAAATTAATTCCTGCTTGGAAATGTAACATTTCCAGAAACCTTTTTTCATTTCCAATATAATTGTTCATTTCTCAATACATTATAATCTTTCTTTTTTCATTTCCAAATACTATTTTTTTCCCAATGTACTTTTTCATTTTCCACAGAATAACCCATCATCATCCCTTTTAACTCATTTTTATGCTTCCAAACACCCGAGTCAAATGGTGCAACATAGGGAGATGCATTCATCACTTCATTGTCTTCAATAGTATTGGAGATTATTTATTTGTGAAAATAACATTATTAAAGAGAATTTACACAAAAGCTGGTTGTTTGAAAACAAGGAAGATATGTTTTTGAGAAGACGCTCCTGAAGGATTGTGTGATGTGGAATTTCATGATCACAACATATTCCTGAAGTGGGCAACCGACGAAAGCATTGGATTTGTTGAAGGACATCAGAAATCTCATGTTACATCTGATTTATTTACAGCAACTGGCAACTTTTGCTGTTAAATCAGCGCCGTATGATCTTTTACAGCGCAAAAATATATTTTTTAATTTTTTTCATGGACAAGTAAAGCTAGATATATTAAATTTATAAACCAGGTTTTACTATTTTTGGATGTTTTTAAGTATTTGTTTTCAAATTTTAAACATAGTAACATTTTTGTAATTATCCGAGACAGAAAATTACGGAAAAGCCATTGTGTTTAAAAATTCAAAACAAATACTTAAAAACTTTCAAAAATAGTAAAACTTGGTTTATAGATTTAATACACCTAGCTTTACTTGTTCATGAAAAAAAATAAAAAATATATGTTTTTGGGCCACGCATGGCTACCCCTGTCCGTCCGGCCGTAAAAGATAATGCTTCTAAATCATCTGCTAGATTGAAATATGCTGATAAAGTTAAACAGATAGGTATACTTTTTTCCCTTTTTGTCATGTTTTATTACTCATTGGTGTGCTTTGTATATGCATGGGCTCTGTTTTACAGGTAAGGATGTTTGCACGAATGTGCAACGGTGAATGTATTTCACTTGCATATGTCAAATTGAGAATGGGGGTGTTTTTCCGTGGCCTCATATCTGCTGAAGGCCTAACTTGTTTGCAACTTACATCTGGATGCAGCAAGCCTACTGTATATTATTTAAACATGTAGGTTAAAATAGCTAGTTATGTGCTCGGAGCATGTATGTTCCAATATTCCTTAACACATATAATCTAATATTCCATTTTTTACAGCCTTAGAGCACAATTATTCCATTTTAGCTCAAACTGAATTTGGCAGGCTTAGAGCATGATTATTCCTGACCATATATATATAGAGGGGTGATCATTTCAGGCCGGATGCACCGGCCTGCTCCGTCCGTGCGTCCGGCCTGAAAACCTATTTTTTTTTTTTTGATTTTTTTTCTTGGGTAAGTAAATCTAGGTGTATTAAATCTATAAAACAAGTTTTACCATTTTTGGATGTTTTTAAGTATTTTTTTTGGATTTTTAAACACAGTGGCATTTTCGTAAATTTCTGCCACTGTGTTTAAAAATCCAAAAAAAATACTTAAAAACATCCAAAAATGGTAAAACTTGTTTTATAGATTTAATACACCTAGATTTACTTACCCATGAAAAAAAAAAAAATAAAAAAAAAGGGTTTTCAGGCCGGACGCACGGAGCAGGCCCGTGCATCCGGCCTGAAATGATCAGGCCTCCTGCTCATATATATATATATATGGGAAGTGATTTTTTCCGGCCGGGCTAAAATGCCATTTCCTGCGTCCGGGCTTCTGTAGCCGTTCGATGTCGCGCATCGCGTCCCGACCGTCGGATTCGAATAACCGAAGTTTTGCAATTTGGTCCCCGCGACGAGCAGCCTTGCAGGATTTCCACCAGGCGCCTTTCCACGAGCATTTCTCCTCTCAACTTCGCCTCTGCTCTCTCCAGCCTTTCCACGAGCATCCCCGCCTCCCCGCCTCGCCCGAGCTCCCCGTCCGGCCTCCATTCCTGCCCGAGCTCTTCCGGTCTCTCCTCTCCGCAACCCCTTCGCCTCTGCTCTCTCTTGTTCCAGAACGCCCCGTCTCCTCGCCTCGCCTCGCCTGAGCCCCCTCTCGTCGCCCGAGCTCCCGCCCATCTTCCTCCCGTCCTCGCCCAAGCTCTCGCCCAAGCTCCCGCAACGAAATCCTCGTCCGAGCTCTCCCTTTCCTCTCCGCAACCCCTCGCCCGAGCTCTCCCCTCAACCAGCACGCCCCGTCTCCTTGCCTCGCCCGAGCTCCTCGTCCGCCTCCATTCCAGCACGCGGAAAGCACGAGCAAGCTCTTCCTCCATTCCAGCACGGGCCTAGCACGCCTCGCCCGAGCCCTTCTCCTCGCGTCACCCGAGCTCTCGCCCAAGCTCCCGCAAGGAAATCCTCGTCCGAGCTCTCCCTTTCTGTTGGACGACATGTGACATTTTCCTCCTCTCATCTCCGATCTCTCTTCGCCTGCTGCTCTAGGCTTGCTTGGATGGCCAAATATCAATCCCATGTCAACTCAAGATGAGAGGCTTGGTTGATTTCGACGAAGTATGGAGTTTCTATGCAGGACCTTCCACCAACGGTTGTTCAGCTGATGTTGATTCAGCTGCTCCAGTGGATTGAGATATAGTCATAGTTCATGATGCATATTCAGAGGGAGTTAATGAATTGAAGGAAAATAGTCATGAAGTCTGTTGTTGCTGTGATTATGATATTGTAATTGATTTGGGAAGTTGAAATCCCATCCTATTCCTTAGTGAATGCATCATTCTCACAAATGTTTCCCACTTGTTTGGATGATTGTCATTAATCTGATTTTGTACTGCACAAGTTGATCCCAAAAACTGCGATCTATCAATGAGCATCTGCTGTTTGTTATCTTTTTGAATTCAGTAATCATATACGACTATGATTACATGGCACTGCGATCTATCAAAGATGGCTTGTTGGGAGTTGGGAGTTGTTAAATCTGTTCCATGGCACTTGCTGAAATGGTTTCGAAATTCCTTAAAATGCTTGGAAGTTATTGAAAATGCTGAATTTTGAAGTGGGTTTCAGATTGTTTCAGGCTGCAGAGATGTGAATGGCTTGTTGGGAGTTGGGAGTTGTTAAATCTATTCCATGGCATGCTAAGAGATCACTATCTTGTTTTTGCATGTCATGGTTATGTTGAATCTGTTTCAGTTTTTAATTGGTAATCTGTTTCAGTTTTTAATTGGTAATCATTTGGGATTGAATTTTGAGTTTAAATCCGAAACGTGAAGTTGAAAATGATTGGAAATGGGCAGTCGAAATTCCTTCAAATACCTGGAAATTATTGAAAATGCTGAATTTTGAAATGGGGTTCAGATTGTTTCAGCCTGCAGATATGTGAATCAGATGTTAAGAATTTCAAACGTTTGAATTTGAATCAGTTTTTGAGAATGACAAGTATTGAGATTTTTCTCTTTTAGGTTACCGTCTCAACTTGCTTTTGTTGAACCGTGAAATATTAATGAAACGATTTTAGTTATAACTCGTTCTTAACATAATGAGAAATCAAAACCGGAGAAAACCCAAACAAGTAAATATTTACAAGCAACACAGTTATGAGACAAGTTCCAAATTATGGGCTTAAAGTCCCAATTCGAGACCCAGTTCAAGAATCAATTGTACAGCGTTAGCATTCCAAATTAAAACAAACCACATGCAATTTCTTTTACATTTGAATCCAAGCAACCTGTACCATTGGGCTTAAAGTCCCAATTCGACATTTTGTCAGTTGTGAAAAAACTCCATCCCCATCTATTGAAGGGAAAACCCAGAGGGCATCATCCAACCATTAAATATAAATAACATTCGACATTTCATTCATACATGATTCAAGCAAAACATATAACATTCAACATTTCATTCCTACATGATTCAAGCTAAATAAGTCCAAATCCAAACTATTTGTGTCAGCATACTCCATACATAAGATCTCTCATTCTATTTATGTTTTACAATGCTAGGTAAATAACAATGACAAGAACAAGACCACATAGAGTAATCAATAGGATTTCATTTCTCTTCACGTTGTTAGCCAGCTCCAACTCTCTCTTGTCTCTCCTTTCATTTGCCTCCCTCATGACGAGGTCTTTCGTCTCTATTATTTGCTTCAACTGACGTATGTCTGTCATATGCCGCTCCCTCAAATCTTCAACACAGTGGATTAATTCTCCCATATCCACCACTATTTGGTCGTGATTGATGGCTGTGACTGGGGATTGGAATTGGGAGCGGCTATCAGCTTCAAGATCAGATGTTGAAAGAACCTCGCTTTTTGATGAATGACAGTCATCAACCCATCTAAAAAACTTACATGCAAGTGATGTATCCTGCAAAAGGGATAAAACTATAAAAAAAACTGTTGCAGTATGCAATATAATTCTAAAATGCGAGGTTCAAACCACAGAGAACTCACAGAGAACTCACACGAAATTGTGGGCATCGAAGGAACCGCCGACCCGAATTTAGTGTCGTATGAGAGGTTAGCACTGCAGCTGGCAAACCACATGAACAGACAAAACTCTTGCCACTGTGAATTCTAGTTCTTGCACTTGAAGTTGTCATTTCACTTGTGCCCACCTGTTGAACAAGATAAGTAAATGATGGTAAGCATAAAATTCAAATAAAATATAATTCAACTAAAATTGTGGATGAAGACAAAATGTACTATGTATGCCCACCTGTTGAACAAGATAAGTAAACGATGGTAAGCATAAAATTCAAATAAAATATAATTCAACTAAAATTGTGGATGAAGACAAAATGTACTATGTATGATAAAGATAAAGATATTGAAGATACCACGAACTCCGCCTCGACCTCGACCCATAGAAGTGCAAGGATCATCATCTATCGAAGTGGATACATCATTTGAGCTTGGGACCTTGAAAGCAGGGCAATTCCGTTTGTCATGACCGATAACAAATTTTTTACAACCACGACAAAATCTTGCTCCACCCCGTGGCTGTTTTAAAGGTCCTTTCATGCGTTTTGAAGACCTTCCTTTCGTTACTGAAACATGAGCAGGGAAGATGGCACAAGCTTGAGAACTTTGATCAGCTATTGTTTTACAAGAACCACCTGGAACATTGCCCAAATCCGCATTCAGTCCTATGCTCATAAGATTGAAGTTATCACTTGACACCCCGGTAGGATTTTGATTTGTAGCAGTTTTATTCGTATCGGTTGTCTCTGCACATGGAGGCCTAGACAATGCCGCCAATGCAGTAGTCAACTTTTCTATATGGTCTTTAACAATTTCATAGGCATCCGGGTTGTGTAAGGCCTCACTTCTTATATGATACCACCATTTCGTTAAAGTATGACTACGAATAGCCATGGATTGTGTGACTCCCTTGTCACTCGTTGTGGCTGGAAATTTAAACTGAGATTTAGCATCTTGTGTCCATCTAGGTAGAACATGAAATGGAGGAATGGTTTTCATTTTTACAAATCGTAACAATGTGATAATATGCTTGCATACAATACCCGATGACTCAAATTTCAAACAGGAGCATTTTGCCACCATCTGCTCCGTATCCCATGTTAAGATTTTCAGCTTGTTCTCATCTTCTCCGTCTAGCAAGAAGACTTTCCACTGTTGCATTGGTCCCTCATTGGCAATTTTCTCTGCGACATAGCACATACATTCAACCACTTTCGTTTGAGCCTCTAAGAAGATATTCCGAGTATACACCTTTGCCATATGACCTTCAATACTGCATTTAGTTTTCAACTCAGGAATAACATAGAAGGTCTTGAAATCAGCATCTGCTTCAGCCTCACGTCTTCGCGAAAGTGCTTTATCATAGCCATTTGAAAAATCAATTAAATTTGAATTTCTCGAAACAAAGCCATCGAAAAAAGCATTTATACTCTCACTACGCTGGGTAGTTCTCATCCCAGCCGAGAATATCTTCTTTGTATAAGCAGGAATCCACATATGACGAATATCATACATGTGTTGCAACCATGTATTATCTTGCAGATTAAACTCTTCTATCATAGCACTCCAAGTTATTTCGAAGTCATCGTCATTATTGGTGCCAAACAAACAATAGTTCCATTTTGCCTTGAATGTAGGATGCTGGTGAATGACATGAGATAATTTCTCTGGTAATTTTTTATGTATATGCCATAAGCATAAGAGATGATTGGTGTTTGGGAATACCGCTGCAATTGCTGCAGCAATAGCTGGATCTTGATCCGTGATGATGGTTGTAGGATGGGCTCCACCCATTGCATCTACCCAGCTTTGGAATAACCATTTAAAGTCTTCCGTTGTCTCTCCAAATAGCAATCCTGCACCGAATAAGCATGTCTGCTTATGGTGATTAACGCCAACAAAAGGACCGAATGACATATCATACTCATTTGTCTTATATGTGGTGTCAAAACACACTACATCACCAAATACCATATAATCTTCCTTTGATTTTCCATCTACCCAAAAACATGAGGTCAATCTCATGTCCTCATCAACTTAGATTTCATACGAAAAATGACTATCATCACGACTTTTAATTTGAAACATATGTAAAAGTGTATTTGCATCATTCCCATACATGATTTGTCTCTTTCTTCGTATGACATTCCTAGCATCCCTTGCTGAATATTGCAGATGAGAACAACCACCTACTTCATTCATCATAAAGTCAATGGATCTGGCCACACCAACTCCGGATGCTTTTAAAGATGCAATTAAATCTAGATCAACCTCTGTCAACTTCTTGTGTGACCGCAATTTACGGGTCTTCGTAGGAGTGCAAAGTGCATGATTATGAGACTCTATGAATTGTGATACATAATATATATTCTTCTCCACATTCAAATTAACATATAGCTTAGCATGACATGAGCAACGACTTATTAGAGAAGTCTTTTGTTTACTTGAATCTTGATTTCTATTTTTTCTGGATACAATACCGGCTTTAGAGCACCTGAAAACACGCCTTGAAATGGCACCGGACTTCAACTTACGAGTACTATCCTTTCTAACACTAAATCCACAATGCCAAGCATAAGTGTTATAAAATTTGAAAGCCTCTTCTAGCGATACAAACTCCATTCCAATTTTTGGCTTTAGTTCAGATGCAACATCAGCTATAAACAACCCATCTGTATTACTTTGGGTACCACTTGGTTTGTCTTCTTCTTCACTAGATGCTCCCTTCTCATCTGACACATCCACCAAACCACCACTACAATCGACATCATCTTCATCTGCATGATCTACTAATGTGACACCAAAAGAAGCTTTGACTTCCACAGTCATAGGGTTGCGTCCATTTTCCCCCTTGTGCTCTTCCATACTAAACTTTTTTCGGACACCAACTAACAATTTCAAAGAAATATTTAATGATGAATAGGCAAGCAACAATGTTGGATAAAAAAATGAAATACTTTTGAATAAAATTCAACTCTTGCATTAGGATAAAAAAATGTCAGATTTTTACCTTATTCCAATAGATCTGATGTCCAGGGAACAGAGGGATTTGCCGGATGAGCTGTCTGATGAGCTTCCGGAGGAGACGCGGAATGGATCTGGGTGTAAATGGTGTGCTTTCAGATCTGGAGCGTAAATGGACGCGAGGAGAAGGGCTCGGGCGAGGCGTGCTAGGCCCGTGCTGGAATGGAGGAAGAGCTCGCTCGTGCTTTCCGCGTGCTGGAATGGAGGCGGACGAGGAGCTCGGGCGAGGCAGGGAGACGGGGCGTGCTGGTTGAGGGGAGAGCTCGGGCGAGGGGTTGCGGAGAGGAAAGGGAGAGCTCGGACGAGGATTTCGTTGCGGGAGCTTGGGCGAGAGCTTGGGCGAGGACGGGAGGAAGATGGGCGGGAGCTCGGGCGACGAGAGGGGGCTCAGGCGAGGCGAGGCGAGGAGACGGGGCGTTCTGGAACAAGAGAGAGCAGAGGCGAAGGGGTTGCGGAGAGGAGAGACCGGAAGAGCTCGGGCAGGAATGGAGGCCGGACGGGGAGCTCGGGCGAGGCGGGGAGGCGGGGATGCTCGTGGAAAGGCTGGAGAGAGCATAGGCGAAGTTGAGAGGAGAAATGCTCGTGGAAAGGCGCCTGGTGGAAATCCTGCAAGGCTGCTCGTCGCGGGGACCAAATTGCAAAACTTCGGTTATTCGAATCCGACGGTCGGGACGCGATGCGCGACATCGAACGGCTACAGAAGCCCGGACGCAGGAAATGACATTTTAGCCCGGCCGGAAAAAATCACTTCCCTATATATATATATATTTGATGAAAATTCGCGAACATATTTGAAAATCCTTGTTTTTGGTTTTCTGCAACTTTACAATCACATTACGTTGCTCTTCAGATAAAAATCGCTTGTCAAATGCAAATTGAATCCAGCAGTGTTCTAGATGGCAAGATTATTGAGTTCAACGTGCTTCTTGCCTACCTGATTGCATCCAATAATGTTCTAGACTTCTTATTCTATCTGGTTGAAAAGGGACAGGCAATTTCTTTTTCATCCTAAAATATATGGAAAGAGAATTTCTATAATCTACAAACACATCAATGGATCACCAAGGGGCGCAAACGATGTTGAAGCCCAAGTGCTGCATGGACAGGAAAGAGAGCCATGATGTTGCTAAGCAAAAGCAAAAAGGCTGTTAGTTATGCTATCATGATGAATGCTAACATCATGAAATTGTTTTTCATAACTAATCAGCCCCCTTGTGTTATGGACACCAGGTGCAAAAATTTGTGTTATGGGCAGAACAGAAATAGGATAAAAAGTACCTGCAGGGGCCTCTGCAAAACTGAAGTACCCCAAAGAAAATGTGGCCATACTTTTGATGAAAGCAGCCCCCTTTGCATGTCATGTTGTCTTTCCTAACCCAACGTTATCTTTATTCACCTTCTCTTTCCCTGGTCAAGAAAACAAAAATATCGTTAACAAGGATATTTTGTAGATATTTTAATAGCCTAGTTATAAATGCCGCCTGATCTTTTCAGGCCGGACGCACGGGCCCAAAAATGCATTTTTAATTTTTTTTTTCATGGGCAAGTAAATCTAGGTGTATTAAATCTATAAATCAAAATTTATCATTTTTAGATTTTTTAAGTATTTTTTTTTGTTTTTTAAACACAATGACATTTTCGTAATTTTTAGGTCTTAAAAAGTTATAGAAATGCCACTATGTTTAAAAATTAAAAAAAATACTTAAAAACATACAAAAATGGTAAAACTTGGTTTATAGATTTAATACACCAAAATTTACTTGCTCATGTAAATTTTTTTTTTAAAAATAAAAAAATACATTTTTGGGCCAGATGCACAAAAGAGGCTATGCATCCGACTTGAAAAGATCAGGCCACATTATAAATTTGTAAAAGAATTTAGAAATATAATATTTAGAGGATGATTTCAAGTAAGATAAATGAACTAATTGAGAGAGATGTAATTAAAGTCTACTAATGCCAATCCGAACTCTTACATTTTGGAAGAAGCAAAAAATTTCTATTACTCAGTTGGCTTCCCCACTTTTTAAGTAAATTCTCGCATAACTACTTATCCAAGAGATAGATTATTTTTCTGTAGGTTCACTTCATCCATCAAATCTTTCGCAATTTCTGTCAATTTTATATTTATTTATATCGCATATATATTTTTTTATGTTCTAAAAGTTTAAAGCTAAATAATAATTTTTACGTTTCTTTTTTTTTAATCTTAGTTTTCGACCATTATATTTAATTTTTAATGTGGGCAGTGTACGTAGCGTCAATTACTTTTTTCGTGAAAATCTATTTTTATTTTTTAATTGCTAAGAATTCACTATCATACACATCCAATAATATATATATAATTTTAATCAAAAAAAAATATATATAATAAAATAGTTTGATGTAAATAACAACTTTAAAGTATCTGATTTGGATAAAAATTGGTATGGTAATAGAATATATTATTCTAAATACAATGAGTGGAGTAGATTATGATTTCATGATCATGTGGGGCCCATTTTTGGGCTACTGTACTGCTGTTCCGGTGCTGTGACAGCTCTCTATATATATATTAGTGTTTTTCAAAAAAATAAAAATAAAAAAAATACGTATACACGATTACACGGCTGCACGCGCAGCTCTTATCTGCCGAAAACGAAAGAAAGAAAAGAAGAGGGAAACGAAATTCCGCCGCTGCCGATTGGGGACTTGGGGCTGCCGGTGGTAGATCTGGAAGATTTGGAGCTGCCGGTCGGAGAAGAAAGTCATGGAGGAGAGCAGCTAGGAGAGCAGCCTAGGGTATTCTTCTTCTTCTTCTCCTTCACTCCTCCTTGCTCGAACAGTCCAACCCCCTCCCCACTGCTTCCGATTCTTCTTTCTTGCTCGAACAGTCGAACTCGAACCCATCCCTGCTGCTGCCGCGGCTTCTTCTTCTTCTTCTTCTTCTCTCTCTCATTGTTCCATCTTGCTCGAACAGATTCCATCCCTACTTCTGCCGTTTCTTCTCTGTTTTTCTTCTTCCTGCTCGGGTACCCTGCTGCATCTTCTTTTCCCCCTTTTCTTACTTCCTTGTTTCTTCTTCTGTGTCTCTGGTCAACCTATCTTCTGCTCGACACCTCGACCTATGGTGCTGCTTTTTTAATTTAATTTTTATGCTTCTCTGCTGCCAGTTATACTGCTGCTAGTGCTGTTGCCATATGCTGCTGTTTTTATTTGATATTATTATACATTTATGATGCTATTTTTAAATTTAGGGTATGTTTGGGAATGAATAAAACTTTTGATGAAAAGTTTTAAAGAGTAAAAGTTGTCAAATGATGTGATATGACAGGGGTAATGATGAGAAATAAAGATGAAAAAGTTAAAATATATAGGTTAATTGTGTGGGTAGTTGTGTAGAAATGATTGAAAAGTAGGATAATTGTATTGGAAAATGTGAAAAAATGATTAAAAAATATGATAATTATAGAGAGTGAAAAGTTTTAGATTGAAAAGTTTTAAGTTGACATTTTTTCTTCATTGCCAAACACACCCTTAGTTTAATTACTTGCTGCTGTGCTGCTATTTGCCATTGTACCTGTTGGAAATGGAATTGCTGTTTCAACTTTCAAGTTTCAACTTCATTAGATGTTGTTGTTGGCTTGTTGCTGCTACATGGCTATTGAAAATGAATTATATTTTGTTGTTTTAAGTTTTAACTCCATTAATTCATTAAAATGTTGGTTCCTTTAAAATGTTTGAAAGTAAATATAGCGATGGTGGGGGGCGATGGGCTACGTGTGGATGATGATTTGTAGCTTTTTAACTTTTGGAGTTTTGAGTGTTTGAACTTTGAGTTATTTTTATTACTTTTTCATGAATGGCGAACTTCGAATTTCTTTTGTATTATGAATCTAATCACACTTTCGAATCATATTACTATCTTGAAATGCGATTTATGATTGTTGCATGGCAGGTTTGAATTGTTTTTTGTTCTTAATAATTGTAGGTATGCATTTTTTTGACTCTTAGAATATTAATATTATTTTCTTACTCACTAGTTGTAGGCATTAATATTTTTTTTTGATAAATTTTATATGAGGTGCACCTTGCTTCAGTTAGGCCTACGGCTTGAATGTGCACCTTACGCTAAGGCCCTAGGACCCCTTTGCGCCTTAGTGTGCCTTGCGCATCTGACAGCTATGGATGAAGCAAGCAACTTAGTGGCCATAGGGAGCTTCTTAATGGAGCTTGCTAGTGTCATCGAGAAGGAGGAAGGCATGCATTGGCTGGTTGGAGAGAAAGAATTTTGTCTTGGTAATGAAGTAGAGGAGAACATCTTGTTGGATGATCCGGTCGAAGGATTGTATGTGGCAAGATTCGTGCTGGACAAGCTTGATGCATGGGGATTTGGAGTGCTTGCAAGAGTGCTGCTCTGGGAGGTGCTTACTTCTTATTGATTTGAATGCGAAAAGAAACGAATAGGAAATGCAAGTGGGTTTGGCATTAAGATTAGGATTTTGGAGGTGGAATGACAAGGAGGAGGAGAGGGAAAAGTAGGGTTTTGGAAGGGTTTGGCCATTTGGGATTTCCTAGTTGAGAGTTGGATGCCCGGGGCTAGGCCATGGGTGTTTTCAAATACAACTACAGTATGGAAATGAAAGCCCCCTTCTTGGTTATGTGGCAAAATATTCTCTAAATCGTGTTTCGCATTTCTTATTTGTTTCTAGGGCTCTGATCTAATGCAACCTGGGTGCATGGACCTTTGCTTTTTTAATTAAAAAAAACTTATTAGCTTTGTTAATAAGTATTTATATATGACGTCAAGAATTTATTTCAATTGGAAAATTATGTGTTTTAAAAATTTAACATCCATTGAGAGTAAATACATAACTGTTAAAATCTAAAAATGGAGATATAACATAAAAAATTTCGATACATTTGATTTTTATAATTATAAACAAATACATATGGATGAATGTTATAGTTCTTTTAGATTTAAGGAAAAAATTTAAAATAAAAAAATCATAGGGGTGCATGGATATCGAGGGTTGCATTAGTTCCTTACCCTTGTTCATGCGTGTGAAAGTAGTGTGATTTCTAGAATGCAAATTTCTCTACAGCCTAAATAGGTGATATGTCGTATATATGGTCAATTCATGTATTGTGTTCCAACTTCCAGTGACGTTTGGCCAAAGCTGACAAATAGGTTGGCCCTAAGCCTACGCAATTAAACTTACTAGATCAGTTTGTGGAAAGATGTGTAAGTCTGATGAGATGACCATTTGTCCAGCCCAGAATAACAAGATTGGCCATAAGTTTATAAGTTGTGTTGGGCATAGATCATTGGTGGAAAGGATGTATGAAAATGAGGGGGCCCAAAACATGCCACGGGTGGAATGGGATTGTCGCATATACTGATATGGCACGTCCTTCATCCTCATCAGAGAATCAGAGATATAATGTAGGCAAGTTGCCTCCTGATCTATTTTTGAGGCTGAGTTTTAGAGTGTGGCCCTGATGGTAATTCAACACAAGTCCCTCTCTATCTCATACTGTGAGTCTCTTATTCTCTCTAGCTTCTATTCATGTTGCAGAAAGAAAGGGGAAGAAATCCACGACTGCAACCTGCTTGACCTCCCCAAAATCAAATGTCCATCATCTTCATTCTCATAGGCTAGTGGTTTATACTTTTGAGCTTTTTGTTATTATTTGTGCATATTTTCCTGAGTTGACATTATTTTTCATCTGACGTGGCAGATCTTGGATAAATACTTCGAACTAGTTAGTGTTTTGTTATTAACCTTAGGTTGGGGTCATCACATCATCTCTTTGGGACCTGCTTTGACGTCATAATCTATATGGCGACACTTGGGCCACTTCAACACTTGTCCCTCCAAACCCCATCTTCTCCTTGTCCCAAAAAACAACCCCTTCTCCTCCTCCCCTCCACACAACAAAGGCCTCCTCCTCACTACCACCAGAATAATAGCAGCAGTAGCGTTAATGCTGGCCTTCTTTTTCGTCAGAAGATGCAATACTTGCAGAACCACCTGAATTTGGATATAACTAAGGCCTTGACCCTTAACCCAGACATCCGCTCCGCTCCCATCTCCACCCTGTACTCCATCGAGACTTGCCTCCTCTCCTTTGGTATCCCACCTTCGCACTTCTTTCGTATCTTTGGTATGTATCCCATTCTCCTCACCTCCTCCCCTCATGACTATCTCTACCCTGTCTTTGATTTCCTCCTGAATGAAGCCCATGTCCCTTTCCTTGATCTCCCCAAGTCCATTTGCCGATGCCCTCGTCTGCTTGTCTCTAGTGTCCCTCTCCAACTTCGCCCCACCCTCCACTTCCTACGTGGCCTTGGCCTCGGCTGCGGCGACCGCACCATGTCCTCTCTGATAACCACTCTCCTTGTCTCCAACGTCGACGCCACCCTCATCCCAAAGCTGGATTACCTCCAGAGCCTTGGCTTCTCCTATGATGAAGTTGTCCACATGGTCGTGCGCTCGCCCGGCCTCCTCACCTTGAGCATAAAAAATAATTTCAGTCCCAAGGTCGACTACTTCCTCAACCACATGAATAGGGATATCCAACAGCTCAAGGGCTTCCCCCATTTCTTTTGTTTTAGCCTCCACGGCAAGATTATACCCAGACACCGTAGCTTGCTTGAGCATGGCCTTTCCATGTGCCTTGAAGATATGCTGACAGTCAGTGATGGAGAATTCCAGGAACGATTGATGGAGTTGTGGTTGCAGAAGTTTGACAAGAGTGGCTCATTAGTGATGGATAGTATGTTTTAATTTGGTATTAGATGACTTAGAGAGACATGACTTCGCTCCACTCCACTCCAGCCCCCCATTCCTTATTTGTTTCAAAATGTGTATATATTGATATGAATTGAGTCCATATTTCTTCTCCATACGAAATACCAAATGAGATATTGTATCATTGTCCCTTTTGGCTGCAGTTTTGTATGTGCCCTGTCTTCATATTAATATATGATCTGTAAATCCTCCCTTCTGTCTGAATCATGGTGAGGCAGCACTGCAAACATATTTTTACTTTTAATGGACTCTTCCTTCTGAAAGCGGTGTGTATATGCTGCCCAAATTGCTAATTCAGCTGAACTGAAGTTGGAGAAAGGTTCTTGGATGTACCAAAAATAAATTTGTCAATCCAACTGAACTGAAGTTAAGATTTTTACTTTTCAATCTCCTTGTTCTACAAATTATTGTTAGTCCCTGCTTCTGTACGTGCTTGAGGTCTACTTTTATTTAGGTAACAACTTGGTGATGTGACATTCAATGACAATGTTCAGAGCTAGCAATCTTCTCCCTTAGATCCTTGTAAATGCTTGGCAAATCTCCATTCATAGGTGTTCGTTTCAGCAGGAAATAAAATTTCGTTGTGCTGGAAATTGAATTTTTTAGTGCTGATTTCATCATTCACTGCTACATGTCTGTGGGGAAATCAACAATCAAGATATTAAAAATGAAGAGGGTTACATAGAAAAGGAATCTTGTAGAAGCGAAGCCTATATTTAAGCCGTCGGTGGATCAAAATATTAGGCCAATAGAATTCATGAAGATACCTTTCTTAATTTGTTCAGATAGATCCAAACATCTAAATCCAAGTCACGCACCGGCAATTATGTATAGATATCTAGGTCCTGCTTAGAGTTGGGTGGGGGTGGAGCCATTCTTTCCTTTGTTGTGCTTGGAATTATGTACAAGGAAAGATGGGGAATTACATGTGAATTGTGAAATGTGAAATGGACCCGAGAAGAGAATGAAAAAGTTGGTTTTCTAAAAGCCATTAGTCTGATAACTTAAGCATGAAGTTCTACGCTGAAAGCCAAGTATTTTCCTTTTAAGGTCTAAAGCAGTACAGCTTCCAGACAAGTGTATGTGCATTGCATTTAAAATTAATATATTCAGGAAGAACAATTTTCATCCAAATGAAGATGTGCATAAGCCCCATCTACGGATGTGTAAAATGAATGTAATAAAACTGTTGGATTTATATATCAATTTACAAGCTGTATTTTTAACATCTAAACTATCTAAAACATCTTTTATATGTGGATAAATGATTAGCAATATTACATTCTAATGCATATTTGATAGAATGGCTAAAATGCCTCTATGTTTGAAAGTCTAAAAAACATATATGCAGATATCCAAAAATGATAATACTTGATTTATACATTAAATACATCTATATTAATAAGTTTATGGAAGAAAAAAAATAAAGAGAAGTATTCTGGAGTGAGCTAAGAACTTAGCTTGGGCTAATAGAAGCATGCCTCTTTTATGATTTACACATAAATACAAATATTTAAGCATAGCCCTGATTTTAGATAAAATTGATGTCCTAGCTGAACACAGGATGCAAAATACCATGTGCGGAGCAGATTTCGCCACTAATAAATACCACTAAAAACTTAGTAAAACAGGGCAGCCGTAATGAAATTTGAAATTGTTACCTGCAGCTTTCTTTCTGCCACTAGTGCGGTAATGCCTAACTAATCTTACTTTTTGTTTCCTCATAAAAATTTTAATGCATTGGCCGTGCTTTTTGTTACCCACGTCTTTGTGATTATCTTCGTAATTTTATATTGGATTGGAAATTTAGCAACCGCGTATATATGTGTATGAGCATACCAATTTGGGTGGGTGGTTGATTGCTAACATACATATATGGTACTAGGGGTGTAAATCGGGTCGGGTTGACTCGGGTTGACACAAATACAACCCTAACCCACCTTGTAAAATCACAACCCAACCCTACTTTCAACCCTACTTTTCACATCTTAACCCAACCCTATTTCAACCCACCTCAAATCGGTTCGGTTCGGGTTAGAAATCGGGCTAATAGATTACACATGTTATCAATGCTAGTTAAAGTTTTGTTCACCTGAATTTCTAAAATAATAAAAATAATGATAATTATAAAAACAATAAGTACCAATAAAAGTTCTACATAGCTCAAAAGTGGAGGATAAGTTTAGTA
Organism: Annona cherimola; assembly: GCA_030490835.1. Lineage (NCBI taxonomy): Eukaryota > Viridiplantae > Streptophyta > Magnoliopsida > Magnoliales > Annonaceae > Annona > Annona cherimola. The sequence goes on from CM059976.1 coordinate 78,833,131, forward strand.
ATTGATTCGTTTTTTTGTTTTTGTATTTTTGAGTAATCGATGTCTTCTGCAAGTCAAAAAGTGAAAGCCAAGTAAAATTATTACAGTAAATTATGCAAAATAGAAAAATGAATATTATAGTCTTACTTACCTTCTTAGTTGGCTTCCAATCAAAGCTACAAACATCTTAAGTTCTCAGTTGACCTATTATGTTATTCTAAATCACCAATGCGAGCAAATATCTAAACAACCTATTTACGATGCAATATAACCAAATAATCCAAACACAATTTCACAACTAATTAACCAAATATATTTCCAAACCAAATAAATTCAAACAACATTTGACAACCAAATAGTCAAACAAATTTCCAAACTCAACACAATTTTATTTAAATATCTAAGCAATATGAATGAAATACACTCTCATAAATATATGTAAATACATATCTTATGAAATCGGGTCGGGTCGGGTTGACCGACCCCTAACCCAACCCAACCCAATTTTAAAATCGGGTCGGGTTGAACCCATTTTTTAAAAACCAAATTTCCAAAACCTCAACCCAACCATGGTATAAATCGGTTCGGGTTGATGCGGGCTCGGGTTGAACCCAACCCTATTTACACCCCTATATGGTACCTCTAACCGAAGATTTCATTGTGTGCCACCTTCATTTGAGCTCGCTTTGATTAGATGATTATTGTTTAACGTAATTTGTTTTTATCATAGTATCAAAAATCATTTTAATTAAAGTCTTGGGTGGGTTATCATAGCTCAAAATATATTTTTATATATAAATTATGAATTTTTATAAGAGTGATGTTTTAGATGGTTTTATTACATTCATAACTTTGAAATTGATACATAGACCAAATATTTATCAGATGGGGCCATGAATATATTTAATTTTCATCAAACTTAGTTTCCGCGTGAAAAGATAATATTAAATGCAATGACCAAAATTGTATTTTGATCTAATTATTTAAGTGGCCTCGATGGTACCTATACTATTAGAATATATTCCCTTTATAGGTTTTTCTTTTATAAGCATGTTAATATCGGTATATTTAATCTATTATTCAAGTTTTATCATTTTTGATATGTTTATGTATTTTTTATTTTTAAACATAGGAATATTATTGTAAAACTTGGTTTATAAATCAAATACACATAGAGTAACATGTTTATAAAAAATAAAAAATAAAAAAATAAAAAAAAGATTTATGATCGGCCTAAGTGGCGACTGCATATGATCGGCCATCTTTATTACTAGATATATTTATATAGGGGGGCCCACCATATGCGGCTGGCCAAGTTGGCACCCGACTACGTCTGACGGCACATCATGTTTTTTAGTTTTTAGTTTTTATAAACATATTATGCTAAATGCATTTAATTCGTAAATCAAATTTTATTTTTTTGGAGATATTTTATATACAATATCCAAAAATGGTAAAACTTAATTTATGAATTAAATATACACAATTTTTTTTAAAAAAAATAAACTAAGAAAAGGGTTCATGTGGCTAGACAAAAAATCAATATGATAAAATTGTTTAATTTTTATATTAATTTCAAAATTGTTAATTCAACGTCAAACCATCTAAGGTATTCGTTTTACCTGGACGAATGGTTCCACAAAATTATATAACATTTCAGTGCAACTATGGATACATGTAAGGTCAGTCTGCGAGGATGTAAAAAAACAAAAATTTGTTACTTCTTTCTGTAAACATTTTAGTAGGATTTTTAATATAAAAAAGTTAGTACGATTTGACATCTCAGTTTCCTACTATACTACTTATTAGTATTATTATCTTTATATTGTAATTATTTTTATATCTTTTCATACAACTATCTTATCTATTATATATTTTTTCTTTTTGCTTCTATTCATTATAAAGGAATGTTTCAACGTACCCTGATGCATCGACGTTGTAACTTATCAGGTATAAAATTCATTTTTCTAAGAATTTTTTGAATTTTTTTTATAAAACTGTACTATATGTATGGGAAATTTGCATTAAAAACCCTCTAATTTTGTATATTTGCATTTTAAACCTAGAGGTTTGCATATTAGCATTTTAAACCTTGTGAAGTTTGCTTATTTGCATTTTAGACCCTCGGGGCTTAACGATTAAAAAATATCTTTAAAATCTTGTAAAATGTCTAAAATGCCCTTCGCAGGGAATTTGCATTTTAAACCCTTTAACTTTGTATACTTGCATTTGAAATTTTGAAATGTCTCTAAAGACGTTAAAAATACCATTAAAATCTTATGAAATGTTTAAAATATTATTTGCATTTTAAACCTTCTAACTTTACATATTTACATTTTAAAAGGATTAAAGTTGAATTGTAAAAATAATTGAATTCCATACTGCAAAAATCGGCCTACATTGCATGAAGTGCAATAGATCATTGTATTGCCCAAAATTTTAATCTTCTTCCCAATTCATAAAATCGACCATGGATGTTAAGAAATTAAGAGAAAATCTCACTGCTCTTTTTCTCCTTCAAAGATTGGCCAAATCGAACATCAAATAAAGCTTCAATAATAGATCTAAGTGATAACACTTTCTATAGTTTCGGGTAACAACTAGTCTTTTTTCATAGTTAATTCCATGAATGAAAAAGAAGGTTAAAATTTCTAGTGATCTAGTGGTTTACTACGCTTCTTGCACATAATAGGCTGGATCTAATCATTTTTACAATTCTACCCTTCCTTTTTAAATGCAAAAATGTAAAGTTAGAAGGTTTAAAATGCAAATGACATTTTAGACATTTTACAAGATTTTAATTGTATTTTTTAACATCGTGAGGGCCAAGGGTTTAAAATGCAAAGAATCAAATTTCACTTGGTTTAAAATGCTATTATGTAAACTTTAGGGTTTAAAATGCAAATACTTGCATTTTAAACTCTCTAACTTTACGTATTTGCATTTTAAAATTCGGGGTTTGCGTATTAACATTTTAAATCATGTAAAGTTTGGTTCTTTGCATTTTGAATCCTCAACTCTAATGGTATTAAAAATTATCTTTAAAATCTTATAAAATGTCTAAAATGCTCTTTACATTTTAAATCATATGAAGTTTAATTTAAACTCTCTACCCTCATAGCGCTCGCACTATTAAAAAATAATATTAAAATCTTAATTTGTGTACTAGCATTTTAAACCATGTGAAATTTGGCTTAAAATCATTTTAAACATTTTACAAGTTTTAACGGTGATTTCTAACGCCGTTAGAGATGAGGGTCTAAAATGTAAAAAAACTAAACTTCATAGAATTTAAAATGTTAATACGAAAACTTTGGGGTTCAAAATGCAAATACGCAAAGTTAGAACTAAATTTTTCAAGATTTTAACAACATTAGGGTCAAGGGTCTAAAATGCAAATAACTGAACTTTACAGGATTTAAAATGCTAATACATAAACCTCGAGGTCTAAAATGCCAATACGCAAAGTTAGAGAGTTTAAAATGTAACTCCCTTATATGTTTATTTAACTTATGTATTAAGTTTTACGATTTTTGGAGATATATGTATTTTTAAATTTTTTAAAAACCAGAATATTTTAGTCATTTAAAAAGGCTAAAACCCCCTATTTAAAAAAATTAAAAAATGTATATGTCTTCAAAAATATTAAAACTTGATTTGTTGATTAACAATCCCGCTTTTATGAAACCCATCTTCTATATAATCCTTTAAATTTTTAATATCTTGATAGTTGATAAAAAATTCACTCTATCTATTATATTTAACATAATTTATAATATTTTTGAAACCCTTTCATTTATCTAATATTACTGTGTATGACTCCATCTACAAACGTGTAAAATTGATCTAATAAAATTATTTAGTATCAAATATTAATTTTAAAATTGCATTTTCAACATTTAAACCGTCTAAAATATCATTTTATGCGGATAGATGATTATATAAAGTATTATTATTTTTAATACATATGTAAATTGATGTAAATATTTTTTTATAATTTGCACACGAATATATATTTTTGACAAATGTGACTCATTCATATACTTGATTTGGATGAAGTTTGGCCTCTAAGCTAAACAAATAATAGTAAAAACAATGAATAGGTTGAATTTTTTGTCAATGGTTAAAATTATAAAATTTGAAAGGGTTACATAACTCCGCTTCTATTTAACCTAGTTACATAAAAGCAGAGCTCATAGGCTAAATACACTTAAATTAACAGTTTTATAAAAAAATTTAAAAAAATTTTAAAAAATAGGTTTTGTACCTAATACATTGAAACATTCCTCTTCATTATATCGCATTATTCTCTTACTTTCTCCTTAGTTTCCTCATTTTTTTTCTCTTCCTGTGTGCACCCTTAAGTATTTGTCGTGATTCATGCATAATATTATATATATAATACCATAGTACATTGGAATGCACACTAATTAGGAGGCAATATAGTGTAACTGACGCCTAACTGATCATAAAATTAATATCTATCATACTCATTATATTTAGAATTATTTACTTTAGTAGCTTATCAATTTATATACAAATACATTTCATTGCAAATGGGGCTCACTTGATTGGATCGTTATCGCCTGCTCCCTGCTCCCTGCTCCCGGGAGCTTATACCCATTTAAAATTTTTTTTTTTTTGAAAATTTCTCCTAAACAGTGTTAATCTATGTGTATTTAACATGTGTATAAGTTTTTACCAATTTTGGAGTATTTTAGATATTTATTTTTTATTTTTGAAAATCAGCCACAGATTTTCAAAAATAAAAAATAAATATTTAAAATAATCCAAAAATGGTAAAAACTTATACACATGTTAAATACACCTGGATTAACATTTTTAAAAAAAAATTCGAAAAAAAATAAAAAAAAAGGGTATAAGCTTTCAAGAGCAGGGAACGCTACCTGCTCCCGGGAGCAGGCGATAACATCCCCACTTGATTACCCTACTCATTGTATTTACTTTAATAGCATATCAATTTCCATAAAAAAGGCACCGGGACTCCCAGTTCAAGTCCAAAATCAATAAAATTAAAATAAAAACAATGAAATGTTAAACAGACTTAATTTCATACAAATTAAACATGTGTAGGTCTCTATCTTAAAATGGTGCAAAATCAATATAATAAAATAATTTAATACAGATATCAATTTCAAAATTGTGCATTCAACATCTAAATCATCTGCAACATAATTTTTATTGGCAGAAATGATCTAATATGTTGGTTAAAGTGCATTCGAATGCACCACAGTTGGGTAGTAGCTAGCTTCACCGAGAGCGAATATAATGTGCCTCTAACGGGCTGAGTTTCTGACCTTGATCATGCACAAATTTCACAATTAAATTAGCAGAGATAACATCCGTACAAGTAACATTAGGATCAGGGTTCCAGCATTGTAATTTTTTTTTTTTGATAAATAAGAGTGCTGCACAAATTCGTGCATTGTAATTAGGTAGGTAGGGGTAGGATTGCAAATAAATAAGAAAAAAGTAGGTACAAGATTCACATGCATGCATTGGGGATGGATTCGACGCAGTCCATTTCCTTTCATTGTGGGAGATTGATCATGCCAAGATTAACACCACACATAAGCATGCATGAATCTATATAATTGAAGCAAGCCAATTAAGGGGCGTGAATATATGAGATAAAAAAAGAGTGATATATAGGAGAAGGAGAAGGAGAAGGAGAAGGAGAAGGAGAGGAGGGATTGGAATGCAGCTATTGAGTAAATTCATATATATCAGCCTGCTGTATGTGATTTGGGATGGCATTGATCGATGATATATGGAAGCTCGAGCCATGATTGCTGCTTAGGATGAGATGGATACTAGTCCAGTTCTATCCTATGCATGCATATGTGGATTTAATTTGTTATTAGAGAAATCAAATCTCACCAACCATCCACAGTTTAACCAATGTGCTTACGACTCCAAACCAACCTAATTAACCTGCTCACTGATGAACTTGCATCTGCCGTCTTCGACTGTAATTTTACTTGCCTTGAAAAGCCACCAACTGCGTTTTCGAATTATATTTGTAAAGACAATAATTCTATTAATGATATAACATGATGTACTCTTTTTCCCATTTACCCTTTTTTTTTTTCCTTCTTTTGGGAAGTGGTATTTTTTTTTTTTTTTTTTTTTTACTGAGGCACCAAAACTTTTTTTTGTCCCAAAAAAAAAATGTTTACTGTGTAGCTATCTACTTTGGCCTAATTAATACCCTTAGTTAATGAATGAGGCAGGTGGATGTATCATAACTATATATCTTAAAAGACATAAAAAAAAAAGAGGGCTGATACTGTTAGCCTGCCCACCCAGAATTAGCATGTTAATTATCATGGGTTACATAATATTTGAATCTTATTTTATTCCCTAGAAAATTCTAATTTAAATGTTTATTTTTGGAACTTGATATTTATAAAAATATATGGTTTAAATCTTGCCTAAAAATATAATAAATCTACATAAATTTAATCTTACTTTAAGCTAAATTAAGTTCGACCTTATCAGACTAATTCCAGTAGGTAACGTCCTTGATTATAATTAAGTGGTTTCCTGCTGAAAAATTCAAATGCACAGAAACAAGTATATCAAAAAGGAGTTTGGTAGAATCCCAAAAGTAGTTTCTGGGTGCAACCGAATTACAGCTTTTGTAATATTAAAAAGGAGTTATTCTGCTGTTTGGTTCATCTCCTCAGCAGGCAGCGGCTAGCCTTTTTTCCCATTCCTGTATAATATTCGTCGAACAAACCGCGGCTATATTAAGAAATAGATGGCCTTTTTCCTGGTTAATTGAATTGAAACTACCCATTTCAATTTTCATCTCTCTCTCTCTCTCTAAGCTAGCTGCCCTGCCCTGCCCTGCCTATTAATTCTCATTCTTAGAGTGGACTGGAGACGAGCAGGTCGCGCAATCGATCGTGTGTCTTTTCCCCTCCACCTATTCCCTCTTCTCTGGTAAATATTTCTGGAGGTCTATAAAGAAAAGAAAAAGACTCGATATTCATGGGTGTATCAGGATCTCATCATTTGCGCTTGCTCGCAATTCTTCTCATTTTAAATCTATCCACGCCCTCCTGCTTCTCACAAGTTGAAGGTACAGCCTGCCTGCCTTAAATTAATATTTCTTCTTAATTCCCTTCATCATCTCTCTCTCTTTTGATGATTGATTGTTAATATTGAAGGATTTTTCTCTTATTTTTCATGTATATATAGGATTCGGGAGAAAGGAAATGGGATTTGAAGAAAGAAATACTGACAAGCAACTACTGGAGGTGAGTTTTTGATCTTTATGAATTCAATCAATCTTCTTCTGCTTCTTTTCTCTATTTTAATTCAACGCGCCTGCCTCCTTTGTAGCTTGCTAGCTTTAGCTTTAGCTTGTGTTCGTCTTCTTTCTTTCATTGGTCTGCACTGCAATAGCCCACTTATATAAATGTTAATGGCCCCATCCCACATGGATCGGTTGCATTTTTTGTTGTGTTTCGAAGAGTTTCTCCCGTATTTCTCCTGTGATTTGAAGAGGGAGGAAGCAGCTCTGCTGTTTATCATTAAAGTAGACTCTTCATTTCCTTTCCTCAACTACCCCAAACAGCTGGATTTTTGTTGTCTTTTGGAAAGAGGCAAGCTCCTCCGATCCATTTATTACAAACTTATCCTACCGAAACCCACATCTATCTATATATATATCTATAGATATATATATCTATATCTATATATCTATATATCTATATCGATATATCTATATCTATATCGATATATCTATATCTATATCGATATATATATATTGGGAAATGATCCAGTGCATGCGACTGCACCGTGTAGTCCATGCACTGTGGGCCCCACCTGATCATTTCCCATAAATCCACCCCACCCATTGTATTTAAAATTGTTCACTTTATTACCATACCAATTTTCATCCAAATCCAACATGTTTGTAGTCTCCATCTTAAAATGGTGCAAAATCAACGTAATAAAATAGTTTAATATAAATATCAAGTTTAAAGTGGTTTTTTCAACATCTAAACCGTCTAAAGTATGATTTATATATGGATAAATGAGTGTATAAAGTTTCATTACAATCTAATATGTGTGGGGTCCATTTTACAGCGGACTGCACAGGATCGGTTCCCTATATATATGTATATATATATGTATGTATATATATATGTATATATGTATGTATATATACAAGAGTTGTTCCGGTGCAGCATCACTGCACCGGAATAGCGGTACAGTGGCCCCAAAATGGGCCCCACATGATCTTGAAATCATGATCTACTCCACCCATTGTATTTAGAATAATGTATTCTATTACCATACCAATTTTCATCCCAATCAGATACTTTAAAGTTGTTATTTTCATCAAACTATTTTATTACGTTGGATTTGTACCATTTTCAGATGGGCCCATATACATATCTGATTAGGATGAAAATTGGTACGGTAATAGAATACATTATTCTAAATATAATGAGTGGAGTAGATCATATAATTTCATGATCATGTGGGGCCCATTACAACGATGCTGCACAGGAATATAATCCTATATATATATATATTTTTTTTTTTCCTTTTTAACGAAGGAAAAGGAAATGAGGAGCTTGCCCTCTATTAATAAAAATATATTAAGGTTAAATATCAACAATAGACACCACAATTTCCCAAATACAATAAGAGGGACAACATAACTTTCCAACTAAATAAGAGGATATGACCTCTACTGGGTTTCGAACCCAAATCTATACCTAAGAAGACAAAGCTCCTAGCAACTTGTGCTAGTGGCAACTGGTAAGTTATGAAAAGATTTTTTAGTATAATAATATTAAATTTTGTTTCTAACATTATTGTTATTATTATTATTTTTGATTCGGCCTCCGACATTATTTTGAGGAGTGTTGTTTTAGATTTTTTATTATACATTGCGAGTAGTGTTATTGTGTAGGATATTAGCAACAAGTGAAAGCAGATATGATGACGACGATGATATATGTGTTGGTCTACTTAATTTTGAAGGTGATCAAAGTGGAGAAAGGTGGAAGGTTAATGATGGAATATTCAACAATGGATTATCAGGATCCCGGGGCTAATACCAACCCTAGAAATGGATACTTACTCAGCCCCCCTCCTCCCCGCAAACCTAATTAATATATATATTAATATAATTACATCTTTCATCTCTTATTACTTAATTAATTAATCAATCAATGAAAACTATTAAGTTATATATTGCCTGCGTGACTATATAACATATATGCTTGGTTTTATGCAACTTGTCTTCTGTCTCTGGTTCTTTCTTTTTTTTTTTTCACCCCACTTTAAAATAAGTCATGCCATGCCATGCATTATGTATACATCCATTTTCTTTTTTCTTTTTTTGTATTTGCTCAATCTTCAATAAAGCGTGTTTGAAGGAAATATGGAAGAGGGTTGGGTTATTTGATTTGGTCATCTGAGGAATGAATCAATGGTTTGCTCTCGGCTGGACAGAATTTAGTTTCCACGTCACTTTGTTGGAAAATCAGTTCAAGGGATGAAGTGATCGATGATCATATCATGCAAACGATGTTTGGGTTGGACAATTGATCGATCAGGCATGCACTGTTCGTACATACATATATACATACATACATATATATATACATATATATACATACATACATACATATATATGAGAAATAATCCAGTGCATGCGACTGAACCATGCAGTCCATGCACTGTGGGCCCCACCTGATCATTTCCCATAAATCCACCCCACATATTGTATTTAGAATTGTTCACTTTATTACCATACCAATTTTCATCCAAATCCAACATGTGTGTAGTCTCCATCTTAAAATGGTGCAAAATCAACGTAATAAAATAGTTTAATGTAAATATCAAGTTTAAAGTAGTTTTTTCAACATCTAAACCATCTAAAGTATGATTTATATATGGATAAATGAGTGTATAAAGTTTCATTACAATCTAATATGTGTGGGGTTCATTTTACAGCGGACTGCACCAGTCGGACTGCCCAGGATCGGTTCCCCATATATATATATATATATACATATATGAGAGCTGTTCCGGTGCAGCGTCAATGCACCGGAACAGCGGTGCAGTTGCCCAAAAAATGGGTCCCACACATATTAAAATGTAATGAAACTTTATATAATAATTTATCTATATATAAATCATACCTTAGATCGTTTAGATGTTTAAAAAACCACTTTAAAGTTGTTATTTACATCAAACTATTTTATTACGCTGAATTTGTATCATTTTCAGATGGAGCCCATACACATATTTGATGGGGATGAAAATTGGTATGGTTATAGAATACATTATTCTAAATATAATAGGTGGAGTAGATTATGATTTGATGATCATATGAAGCCCATTTCAGCGATGCTGCACCTGAATATATCTCTATATAAATATATCTCATATATATATATACACACACATACCAGTTAGAAAAAACCATGATACTAAAAATTAATTAAATCATAATATTAATTGGGTTAGCCATAGCTTCTTTAAAATATAAAGTTATTTAAAAATTATAAAAATATCCAGATCTACACACATATGCGTTAAAAATAGTATCGTAGTATATATAGAATTAGAGGGAGGATAAAAAACCTTTGTGGAGCCTGCTGTCTGCTGATTCTTTCTTATCCAAATTTAAGACAAAAGCTAAAGGTATTGGGTAGATGACTCAGGCGGTTGTAGTGGAACTAAAAGTAATAATGAGTAACAAGCAGAAGAGAGGAGAGAGAAGAAACAGAAAAAAGAAAAAGAAAATGGTGGCTGCCTGCCTAACACACCCCACTCCTCACGCCCGCGTCAAAGGATTTTCGCCGCCTCTCAGTCTCTCGTCATGATGCGAAAAAAAATAAAAAAACATTTCGTCCTGGCTATCTGATTCTGCGCCTGCCTCTTCTGTGCAACGTCGGATCGGATCGGATCGGAATAACAAGAGCCGTTTGATGAAATGTTTAGCCCCTGTGCACAAGAGATCACATCTCTATAAACTATATATATATGAAAAATAATCAAGTGCCGCGACGCTGTCCGGTGCAGCGTCGCTGAAATGGGCCCCACATGATCATGAAATCATGATCTACTCCACAAATTGTATTTAGAATAATGTATTTTATAACCATACAAATTTTCATCCCAATCGGATACTTTAAAGTTGTTATTTACATTAAACTATTTTATTACGTTGAATTTGTACCATTTTCAGATGGGGCCCATATACATATCTGATTGGGATGAAAATTGGTATGTTAATAGAATACATTATTCTAAATACAATGGGTGGAGTAGATCATGATTTCATGATCATGTGGGCCCCATTTTGGGGCCACTGCACGGCTGTTCCGTTGTAGTGACACTGCACCGGAACAAATCTCTCTCTCTATATATATATCAACTTAATTGGGTTTCTTGCCTGGACTATTAATTTCTTTAATTGGAAAAAATAATTATTTACTTTTCTTCAAAATGAAAAATACGAAAAATTAACAAAACTACCATCTCAGTAATGTTGTTTGCTTTACAAGCCATATGATAACAAAATAAGGGTGCGTTTGAAAATAGATAAAACTTTTGATGAAAAGTTTTGCGGAGTAAAAATTGTCAAATAATATGATATATAAGGGTAATGCTGAGAAGTAAAGAAGATAGAGTTAAAATAGATAGGTTAGTTGTATGAGTAGTTGTGTAGAAATGATTGAAAAGTGGGGTAGTTGTATAGGAAAATGTGAAAAAATAATTAAAAAACAGTAGTTGTGGAGAGTGAAAAGTTTTAAATTAAAAAATTCTAACTTGACATTTTATGCATATTGCCAAACACACCCTAAGAGGACTTTATTCTGTGTGCGAATGCAAAATCTGACCATTTCAACGTTTATGAACTATTTCGAGCAAGACATAACACCCCACAAGATTCGTCATGCAGTAAGGTAAGCGTGATGACAAAGCTAGCACAAAATTATGCTTTCAAAATCAGTAAATAAGTTTCGACACCGAAATTCAAACACAAATTTAGGGAAAAAAAAATTCTGAAAAATCATTTGAGGTCTATAGCCAACAAGGAGAACAAATATGACCATATAAAAGAGAACTAGCAAATCTTATATTAATAACCCATTCACAATGAAAGTTATGAAAAATTCTATTATGCGTGTTTTATCAAAAATAATATAAATGCATAATTTACTATATATAGTAAATAAAATCCTATAAAACTTAAATGACCTTGGTTTATGTGCAACATAAACGATAGGTTTTAATATCAAAAACATGCTCAACCGAGTTTCACCTGGATTGCTATGTCGATGAGCTTGAAAAATAATTGCCGTTGATATGTTATAATTTCCACGACTCCTCACGAATCAAAAGTTATAGTAATTTGAAGTTGACGTACTCTTTTATTGCACATGTGCCTTTCAGCTTTGTAGTAATTTCCACGACTCCTCACGAATCAAAAGTTATAGTAATTTGAAGTTGATGTACTCTTTTATTGCACATGTGCCTTTCAGCTTTGTATTCTAAAATTCCTAACCACTTTAGGAATTCATATTTCATATCTCCTACGTCAAATAAAAAATTAATATCTCAGCCGTGCAATAGGATTTGGTAACGAGGTTTTAACAATAAGTGGAATTTTTCAAAAGAAATCCAATGATAGGAAGAATTTTCCACAAAATTTAATTTTTGGAATAACAGTGCGACTGTAATCTTGGTCAATAAGTTTTAGGATGAACCACATGGATTTTCCTAACATGGGCTGACATGATCTTTACTAAATTGAGATATCATGTAACGGGTGCCCATTTGCATCCCGGGAGGGAAAAAGAGGATAGATCGTTGAGTTTAATATGCATGAAGTATTCTTCTTATAGAAAGGATTAGATCATGTAGATGCATTGAATTTTGGAAGAAATTTTGTTTTTTTAAAAAAAGTTCTGTAAACATACGATCTACCAGTGAATTAGGTTGAAACAAACAGGTTAAAAGGCCTTTGATATTACTTAATATATGCACTTTCAATTCCAATCGTTGATTCCATAAATTATAAACTGAAGAGTATGGAAAAATCGATGCAAATATGCCCCTGTTTTGACGTTCACGCTGGTCTCTTTGGGGATCTCTTACAAACAGTTGGTATTTTGATATAATTCGTGTTTAATTTTTGAAAATCAACACACGGGCAAGTTAAATGGATTTCATCATATTTATATTCGTTATATGGTTAAAAAAAAATAAAAAATTAACCAATGAATCACAAGTTCAGATTCGATTTGCATGGGCATATTAAGTTACGAGCTCCATGCTAGGCAGTTTCAGATAATCAAATCAAATGATAATAAAATTTCATAAATCTTGGAAGAAACATAACCGGCTATGTATGTATATTGAATTTCTAGAGCTATATTTTATAAAACTATAAAGATAAACATGACTCTCTTTTTTTTATTGAAAAGTGGCTAGAAATACGAATGTCATGTGAACAGTTTATGTTCTTTGAGGCCTCCGATCAAACAGTTGTAGATTTTGATGTTTTTGCGAAATTTAATTTGATATAAATCATTAGCATGATAGAAATATGTAACAGAGCATGTTAGTGGAATTTTTTTTTATGAAAATAAGTTAAAATGTGAAAACACGAGTAACAGCCATGACAAGCTGACTGTCCAACTAGTTGACACTGTCCCAACTTGGGCTGTGAGAATGAAGCATCAAAACTTGGTAAAATTGCAGGAGACATGGCATGTGATTTTATAGTCCAATATGCTTAAATGAAGGTCCTATAATCATGTGACCATGGCTTTACCTTAATAGTAGCACATCCGAGCATGAGTTCTTGAGATTCAAGGTTCAAAGCCCTATAACAACTGGTTTAGAATTGTAGACTCTGTGACACCATCTAAAAAACAAAAAAGCAGTTCGCATTTACCGCCTAGATCAGAACAATGTTGTTAAAATCGAACTGATAAAAAGACTGGTCTTGTTCAAACCGGTCTAACTGATTACTCAAACGGGTTTGAACCGATGACATTAATTTTATATATTTATGATATTATAAATAATTAATCATTTTTAATTTTTATATATCAATAAATTATTGTAGCTCATAACATTATGTGTAATAATTAAACTGGATCAACCTAATCAAACTGGTGAGATGAACGGTTGCCGGTCGAACTGGCCGATCCGGTTTTAATAACACTGGATCAGAACGATGCATAAATTAACCAAAAACAGTAGTAAAGCAGGGTGGCAGGCCCCACCGTTTCACATTTGGCACATAGATTTCATATGATGTTAGATATATCAAAAACGAATGAAAATTCATAAAAATTTGCGGGAGTCAAGTTCATCAGATTTGGTACCCAGACTTCATATAATGTTAGATATATCAAATATGCATGAAAATCCAAAAAAAAATTGTGGGAGTCAAGTTTATTATAGATAGTTTAAGGTCTCATAGTTAATTTAACGGTTTTAAGCCAATTTAATTTCTGAATGATGAAACCAGCTACTGGACAGTGCATTTCTATTGCCGAATTACATCCAAAGTTTCATTTGATGATTTGGACGACCAAATCTGGAGGGTCCAATTGGCATGAAAATCGGACTCATTAATATGCACTTTAAGGTGGGATTAGTAGATTTCTAAAGTCCATGCAAAAAAGAAAAAAAAGAAAAAAAAAAACCAATTAAAAATGGCCTGCAATGAGACTTCCGTGGAAGCGCAGTGCAAGAGATTCATTGTTTTCTTCCAACTTTAGCTACGCAAACGATACAGCAAATAACGTCCAAAAATTGTTAAACTGGGCAGACTTAAAGACCACTATATCGGCTAGGATTTTAACAAAAGTACTGTAACATACTGGTTCCTGATGTTATTGACCTTTGTAGAGTGTTCATGGAAAGTAGAACAGCAGAAAAGGCAGCTTAGGCATTTAAATCAGACCGTAATAGTCTTAATTTCAAAAAAAAAAAAAAAAAGGAAAGAGGGGAGCTAGCAGGATTGCAGATTTTAGGCCCATCATCATGTATAATGTGTTGCATAAGGTCTTGTCCAAAATTCTCATTAAGTTTAAGCGACCCGTGAGCTATGAGCCTCATTGTATGATATCGTTTGCTTTAGTGTGACAATTTAGCCGTATGATTTTAAAACGTATCAATCTATATTTAACTTGAAACCTACATATAAACCCTCTAGAAATTCTCTCTTTTTCCATATGAGATTCGGTTCTGAGCATTACAACTGCTATAACCTTCTCAATCACAATTTTTTAAATTTCTTTTGCGTGTTTATTTTATCTTAAAATAAGAAATTATACTAATATTCGGTAGAAAATAAATAAAAAATAAGTATTCAATAAAAATGAATAAATAAATATTGGCTTCTATGGTTATTTCTTAAACGATGAGGTCTTCTCGATAGGTCTAAGCCTCTTCTTTCGGTAAAAGAAAGTTAAAGAAAGGTTTCCCCGAACAACAGCACGAAGACAATAGCAATTTTGTAACAAATATGTACATAACCTGAATTGTCTGAACTTTTGGAGAATTATATTTATTAAAATATTTATTTTTGAATACATGTTACTTCCTATATTATCCTAATTTTTTTGCCGTAAAATGTATGGATTTGATTTGAAAATTAAGTAATTTCTTACACTAAAAAAAGTAATTAATATTATAAAAAAGCGTGTATGAAATTAACGGTATAAAGTTCATTAGTGGACGCTAAGTTGAACTTTTCATATGGTGATTTGAATAGGAAAATCATGACTAAATAATTAAACGGTTCAGATGTTTTAAAAAATAAATTTCGTGTGCTTCATCTAAATTAAGGAAAAAGAATTTAATTCAAGTAGTGCAGTGCGATCCACAGGCATATATAGATTTTGAAATTTGACTCGACTAATTAAGCAAGTGTTTGTGGGAGCTTATACCCATTTTTTTTATTTTTTTTTAAATTTTTTTTATAAAAATGTTAATCCAGGTGTATTTAACATGTGTATAATTTTTTACTATTTTTGGAGTATTTTAGATATTTATTTTTGATTTTTGAAAATAAAAAATAAATATCTAAAATACTCCTAAAATATTAAAAACTTATACATATGTTAAATACACCTAGATTAACACTGTTTAGGTGAAATTTTCAAAAAACAAATATAAAAAATGGGTATAAGCTCCCGGGAGCAGGGAACGCTGCCTGCTCCCGGGAGCAGGCGATCGGGCTCCGTGTTTGTGACGACGACACGTATATCTATTGACGGACAGATCCAAAAGCTGTGGTCGTGGCAGCAATAAACGCGTGCCGTATACGGCCATCCATAACACTTTCTCCGGTCATCCATATCCTCCATCTCCTCTCTCTCTGCGCATGTATGTATATATATAGTCAAATGATTTTTTCAGACCGGTCCAAAAGTATACATTTTTTATTTTTTTAAAATTTTTTTTTATATAAACGTATCAATTTAGTTATATTTAATCTATAAATTAAGTTTTATCATTTTTGGATATATGTATGTATTTATTTTGTAATAATTCAAAATTAAAATTTATACATATATTCAAAAATGGTAAAACTTATTTATTGATAAATATATCTAGATAACATGATTATTAAAAAAAAATTTCAAAAACAATAAAAGAAAATATGTTTTTGGACCGCCGGTCTGAAAAGATCACAGCTCCTAGATATAATATATGCTTGTGGAAAATTAGATATAGTTATCGGCAATCCTTTGTGGTCATTAATTCCAATCCATGGGTTTAGTTTCCGAATTAATTAGACGCATAAATAGCCACGTATTCCTAATTAATTAGCACCTTTAATTTGGCTACGCACGCTGGCTGTATCGCCAAGTGTCGCGTGTTCGAGTGCCATCAGTATATAGGTGAGTGCTTATTGTCTCGTGTGTGAATAAGCTTTGGGCAAGGCTGCTTAAAAGTTACAACTGGCTGATGTTTTGCATACGCATATGCTTAGTGGTGCAATTAAGGCTTATAAAACTCAAGATTACCTCAATCTTAACCTATTTTTATTTATAAAATATTAATGCTAATTCTATTTGTAAAACTTAAAACTGAGTCCTATTTTTAAAAAATCAGGTTCGAATTTGAGTTTTCGGCTAGAATTTAGGTTAACGAATTTATGTTTTATTTAAGAATGATAAGTTTAGAATTTCATATAAATATATAATAACAATAATGGGAGAATAAATCATGCAACTAAACATAATACTACATACTAAAAACAGATTTTTGAAAAATATAGTAATATAAAAAATATTTCTAGAAGAAAATTTAACATTGCAAACAAGATGAAAGAAAATTAATTGACATAAAAGTAAATGATAGAAATATAAAAATAAAAACTATACTTTATTTATAAATAATTACAATATGTCAGACATATATTGAAACATAAATATAAATAATATAAAATGTACATATATAAAGAAACATCATTGCGATATTATATAATATAGTTTATAATAAATATAAAATGAGAAATCAGTCTTGGGTTCACTTGAACCATAACGTTAATATATTTACAAATCGGGTTCGGTTCTTTGGGCTCGGGTTGCAAAAAAAGTTTTAATATTATTAGGAATTGAGTTCTGTAGACTAGGTTCGGGCTCAATTCGGCCCAAATTATACCCATACATTGCTACTGATTATTACTATGGGTATGAGACCAATGTTGATGGATAGTTTCGCATGGAGAAAAGATTACATTAAGATGTTTATTTATCACAAAAACTCTTTAAACTAAAATGTTTAATTTTAAAAAAAATTATTATTTATAATTATCATATTTTTTTATTATATTTGTATATCTTCGTATACAATTGTCCTACTTTTCAATCATTTCTACACAACTATTCATACAACTAACATATCTATTTTAATTTTATTATCTCTACTTCTCACTATTACCCCAATTATATCATACAATCTTCTCCCATTTTGGAAATTTTTATACCATAAACTTTTCATTCAAAAATTTTATTACTTCCCATATACACTTAGATTTTAATGTGTACAATAAAATCAGCTGGATAACTTAAAAGTCATGAGTTCAACTCCCGAAAAATACAACTTAGAAGTCTCGTTCATTACGTAATTGAAGTAAGAATGTGTGGGCTAGAGATCTAGAATTTAAAGTTGGGTTGAAACATTTGTCTCATTTACTCTCTAGCTCATGAAATACAACTCCGTCAAAAAAAAATTGAAAGCCAAATTAAAATCACTAGTAAATGAGTGTAGCCGAAAGGGCCAAGTTTGACTTCCAAAATAAAGCTTAAACCTCATCTCAAAATATGTATGAATTAGGTGAGAGGGTTATGCAAATATGCTCACACATTTTTACTAAAGCGAAACCATGCGGTCCATTCATTTACAAAAATTGCAAATCTATCTATATAGTTTCAAGATAAATTTCAAATATTCCCTGCCATTATGAGAACTCCATCGTATTCTATGAAAAATAGTCTACATAATGGAATACATACATACATGTATACACACATATAATCTTACTATTATCACTTACTAAAAAGTCTTTATTAGTAAGAAAATTGTACCTTGCTTATATGATAATACTTTCTAAGTAAGGAAAGATTTTCTTACTTGGCAATTGTAACAACTCTGACCTATAATTACTGATATATATTGCCTTAGTTTGAAGCGTCTATTTGAGATCTCCATGTTAGATGAAACGAAATGTCAGCTCACCTGCAATATCTGAAAATTAAGATTGAAGTAAGTTCCAAAAGAACTTAGCAAGTAGAAAGTAATCATATGCATACCTTACTCTGTCAAAGAAAATGCACAACTATATGACCCAATGTGTATAGTTCTCCATATGGCCTATGATGAAGCAAACTCACAAATTTTCAAGATAATAACATAAAGTCCACCAAAGGACAACCCATGGCTTATTAGGAAATAACGCATTGCCTATAAAGAGACATCTCAAAGTAGTCTTCTAACATACATAAGATTTACTAAGAAATTAAATGAAAACCAACACATATCCTCGGGGCTTCACACGTGCAAGTCCTATCCACATGGCAAGAGATAATGATACATTACACAACATGCATAGTCAAACACTACAATCCATCCATAGCAACCTCACCAAGCTACCTCACAGGTAAATCACCACAACCACGTATCTACTTGGGTTGTTGCCACATCAGAATAACTCACCAAACCAACAATCAGGATATCAAATGCTTCATCTTTAACTAGGCCTATGGGTTAATCCGCTAAGTTCTATCTTAAATAAATCCACAATTTATCATCACCAACTCACCATGACAATTCAATTAATGATCTCACTAGATCTAATAAATGAAATTAACCATACAACTTAAATTTAATTCGATTATTGAGACATCTAATTGAATTGAATTGAATTTAATAAATTCATCTATAACAATACCTCAGTCATGGCCACAAAATATCCATAAATAATTGTATTATGCCAACTACATATGCAAAAATAATTTAATTGCATCACGCACACTAAATATTCACAAATAATATAATTTGCATCATTAAGCGACAGAAAAATAATGCACACTATTACTTAGTGAATACATTATAACTCACCCATATTCATAAATAAAATATTCCATCATAAATATCTAATATTTACAAATATAATTTGAGCCAATATTTAAAATAATAATTCGTGTTGCATGTTATGCTGGATTATACTATATCTCGCATAATAATATAAGCAATACACCCAATATATCATACTAATCCAAAATAACCCCAAATATAATCAAAATTATACTTTAGGCTCTTATAATAATTTAATATTAAATCTCACTAGGTCCGTATTATCTGAATACCTAACATACGGAGGAGATAAAATATTAAAATTTAATTAAACATTCACAAATCTGCCCTTAATCGAGAAATTATGAATTAATTTATCCTCCCCAATACCTTATACCATGACTATTGGATAAAAAATGTCCACTTATAAATAATAATAATACAAAAATTTATTGCATTAACCAAATGCACTAGGTATTATATAACATCAAATAATTAATTTACAGACTCGCTTTTATATAATCATATTATACAGAAGCAATTCTATATAACCCATTCAAAATTTATAATTTTGATCCGTGGAGAATTCAATCTATTTTTTATATTTAACACCATTTACCTAGTTAAAAGATCAAATTTCATCTAAATTAAATATTTGCATAGATCACATTTGTTGAAAAATATAAATTCCTGTTAGGATATTAAAAATAGATGGGGGGTTTCAAAGAAACATTTTGATTAATTTATAACATATAAATTAATTATATATCATAAATTCAACCTTTTGTTAATAAATTATTTATTAACTTTAATACCTCATGTCATGCCCATTGGACCTGAAAGTTAGCTAATATAAATATACAATTTATATTAATTTCAATGGCAAGAGAAATCTTGTAACAACAAATAATTAATTTATACTTCATATAAATCAATTTTACAACCACAAAATATTAATTTCATAACCAACCGTATTACATCGAATAATTAATTTATATTATATACATTAATTATAAAACTACTAACATCGATGCATAAATTTTAATATTTATATATCCACCAATATTTGTCTGGCATTAAATCACATTCATAATTTCAACCTTCTATTAATAAATGATTTATTAATAAATAGTAAATTTAGATAAAATCATTTACTAATGAACATGCTATATTGTTCAGGGAACTCCATCTACAATTTTTGGACACCACTTGCTGATATTTGAATTATATGGCAAAATTCACCTCTAGTGATAAAGTTCAATATTCAACCAAAAATCTTACAAATATCATTTTTTTTCTATATATCAATTCAAGTACTTCATCCAAGGTTGGTCTAATATAAAAATAATATGATATGTTATATACCATTTGATTTAATTCAATCATGGTCCTCGCTAATATATATAATATATTGTATTATATATCTAGTTTAATTCCACTTATCCATAATCCATTATGAAGCATATATATATATGAGATTTAATCATGTACATTCCGTTTACACAAAAACTACCATGCAGACGGCTCATCCGGACGTCTATTTCGGCGGGGTAAATCCAATCCGTCTATTCGTTTCTGCGTGTTGTGAAGGAGACGGAGACTCCATGTACACGCAGATGGGTGCATTTTCCCGCTGGCAGCAAAAAAGGAAAAAAGAAATCCCGCCCGCGCCTCCTTCGGCGGTGGACGAGATCATCTTCCCAGGTGCCAGCCTGTCCTCCTTCCCAAGCGCCAACCCGTCCTCCTTCCCAGGCGCCAGCCCGTACTCCCATTCACGCGGATCGTCTTCTCCGAAAATCCGCATGCGGATTCGGATTATAACTGCGCAGCAAAAGTACTCTCATCCGCATCTCTCTGACGCGAAAATCCGCATGCGGATTCTGAATCCGCAACAAACGTACCTCCCATCAGTGTTGTTTTCCACATGCGGATTCAGAATCCGCATGCGGATTTTCGCGTCAAAGAGATGCGGATGAGAGTACTTTTGCTGCGCAGTTATAATCCGCATGCGGATTTTCGGAGAAGACGACCCGTTCTGTCGACGCAGAACTTCGAAATCGACGGAGAACTTCGAAATTTCGACGGAGATCTTCAAAATCTCGACGGAGAAGGAGATTCGAGAGCAGCAACGGCAGCAGTAGCTCGACAGAGAAGAAGATTCGAGAGCAGCGGCGGCAGCAGCGTCGTCGTCTCCATTTTCGAAATGGGACGGATGAGCGGGAAAATGCATTCTCCGAAGTTTTGAGTGCGTGTATGCGCAGTCTCACTCGGCTCACCGTCTCCCTCTACACGTACACACACGATGGAAGAAGTGGCGTAGATTTCACCCGCTGAAATGGACGGCCGGATGGGGCGTCTGCAGGGGAATTCGGGTGCAGTCCGAATGCACATGAATAAATTCCTATATATATATATTGAATTCCATCTGTAATTCATTCTAACATGTAGCATATTAAATATTATACAACGATCCTCTTGATGGCGATATATATACACGCTCATGGTCTTAATTTGAACGAATAAAATCAAATTTAACATCTATCAACTGTTCACCCACATAATATATATAGA
Organism: Annona cherimola; assembly: GCA_030490835.1. NCBI lineage: Eukaryota > Viridiplantae > Streptophyta > Magnoliopsida > Magnoliales > Annonaceae > Annona > Annona cherimola. The sequence continues at coordinate 78,855,289 of CM059976.1, forward strand.
GAGAGAGATATATCCGATCCTGTGCAGTCCGCTGTAAAATGAACCCCACACATATTAGATTGTAATGAAACTTTATACAATCATTTATCCATATATAAATCATACTTTAGATGGTTTAGAGGTTGAAAAAATCACTTTAAACTTGATATTTACATTAAACTATTTTATTACGTTGATTTTGCACCATTTTAAGATGGTGACTATACACATGTTGGATTTGGATGAAAATTGGTATGCTAATAAAGTGAACAATTCTAAATACAATGGGTGAGGTGAATTTTCTATTTATGATCAAGTGGGGCCCACAGTGCATGGACTGCACGGTGCAGTCGCATGCACTGGAATATTTCCCATATATATATATATAATGTTGCATAAATAGATATAATGTCATATCATATAGATAAAATCCCCAATCAAATCACTGTAATATATATAAGATATCTATCACGTATTTCATTTCAACCATTCTTTTCTAATACAATAGAAATTCGAGATCACCTTACTAACACCTCTCAAATAATTTATCATGCATGATTTATACAACTCACAAGAATGTATTTTTCGCAAACATCTTTCCAATACAATTGCAATAATTACCACAATAAGATTAAACTACATAAAAATAGCACCAGTACACTTGTAAATAATTTCATCTAATAAATTCTATGATAAATTATTTAATGAATTATATATGTAGCAAGCTAAAACACAAAAGATATTCTACTTCTGTAATAAAAGAAAATTAATATAGTGCACTCTATTCTTTCCATGGCCATCTTTCTCACTTTGCATTTTTTGAATCTTTTCAAGAGTTCAACATGCACTTAAATAAAAAAATAAAAATATATATTTAACTTTTCTCAAGCCATAACTTGAACCCATACTCTTTTGATCACAAGTAAAGCTCAACATCTTATTTATTTAAATCTAAATTTATTTATAACTAATTAACCTTTTAACATAATTTAGTCAACAAGTCAAAGTTAACAATAGTCCATGTTAGTCGGTACAACTAACACATCAGATAATTTATGTGAAACATTATATGGTCAACAAGTTAATGATCAAAATATCAAACATATTATCTCAGCAAAATCAACTATTCACATTAGAAAGTAATTGAACAACATTTTTAGAGCTAGTTATTACGGTGATGCTCACAAGGTAAGGAAAATGTTTCTTGTTCATGATAATGCTTTTATAACTAAAAAACTTTGAGTTCCTAAATATAAAAAATCATGAACTATTGATAGCCAAAATTTTCTTAGTGGTTGCTGTATGACATTTACCACCAATATTAGTAATAAATTGTAGCGCCTCGTCAACGAAATCAATGGTCGCTACTAATATACTATAGGATTGATGATAATGGGAAAAACACACATGTGCAATAACATAAAACATGATATAATATCAATTTTTTATAGATTATATAAACCATATGTCTCTTCAAATCCAAATCGAGTTGTACCCAAATGCTCAAATTCATAAAATATATACATCATGTCCTCCATACATAAAAAAATCAAGATAAAAAAATTTCTAAATCTGGATTTATCATATCCTAGCCTAACTTAGTGTACCAACCCCATATTGGTTTTCACCTACATATTTGTCATCTAAAATATGATAAAATAGGGTAAGTCCGGGAAAACTCAGTAAGTAGAACCAAAATATAAATCAGTGTTAAACAAGATACATATTTTTAAATCATAAATCATATTCAAAATAATACTATATGCATGTTCATGATCAAGCATTCCAATAGTGTATCATACACATGATCTTCCCATCACTTAGGTTAAATCCAATAGGGAAGTTCGATATCTTGCCCCGTCTTACATTAGTGCAAAGCAGAAGACAATCGAATGCGGGAAACACTATACTAAGCCAAATAACAAAGTGGTGTATTTGACATCCAACCGTGATCTCCACACATCCATGGCCCCGCTACAAACTTACGCCCATGGCTTAGCTCGGAAACTTGTGTCCAAGCACCAGTCTCTGCATACTGGTCTCATAACAAATACCAATAAATAGCTGATCACATATCACAATAGCCGGACATAACCACGACTCCAAATATCACAACAAATAGCCAGACACATTCACAGCTCAAAATATCTCATCACAACAAATAGCCGGACACATTCATGACTTCAAATATTATATAGCAACAATATAGTCGAACATATTAACGGCTCTAAATATCGTCTCACAATAGCTAGACACAACCATGACTCCAAATATCACAACAAATAGTTGACACATTGACGGATCCAAATATCTCACAACAACAAATAGTAGGACACATTCACGGCTTCAAATATCACATCATAACAAATAGTCAGACATATTCACAGCTCCAAATATCATCTCACAATAGCCAGACAATTTGTCGGGGCTCACAGCCATCAACGGCTAAATCATAACCCGATTTTCAGTTGATGGTATGTTGCTAATCATTATTAGGGATCACAAACAATAATTCTCAATCAACATGTTTAGCCATAACACATGATAATACTAGCATCCAATGCACACATGCATATGTCAAAATATAATGCTAGCATGATCGATTCATAGATCAAGTTCCAAATTCAACATCTCAATAAATCATGCCTTCAATCAAATTTAACCATTTAAACAAAAATATAAATCATTGATATCCAAAACATACATGCCCAGAATTTACTCAGATCCAATATATCTTTACTTTTACTCACTCGTTGAAATAATAATATTATTTCAAAATTAAGTATTTGTTCTAATATTTATATCTACCATTCAATATCAATTTTTCCTAGTAATAATTTCCATAAGTCCAATTATTCAGAATTTACGAAATTCGAAAACATTTCATTTTACTCAAAATTCATAAAATAATCATATAAATATATCAAGTGGATTTGAACATGCTAATCATGATTACATCACTATCGTCAACATTAACCATTTCAATCCAAATATTTATCATTAAATGATACCATTATCCAACAATGGTACTAATTATACTTTCTTTCATTTCGCCATACTTGGATTGTCATCAAATAAAGAAAATCCTTTGAATTTAGTAAAATTCCACTATATCAACTCTGAAAGTTTATCTTAATTAAAATAAGTGTTAAATGCTAAGCTTGATGCTTAGAAGTCTTTATTATCATCTTAATGGGTCATAATCATGTGAAATTCCATCATTAAAATGTTCCCATCAATATATTTAAATCATAATATTTTATAGATAATTTAATCCATCTAATGCATACAGAATGTCCAAAAATATAGAAATCGACAGTTGGATCATTAAAATCGGACATCGATATTAAAGGTTATGTTAAAAACACTTTTAACGGCTCATTAGTCACTATGTGTTGTCAATGTGAGCTACCACCACCATTTTTCAGTGCTCAGACAATGAATTTTTATATAAAATATTTTTCAGAAACTACTCCATGAATTTCTTGCCAATATAAGGCATTTTTGCAAAATATTTCACTCTTGAGGGACTTTCTGCAATTTTTCTAAAAATCTTCGTATGAAATCTCTTCACAAATCAATAGGGTATTATATAATACTGTTTTAGAAATATTTCCTATATATTTTCTACCATGATTTTGGTTTTTCTATAATTTATTCAAAATAGGTACCTTTTTGTAAAATCACAAATTTAAGGAGGTTTTTTGTAAAATTTTCATCGAAAGTCAAAACGACAATAGTTTTCTTCCTCTTCCCTCTCTGCTCCATTTCTCCTCTCTGGACGGGTTCGGTAGTTGCAAAAATTGCCCAAACGAGCTTGAATTTTTCCTCTAGGCACATATCTGTATTCCTTATTTAATATAGATTCGCTTAATACTTTTCTTTTCATGAATCTAACGATTCTATAGAGTTTGAAAAAAGTAGATGAATTAAAAATTTTTAAAATTCTAATTAATTCTTTAATAACAAATCATGAAAATCTCCACTTACCCAATAGGCGTACGTATGGAGGGATTTATTGGAATGAATCTGAGAATATTGTAAAATTTTTTAAAATATTAACTTGACAACTTCCGTTTTCTTTCTCTCTCTCTGTCGGCTTTCACACTCTTTTAAAGAGTGCGTTGCTACTCGTCAATGCTGGCCCGCCAACGTTCTCCATTAACGATCATTACTTTTATTTTTATTTTATTTATTTTAACAGATATTATATAATTTTTTAACATTTTATAATAGGTAAAATTACAAATTTATATTAGGACTTATAATTCACATAATTTAATCTTCAAATCAATATCACTTGCAAACTTAATATCCAATTATTTTATTTCTTTCAATAATTACAAAATAATTGTACGTTTAATATTTGTGTCTTTTTCAAAATAAAAATTCACCTCATTCTCTTCTCAATTCATTAACCAAATTTAGGATTTGAATTTATTGCAAATTCTTCCCGGATTTTATCAATTCTAGATTTTCCATTTATCCCTCTCGAATATAGAGGGTAAAAACAATTACAAAACTTGGGATTCCACATAAATATTTTTTAACAACTAATTTTAAATTTTCGCAAGAAAATTTAGTTACCAAAAATTTCTTGTAGTGTCAATCGACTACTGTAGTGATTTCGGTTATTTTCATGGCACGTACACAGGCATATTTACAATTTAGGTGTACATTTGCAATTTTTACAAACTATGTGTACTTAATTATCATGAAGTCTTGCTTCTATGAAATCAATTTAGGCGAAACCTGAACCATTCATTTGTATTTAGTATCCAAGAAAACTCTATAAGTTGTCTAACATCATTATGCATAGACTCATCTTGAAATGTGTGAAATGAATGTAATAAAATTAGCCTGAGGCTTTCATCAAAAAAAAAAAAAAAAAAAAAATTAGCCTGAGGCTGCATATCAATTTTAAAATTTTATTTTTCAATGTCTAAATTTTCTAAAATATCATTCCTACGCGGTAAATAACTTTATAATGTAGTATTATATTTTTAATACATATATAATGGATTTTCATAATTTATACATGAATATACATTTTTAAGGAGAATGTGACGGTGCACACACCTTTAATTTTAGATGAAATTTTATCTTCTAGCTAAATAAATAATATTAAATATGATAAATCAAGTTCATTTCTCTTGTATCATCAAAGTGATTGAATAAATGAAGTTTCATGAAATCACTTTTATTTTACTATATTAAATAGATAGATGTTAGTCATTAAATGTAACATAGATTTCTACTTATGTATGATCTCATCCATTTTTCTACCTTGATGACTAATAGAAAATCTACTTCATTCATTATATTTAACATCATTTATATTGTCACAAAATTTATCATTTCTATAATAAATTGTCCTAAATATTAATTTTAAAATCGTGTTTTCAATAATTAAACCATTCAAATTATCGCTACTTTGTTGATAAATAATTCTATAAAGTTTTGTTACATTTTAATATATATATATATATAAATAAATGAATGACTTTAAACATTTTTCATAATTTATAAATATGGCATGCACATTTTTGATTGAGATGAAATTCCATAATTTATAAATATGGCATGCACATTTTTGATTGAGATGAAATTCCATCTACTAGCTAAAGAAATAATATTAAATATAACAAACGGAGCTGATTTTCCATCAATCAATAAGTTAATAAAAATGAGTGAGAATACATGAAGCTGCTTGCTGCTTCTATGTAACCTACTCTATAACATATATGGGAAATAAACTCAAAAGTCATTTATACGTCTTGCCTTGCTTTGATGATTTTACAAAATTCTAAGCTGATCAATAATTTTATTATTACTGTTTGGCTAAAATATGAAAAATTATTTTAATCAAAGATCTCCTAAACTATAGTGTCATGTAAGAGTAAATACTAAATAATAAATTGTGCAATATCGATTCATTAAGAAAAATGATTTGGATATTTTTATTTAAGCATCCAAACCATGTAAAATGCTTATTGTATAAAAATGGTTATATAAAATTTATTATATTTCAATACTTGTTTAAATGGATTTAATGAGTTTCAATTTTACATACGTTTTTATATTATTTTAAAAGGTGTATCCCACATAACACCCTATGATTTCTTATGTTTTAGCTAAATATAGAATACTAAACATAATAATCAGCTTGTATTTCGTCAAATCAAATTAAGGTAGTTTCCTCATGTTAGTGGAGACTTGAAATGACAAGAGCTAGAAGAATTGAATTCATTTAAATAGAAAGTGATAAAAAAAATGAGAAAAATATCAAAAAATATGTATCAAAATAATTAAATAGGATATGAAAATATTAAAAATTATTTAAAAATTAATTAGTGATCATCAAGTAGAATCCATGCTGTAAGCCATTTAGATGATAACTAGCTTATGATAATGATAATAATAATTAAGGAAATCCCAAAGAGAGACTTTACCATAGAAGACTTATATGGTCAATTCATGCATAGAAGCATTTCCAAACATATATAATTCCATTAGTGTATATTTGGAGAAGATGAATTGATTTATCTATTTGGCATGATCTTGTTATCCAGGGCTAACTAAAAAATTTATTCGAATTTTTTGTTGTTTTTTCTTATAAACTTGTTGACCTAGGTTTATTTAATATACCAACCAAGTTTTACTATTTTTAAATATGTGTATACAATTATTTTGGATTTTAAATACATGATTATTTTAGTAATTTTCAACCATTAAAAATGGTTAAAATATTGTTACGTTTAAAGTTCAAAAAGGACATAATTCTCTACAAATATGATAAATCTTGATTTATACATTAAATAAATCCGGATTCACAAATTTATAAAAAAAAAAAGAAAAAATTTAAAATAAGTTTATTGGCAAGGCTAAATGAACCATTACTTAGCCTGAGTTAATATGATGATTCCTTTTTATCTATTTAAAATTTTATTTTGAGCATCAGATATTGATGAAGCCCACGAACTGTTGGGTTTTAAAACAAGCATGCGGACGCTTTTAATGTATTAATCCCCAGAATTATTGATGATTGCATTTCTCATTAAGTATTTAAGTATATGATGGGGGAGGAATTCAATCCTACCAAGATCCCTAAACACGTCATATGCAATTTGACCAAAGAGTCCAGTCCAAGTCTCCAAAGATCGATCCGATGGCAAAGGGAAGGCAACGGGAAGCAGCTGCAGCGGCAGTGCCGGGTAACTTCCACGATGCTTCTTCTCTTTCTCATTTCTCCACACCTTGCCTTTCTGCCTTTTAAATCTCATGCGACGGCCACAACACGACAATCAAAACAAACCCAACTTCCATCCCACGAAGTTGCTTAGCAACTCCCTCGCATCCCACAGAATTTCCACCTGCCCATTAACCATCCTTCCACCCTACTTCTCCATTACTTTTCTTCTTTTTCATGTCATTTTCCACGTCGCATCCTAACGAAGACCCCTTCAAAAACCCATATATACATACATATGCAGTCATTCTTTGGACTCAGATTTCTCATCGGGATTCCTCTTACTTCCTGTGATCAATCTCCTCTCTCTCTCTCTCTCTCTCTCTCTCTCTCTCTCTCTCTCTTTTATACACACAAAACGATGGAAAAGTCCTCAGCAGCAGCCACCTTCCCATCCTCTCTCTTAATAGTAGATTTCATTGGGTTTCTCTTGTTTCAAATTATTCGTGGATGGTTCAGCAGTTGCCGCAAATTTTATTGCAGATCCATGTCTTTCGTCCAGTCCTTTCTGGAAATGTTTATAAACGAACCCAGCTCTCACTTCACAAGAATTGGCTCAAATTCTAACTCTGATGGGCGGATGAAAAGCGAACTCACCAAGCTGCAGTCTGGTGATAAGGAAGATTTGCAGATGAACACGGAAGATGTTCAAGCGGTGATGAAGAGGCTGGGCATGCATGTTGACCGAGAGGGCGGCGGGATGCTCAACCCATGCTTCGGCTGCGATGAGCTTTCTGCCCTGTTTGAGGAGAAAGAGCCGAGCTTGGAGGAGGCCAAGGAGGCTTTCTCTGTGTTCGATGAGAACGGGGACGAATTCATAGATGCAGGAGAGTTGCAGAGCGTTTTGCGCAAGTTGGGTTTCAGTGAAGCCTCCAAAATCGAAGCGTGTGAGAAGATGATCAGAGCCTTCGACGAGAATAAGGATGGGCGGATAGATTTCAATGAGTTCCTGAAACTAATAGAAAACGGCTTCTGTTGAATTTGTTCTCTCTCCTTTTTTTATTTTTATTTTTATTTTGATTTCTTCTTGCCTTGTTCATCTCCTGGCCTCCCCTTTTTGTATATGCCAAATCTACGAATATATTCTAACAAGTACACTAAATTCATCATATTTTGACTTGATTTTTGAAGCTTCAATCCAAGCATTTATAATCTGTTTATGGTAGCCGCGGATGTGTGTAGCAGATTCCATGCGCCTTGAAAATAACTGAGATATGTTAGAGCATCACTTCTCGATATTTTAATGGTTAATTAGTCGGATTTTCCAAAAATAATTTCATGAATGATTTTGCATTGATTGGTGACATAAAAATAGTATTTCTTTGGATTTAATCACTACATTATATAGCAGATTCCATGCACCTTGAAAATAACAAAGATATGTTATTGGTATTATAATTACTAGAAATGATCTTGTTAACCCGGGCCAAATAAATGCCCCACTTAGCTCACCTTAAAAAATCTATTTACAATAAAGAAAATTTTCTTCATGCACTTGTTTATCTAACTATATTTAACATATAGATCAAGTTTTACTATTTTTGAATATGTTTATCTATTTTTTGAGATTTTTAAACATCTATGTGTATATATGTATTTAAAATACCCTTATTTTTAAAAATCTAAAATATATATATATCCAAAAATAGTAAAACTTGATTTATATATTAAATACGTTTAGATAAATAGGTATATGAAGAAAAAAGTAAAAAAAAAAATTGTTTTAAATAAGATTTTTGACGTGGACTAAGTGGGACATTTACTCAGCGCGGGTTAACAGAATCATTCCTCTGTAATTATTCGGATTTTAAAAAAAAAATTTCATAAATGATTTTGCATTGATTGGTAACATTAAAATAGCATAAATTTTTTTCAAAATGTTTTTCGGATTTAATCTCCACAATATAGAGCAGATTCCATCCACCTTGAAAATAACTGAGACATGCTAATGGTATCATGATTACTCGGATTTTTGAAACATAATTTCATGAATGATTTTGCATCGATAGGTAACCAAAAAAATCGCGGAAATTTTTTAAAATGTTTTTCGGATTTAATCTCCACAATACATAGCAGATTCCATGCACCTTGGAAATAACTGAGATATATTAATGGTATTATAATTATTCGGATTTTTTAAAAATGATTTCCTGAGTGATTTTGCATTTATTGGTAACGAAAAAATAGCGTAAATTTTTTAAAATGTTTTTCGGATTTAAACTCCACAATATATAGTAGATTCCGTGCACCTTGAAAATAACTGAGATATGTTAATGGTATTCTAATTATTCGGATTTCTGAAAAATAATTTCTTGACTGATTTTGCATTGATTGTAACATAAAAATAGCACAAATTTTTTAAAATGTTTTTAATGTGCTAAAATTATTCAAAAAAAAATTTAAAATTTTTTAATTGCCTGTTGAAGTGTTTTCTAAGATAAACAGCTGGTTTTCAAAAATCTACCTTACCCTGCCCTTTTTTTTTTTATTGTTTTTTTTTTGGGGTTCAAACATGAAACGTGAAGAACGACACGTATTTGGACATTCTTCGATCGATTCCATTCCATATGCTCTCTGTTAGAAGTTAGCTTCCGATGTGCCAACACAGGCATAAGGGCATGTATAAATAATACAGCTGGCTAGGGTTTTGATCCGTTTGCACCTTTTTTTTTAGAGGAGTTGGACTCCTCCCTCTCCTAATGTATATTATATTGCTAGTAGTTACGATTTCCAGAGGAAAAGTTAGCCAGGTTAAAAGACAGGATATAACGAGAAAGGTATAATAATTAAAAGCAAAGATATATAACATCCTTCTCCATTTATGAATGGATCGAATTGTTGTTCATAATTTACACGTGATTTTATGTACTTTGAAGCAAATGTAGCCCCGATGAACTGATTTCTAATAACACGAAAAACCAATTATTTCAACCCATGTGACCGGTTTTATTTTGATTTCAACATCAATTAATGTCAATGCGAGCACCATTTCATCAATGGTTAGGGTGCAACAAGGTGCAAACTAACATATCCTTATTATATTTTATTTTAAAATATCAAAGAAATTTTGATTTTCTATGACTGTAAGTAGATAATCCAAGCTTAAAAGCTAAAATATGTATTATATAAATTTTTTTTTTTTGAATTACAACATATTTTAAACCTGATAAACGTCTCATATACAGCTGCTTCCCACTATCCATTCCATTAATACTAACCCAGTCCACACAACTTTCTTTAAATATCGAATCACATGGATTGACATCTAAATACAATCCACAATCATATTTGCATACGCTGTCTCTTACTAGGCCCGAATTTTTTTAAAATAAAGCCACAAAACCAGTGTTAGATCCAATTGCAATCAATGAAACTGATATTAATGGCTCGGTAAAACAGATTGATTACCTTCGGCAATTTCTTGAAAGAATAGACTGATTACCCTAGGACCAATGGGAAATCCATCACGCTCAACTGAAAAAATAGACAATACATTAAGCAATTGTATACAGCTTGTGATCAAGAAATGTATACATAAGGAGAATGGTGAATATAATATTTTACAAGCCAAATTGAGGATATGCCATCACCCAAGTAACTCAAAACTGTTGGAGCTCTAGGCCCATCCATTTTTGGTGCGATAAGAAGTGTCCTGATGAATCCCCAAATAGTCAATGGATACTTTCAACTTCTTTACTTCTGAAATGGTGAATCTGCTATAGACAAGATTCATGTTGTAGATCAATAGCAGGTTAACTAGCAATTCATGTTGTAAATTCCTAAGTTCTCTGCTATACTTTAGTAAATTAATCCGGACCAGCAACTTCAAAATGGGGTTCCATCATTGGAATGATCAACATAATTGATTTTCAGACTAGGATAACATTCCTCTGCTTAAGCATTTAAGTTTAAATATGCTACATGATCCTCTTCGTAACAGCTAAAAGATTTAGTTTAATTAAGTACCCAGGTGACAAGAGCTACATACAAGCAATAATAATCATGAGATAACTAACAACTATTTTCTGGCTTGGAACCTTCGACTCATACTCTCCTCAGAATCTCTTTCAGGAGAGAAAAAAAAAAGAGGTGAGACGGATGCAAGCCAGAACAAACAACTAAAACAATTTTATCATTAGACAATAAAATAGGTGAAAAGAAGAATAAAAATGATGAAATTCAGAGAAAATGGATAATAGCAACTTACCTGAGAAGATTTAGGCACAGCATTGGGTATGCAGCATCCAAATATTTCTTCTTGTACTTCTTCCTCACACAAATATCCAAATGTATTCTAACAACCCTAGAATTCATCATAGTTTGATTTGATTCATGAAGCTTCAATCAAAGCATTCATCATTCGTTTACAGTATCCACAGATTTATAGGTACAAAAGTGTCAACCAGTCTTTTCAGCCCTGCTGCCCAATTCATATGACAGGCCTCAAAATGAGATCTCAATTTTGAATCAGGATGACTCAGGAAAGAAGAAACGCATGTAAAAAATAAACTAAAAATCCATTAATCATCACCAGTAATCTCCACAAGAACAGATTCCACCTTCAAAACAATGGAATCGGCTGGCGTCTCTCATGATTATTTTCCTATTTGTGACTTTTGAAATAAGCTTTGCAGCGAGATGGCAATCACCACAGATCCGAAGATTCTTAATAACAAGGATTGGTGCACCAACAGGCATGTTAATAAGGCCAAAGGCTATTGCCAGCTTTTCACTGTGATAATGAAGGTACTCTTCCTTCTGATCATCTTCAACATCATGTAGGACAGTAGCAATATCAGGAATGTAACCTATCAATTTTATTTGAGATATTAAATCCATAATCTTCTCATGGATTTGTTTCCATTGAGGGTGGTTTTTCCCCCCTGAAACAAACACATGGGTACTGTTCCTCAGCTGCACCCAGCTAACCCCAGGTTCTTTCTTTATATCCCCACTCCTCATCATCTTCCGAATATTAACAACTCCATCCCACCTCTTCAACTTAGCATAAATATTAGACAACATGATATATGTTCCTACATCATCTGGATCCAACTGAAGGATGATCTCTGCAACTTTCTTTCCTAAACCAAAATTCCTATGCACTTGGCATGCAGTAAGCAGTGTCCTCCATGCAACCACGTCCTTCTCAATTGGGGTGGACCTTATGAAAGCTTCAGCATCATCAAGGAGCCCTGCTCGACTCAATAGCCCAACAATGCAAGTGTAGTGCTCCAAACCAGGCCTGATTTTCAGCTTTTCCATGAAATGATTCAAGAAGTAAAACCCATCTTCAACGAGACCTAAATGAGCGCAAGCAGAAAGAACACTAACAAAAGTGACGTAATTTGGAACCTCTCCCACTTCTACCATACAATGGAATACTTTAAGGGCTTCACCACCAAGTCCATGGCGGGAGTAACCTGATATGATCGAATTCCATGAGACAACATCCCGAACCATCATGCCAGAAAACACCTTGTATGCTTCGTCAATGCTACCACTCTTAGAATACATATTGATCAGAGCATTCTCAACAATTAAATGCTTTTTGAAACCAGATTTCAGGGCAAGAGCATTCAGTGCATCACCATGTCTCAGTGCAGGCAAACTAGCACAGCAGTTCAACATCACAGCATAAGTGAACTCATTAGGCTGCACGTCATCTACTTGCATTTCTGAGAAGAGATTCAAGGCTTCTTCAAAGTAACCACTTTGTAAGTAACTTGTCATAATAGACGTCCACAACACAATGTTCCGCACAAGTGAATGATCAAAAGCATTCCTGGCACTTGCGAGCTCACCACATTTCCCATACATGTCAACAATGGAACTCCCAATATATGCATTCCATTCCATTCCTCTCTTGAGCGTGTGGTTATGAACCTGACTACCTAATTTCAAATCTTTCAAAGCAGCCGAGAGGCCAAGAACTGTTGAACAGGTGGTATGGTCCCAGCAAACACAACCTTTCAGCATCATATTCAAAACATCCAGTGCCTCACCCAAAAACCCATGATCCAATAGCCCACAAACCATTGTATTGCAAGAGAAGCTATCCACCTGTGGCATGGCCTTAAAAGCTCTCAAAGCTCCATCTATGTCAGAACATTGACAGTACATATGAATCAGAGTGTTTCCTACGTAAGGATGGAGCGTCAATCCAGATTTGAATGCGTAAGCATGAAGTTGCTGGCCCTCCTCCCAAGCTTGAATGTTGGCACAGGAAGATACGACAGTGGCGAGGACGTATTTGTTGGGACGCAAGAATTTCCTGTCGTTCATCATTGATACGAACAATGCTAGGGCATACGCAGAGAGGCCAGTTTGGACGTAGCCAGCCATGAGAGTAGCCCAAGAAACAACGCTCCTGTCAGGCATTTCATCGAACAAGGTGCGGGCCGAAGAGATTTGGCCGCATTTTGCATATAGATGGATGAAAGAGTTAGTCTGGATAATGTCATGATGAATTTGGGAGGTTTTGATGAGGTGAGAATGGAAAGATAAGGCGAAGTTGAGGTGGATTTGATGAGGAGCTGCTGCATCGCTGGTTTTGAAAAGCAGAGGGACGTATTTTTTGGTGAGACGAAAAACACAAGGAGCAGAAGTGGAGTCATAAATTAGCAATCGCATAACCCCTTCCTTTGGGTCATCCACCGTCAGTTGGTTGGTCTAAATACATTTGCTTGGCAGTTTCTTCGGAGCCCAATCCAGTGCACCCGGGTGCATTCAGCCTCAATGCACCCGGGTGCACTGCACCTATTTTTTTTATTATTTTTTTTAAATTTTTTCATGAAGCTGTTAATATAGGTTTATTTAACATATGTATCAATTTTTACTATTTTTGGAGATTTTTAGATATTTTTTTTAGATTTTTTAAAATCAGTGGCATTTTTCGTAATTTTAAATTACCGAAAATGCCACTGATTTTAAAAAATCTAAAAAAAATATCTAAAAATCTCCAAAAATAGTAAAAATTGATACATATGTTAAATAAACCTAGATTAACCATTTTATAAAAAAAATAGGTGCAGTGCACCCGGGTGCATTGAGGCTGAATGCACCCGGGTGCACTGAATTGGGCTCCGTTTCTGATACCTAGAAACTTACAAACCATCGAATATATTGTGGCGTAACTTATTAAGTTATTATTTTATACAAAAAAACATTTTAAAAGGTATAAATATATCAAACTTTTCAATTTAAAACTTTTTACTTACCATAATTATCTTATTTTTAAATTATTCCTTTATATCTTCATATACAACTATTCTACTTTTTAATTATTTCTATATAATTACTCTTACAGCTAACCTATTAATTTCAATTTATTCTCTTTTACTTCTTATTACTATCCCTATCATATAATATCATTACCTACCATTTCAAAATTTTCTACACAAAAATTTGTCATCTAATATACTCATCAAATTTATGATTAAATTAAAAGAGTTGAATGTCATAATTCATTATTGCCCTAATTCCACAAGAGCTTTGAATCTAAATAACCCTAATTAATTCTTCTTCCTTTTTACTTCTTTTATTATTTTACACCAAGAATATTTTGAATGTTTATGAAAATATAACTAACATCTAAATAAACCGCCATTAACTTTACTAAGTGTCTTTAACAGAATTGATATTTTTTAAATTAAATACAAACATAATGGGTATATTGGTTAATAATTCAATACAACATATGCTGCACGAGACATCCATGCAACTCTATTTTATTTATTATTTAAAAAACTAAACTAGTACTTTGTTTGGCACTCTTCTTTATGCAAACCATTTAAATTGCTTTCATATGAAATTTATATTTTGTAAAGAAATAGATTTAGTTAGGGATCAACTTTACTCCTATCTTATTTTCAGAAACTCTTACTTTATCCTTTTTTAGATTAGGTTTATTATAGTTTTTCATTTACAATCTTAAATATAATTTTGACCGTTCAAAATGAAAATTATACAAATTAAATATTTTTTATTAATAAATCATAATCCAAGCATTTTAATAATATATAGGTCCAATTCGATGACAAAGTGATTAATATGAGGAAGTTGAGGATGAGTAAAACGAGAGGTCTAGGATTTGAATTTGGGTAAAGTCATTTATTGTCAATACCTACAAACTTGCTCACCATCAAATATATTTTGTAATGACTTATTGAATTTTTATTCTATATAAAAACATTTTGAAGGTATAGATATACCTTTAGTTAAATTTTAAAATTTAATACAATAAAGGATTTTTTCAAATGTACTCATTACATTTCATCTTAATCCCAAATATACCTGCTTTTTTCAAAATATAAAATGTACCCATTAAGTTTGCATCTAATCCCAAAAACACTCATTTCATTATGAACATAGATAAACGTCATTAACCAATATATAAAGTTACCACTATGTTCATCATATTTAGAGTTTAATTAAAAGAGTTGAATATCATAACTCATTATTTCCCTAATTGTACAACAGTTCTAAATCTATAGAGCTCTTATTTCATTCTCATTGTATTTTATTTCATCTTTTATTATTTTACACTAAAAGTATAACTAACATGTAAGTGAACCACCATTGACTTAATTAATGGAATGAACATTTTTAAGATTAAATACAAATGTAATGGGTACAATGGTCAATGATTCAATACAACATACAATGTTGAGACATCGACGCAACCCCTTTTTTGCATTTTATTATTGAACAAATCTAAACTAGTATTTTGATTAGCACCATTTATTTAATCAAACTATTTAAAATGACTTTTGCAAGAAATTTATATTTTGCAAAAAATTGAGCATTTTTTAAACGCGAATATATAGCTATTAATTTTTTTAAAAATGTATAATATATAAGAATTGATTGTTGATATTGGACCTAAGATAGGGTACCTAAGGGGCATCCACCTTATCGACTCTAATTTGGATAGGGTAAAGTAGGAAAAATGTACCTTTAAACTACCAATCTCATACCCCAGTACTCAAAATTTAGCATTTAATGATGTTAAATACTTAAATTATTATTTATTTTAAATCTTTTATTACTATTATTTATGATTATTTGCAACTGCATTCTTCTGTTTAGTTGCATTTCAAGCATTGAATGCATTTTTCATGACTTAATGATTATATTTTCATGATTTAATGATTATAAATTTAAAGTAGTTGGCTTTCTTTTTTTGTTTGATCTTATTTTAATATAATGTTGTTATTGGTAGTTAATTAAAGAATTGAAGTACTTGGCTTTCTTTTTTTGTTTGATATTATTTTAATATAATGTTGTTATTGGTAGTTAATTAAAAAATTGATTTGAAATCACATGAGTACAATAAAATAGACTAAGAATGGAACTAATTTATGGGTATAATATAGCGTGGCTTTTACAAAATAAAGTATAACTACAACAATGTGAGTCTCATAATGAGTTAATGATCATATACAACTAGATTGTTACTTAACTATAATGTTGTTATTGGTAGTTAATTAAAGAATCGATTTGAAATCACATGAGTACAATAAAATAAACTAGGAATTGAACTGATTTATGGGTATAATATAGCGTGGCTTTTACAGAATATAGTATAACTACAACAATGTGAGTCTCATAATGAGTTAATGATCATATACAACTAGATTGCTACTTAACTATGTAACAACCTATTTATTTTATATATTATCTTTTCTATGCATTTATTTTATGATGTTAAAAATTTACTTTGAAAACTTATATGTAGAAATATTTAACATCATTTAAGAGTATGTATGAAACCAATTCATAACTAGTCTATATGAAACTCATTCAAGTTTTGAATAAATATGATTATTAAAATCACAAATAAATCTAGAGTCATAATATTGTCGGTCGAGTATTAGCCGAGGCTAAAAGAGCATTTCCTTTAATTTTTTAAATTTTTTATGATTTTTGACTCATATGCCGAATTTTAAAATTTTTAGATACAAGTATATATATATATATTTATCGATTATCAAAAATCAACATCATTCATTATTTGTGTATTTGAGTAGTTTCCACCTTCAAAAATATTGATTTTTGAAAATAAAAAATACATATGCATATCCAAAATTATAAAATTTAATATATAATATGTAAATATACTTAAAAAACCTTTTATAAAAATTTTAAAAATTAAAAGAAAATACACCTTTAGACTTGTAACGCCCTGCCAACCAATTCAACGATCGCTACTAAAATATAGGATCGATGATAATGGGAGAACATATATGGGTGCAATACTTAATTCCTTAGACCATCATGAACAAGATATCTCATTAAGTTTGAATTAAACTAAATCCAAGTAATAAAATTCATATAATACATACTTCATATCTTAACTAATTATCCTATAAAAATAAATCAAAATAGATCATTTTAGATCTGGATTTATCAAGTTCTAGTCTCATCTGGTATACCAACCCCATGTTGGTTTCCACTTACATACCTGTTATCTAAAAAAAATTAACAAAATACAATGAGTCCAGGCAAATTTAGTAAGTAGAGCATATAAATGTAAACTGGTAAAACTTGAGTAAATAATATGCACAGGAGTTGACAAAACATAGATTAAATTATCTATCACAATCAAATTTAAATCCATATGAAACATATGCTCATGCCCAAGCATGCATCAATGCATCAAATACATGTCATTTCTTCAATCCATCTAACAAGGTCTCAAATCCAATGGGGAGGTTCGGTATCTCACCCCGTAATCCAACCTGTTGCACAACATAGGTTGTCATTATTACATCCCAGCACGAGTGGCCAACCTTGCACAATATGGATAGATCGGGAAACACCTTTATCCAAACCGGATGTGTAATTGATACCCTGTTGCGCTCACTACACAGTCGCAGCCACGTCGCACCACTTATGCGAACAACTCTGGCCTCAACCATTACTTTGAGGACCACTAATCCCACAGACTCGGTCACAATATACATTATCCAAATCACAAGGGCCAGACAAACTAGGTCTGCATTCCACCAAATCCATACCGATCAGACAAGTAGGTCTAAACTAATGCCACTTAGGCTATCACATCCCGATCCACGGTTAGGATGTGCCAATGATTCGTCACCAATGGTCCAACAACAACACTTCGCAAATCCACAATTATAGTCATGACTCATGAATATACCAGCATCCCAAGCAATACGTGCGAATGCCATAAATGCATAATGTTAGCATGAATAAAGAGCCTAACTCGGCGTCATAATAAACCATCATAACCGACAATATTTAATCACTCAAAAATTATAAAATAACGGCATCCAAAATATTCATGCCATTAAGTACACATTACAATATAAAATCAAAAAAAAGGAGAAAAGAGCTCTACTTACCTCGTGTAAATCTCGAGTTCATCCTTTTACCGTATTTTGCTATAATACTCAAATAATCACAATGAAAAATAACACTTTTCTTTCATTAATATTTAAATCTAAATTAACTTTTTTAATTATGATTTACAATAATATTTTATCTTAAGATGTATGAATACCTCTATGTATCCTAACTTTTATAGTTTAGTCGCATGTAGTTCCTTGTATAAATTAAATAATTCCAAAATTGTTATTTATAATAAATTTCATTAATTCTAAAACATTACTTACTCCAAGTTAATAAAATCAATTTATGTCAGAGTTCACTTTACAGAATTACCAAATTACTCCTTTAGCTTTCGAGTTTTGTTTTCTGCATCATATTCAACCATATCTTATAAATATCCAATTTTAACTAGTAAACATCATTCTCAGATTATTATTTACTAACTAATAATCTTTTGAGCTCCAAAACTTAATATGATCATAGGCGGGCCCTTCCTTGACCAAATTAACTTTTGACAATTTATTTGTATATAATTTAGTTTCCAATATTTGTTAAATATTTAATAAAAATTTTACATGAATCAACTCAATAATTACATATTTTAACTAACCATATCAATTTGGATAATTATTATTTAATTTTCAAAAATTTTTTAATTATTCCTCAATCTGTCCATATTTACTGAAATCAGATACACTAATTTTTCTTAATTTGAATTTATAATCAAATCAAGGTTTTTAAGTTTGAAATTTTTATCATACATCAATAACTACATGAATAACTAAAATAAATATTTCTAGCACAAAATATTAATTATTTATATTTATTTACGTATTTTTATTCTGCTAGAAAAGGGTATGAGTTTGGAGATGGTACCAATCATGCTAATCATTATGCATAGTTATATCATCCCAAAATTAATTTTTTTTTGTTCAGTTATATTTAGAATATATTCTATATCATATAAAATTTTTCAGCCTCAATTTCATTGTTCAGACTGATCTTCTAGGATTTGTAATTTATAATCTACTAAATATTTTAAGGTTAAAATTTGGTCGTTCCTTAATGATAATAGAAAGAGTCCTCGGTAAAATTTTCATACTAAAAATCATTCGTTTATTATTACTTTTATATTTTTCTTTTTTATTCCAGATTTACTACATGAGTGGTGTAAATTAAGTTATAACCAGTTATAATTATTAATTTAACTCACTAATCATAGCCCTGATCATAGGTTTAACATATAGATCATAGAAAATAACTTATTTAATCATGATCCAATGATTTAGATCATGAGATTGTATTTTTAATTAAACTTTTAACGATTTAGATTAACTGGTTATACTTTCTACTAATTCAAAGATTATTGAGATAAATTTGAAAATTTTCAAATCTAATTATCCATCAAGGTGTCCAAACATGATCTAAAATCAATTATTTATGCAAAACTAAATTTTACACACATCTAATGGTTTGGATAATCCAAATTATACATTTAATCATAGATTAGACTTAATCTGATTTTCGCTCAATAGCAAGCTATTATTGTTAAATTTCATGAAATGGCCTGGATCTATCTTCTCCTAGTAAGATTAAATAAAAATACACTTATCATTAACCTTTTTGAAGGATTCCATAGTTGATATTGGGCTGAATTTCTTGGTTTCTCTCTCTTTCTCTCTCTCATTTTACTTTGATCTAAAATGTCCTGCTCTCCCCACCTATCAGCCTCAAAAATTTCTAGTAGCCTGCCACCTCACTATGCTAAATTTTTGTTTTAATTAATTATTTAATTACCTTTGTTATTATCAAGCCAAGCATAACCTTCTAGATGAAAGAGTGTTGACTTTGGCCATTGCTAATCAAGTGGCCTGCATTGCTGAATCTATTTTTCATTTTACAATTTGGACCACTTTCTTGTTATTTATTAGGCACTCCCAAGTTGTTAAAATTTGCAATTTCACACTTGATTTGTTGTAAAATATCAAAATATCCTTATTTTGCTTCAAAACTTTTCCAAATGATACTAATGACATACTTGAATGTATTCTACATATTAATAGCAAAAATCGAATATTTGAAACATGTATTATCATACAAAAATTTTAAAAAAATGTTTATTATGTACACATATTTGCAAAAATATAAATTTTTTTTTTCAATTTTAAAACAAGGGGTTTATAAGCCTAGGCTCATTTGAGCTTATTTTTGCCTAGGTTAACAAGAGCGCCACGTTATAGATGAATAAATATAATAAATTTCTTATATTTAAAATATATTTTAAAATAAGATATGGGGTTGCATAGATGTTTCTATGTAGCCAATTATAATGAATCGTTTCCATGAAAAATCTCATAGAAAATCTGTTAGAAGGTCAAGGTAGACTCAGAGAGGTTCTCACAGAAGGCTTGAGACGAGTCCCATAGAGTCAAATGCGGTCTCATAAATGTTACTTTAAAAACTATAATCAATATGATAATAATGTATTTCTCAAAATGTATTTATTAAATATATCAGTTAATAGATAAATTAAGAAACTTGCTATATCTTTAAAAGATATATTTTACATATTTAAGTCATAAAATATATATTTGTAATTTGGGTAAATCTTAATTACTTAGACCTTGGAACCTATTCTATCGAGTAGGGTGTCTTTTATTTGAAATCTAACCTACCTTGTGTACATGAAAAATATAGTAACCAATTTAACTGAGTTGTACCATGCTCTAGAGAATAACTTCAGTTGACTACCTGAACACCAAAGTGACTCATTTATGGTTATGATAGGTTTTTTTTGGTGTGTTTGGTATTCTCATAAGCTTCAATCCAAAACTTTTCACAATTATCCTATTTTTAATTATTTCTTCGCATCTTTCCATATAATTACCTTATTTTTCAATCATTTCTCCATAATTATCCATATAGTTATCCTATCTATTTTAGCATAATTTTCTTTACTTCTTATCATTATTTTTATCATATCACATCACTTTTCTCATTTAAAAAAGTTTTATACAGAGGTACTACTGCAAGCATGGATTTCATCTAGTAGGATCGGTTCCATATAATGGATGGGTGGATACCTCATGCTAAACTAGCAAGGATTTCCACGTATAGTAGTTGTCTACATGAACTCCAGTACTCTTATGGTTAAGTCCATTTTTTAAAAAAAATTTGTATGGCTTTAAACGAGCTAGGCACCAATAAATGAAGAACTCACCCTAGTTGACTCAATAGGTATAATTTTTATTTTTTTAATGTAAAAGGAGGCTCACATTCGCTCGAACTCGAATCCCGAACTTCACTCATACACATGCAGATGTCAAACCATTTCACTCTACTTTAAGTGAAAATTCTGAATTATAGACCTAATCATTATTTCTTTTGATTTCTTACATTACAAATCAATTCAACCTAAATACATATTTTTTTCAAACTTCTGCTCATGAGATAAATCCAACCATAAAACCAATGACGTATCAGAGACATTGTTATTGAAATGGGAGATAAGCTCCCCTAACCAAGACAAGAAGCCCAGACCTCCTGCATGAGTGGCAAAGACTCTGCCAGCCACACTAACTGTGTGCTGGCAATTGTAGACTTAATTATTAGTTTAACAATCATCGTGTGACTCCAGTTGTAGACTAATTAGTTTAACATCATTCATTACAACAAATTTTACTTAATATAACTAATTTTTTGGTTTCATATACTACATATTTAATTATATTAAATATATTTTGGTTATAATTGGTTATTTAGCTATAAATATTTTATTACCTTAAGATGATGACATTTCGTTAAATATAACTATCTTTTCATCAAACATAACTAAAAGTAACATTAAATGTAATTATTAAAATATTTGACTGCAAAAAGTAATAAAAATGTGGATGCAATTAGTGTAGGATTTAACTATATTTGATCAAATGTAGATAAATTGTAATTTTGGCAGCAAAAAGGTGGTCACATGTGTTTGTGTGTTAGTGCAACTTGGATAAGGCATTTGTGCACTGATCCATTCGACATCCTAAAATACGTTAGATAACTTCTTATTTTCCTCCCAGTACGGTACCATTTAGGGCAGAGTAGATTCTAAGTTCTAGATATCTAAAATCCATCGGAATTAATAACATATATTCATTATATCTTTTATAGACATGTTATGAAGATATAAAATATATCTTTTATAAATCTAAGTATCAATTATTTATTGGATTAAATCTATTTATTTTAAAATGATATTATTATTATTGTATTGATTATAGATATTAAGTAATGTTTATAATAGACTTTTAAGATTCAAATATAATATAAAAGACATTTTAAACTGAATTGGAATTGACTAATCTATAAAAAAAGAAGGTAGGGTAAGCCTTTGAATTGATCTAATCAAAAATAGAATATAGTAGGAGTTTTTAGAAATATGATAAAGATAAGAGTTCAACCCGAAGCAGACCCATATGACCCAAGTTGCACTCTTACATGTGCATCTTAGTAAGATTTCCCGCGTGCGTTATAAAATTTCTAATATCAAAATTACAAATAATTTTATGCTATTTATAGTTGATTTATAATTAATAGATACTCGAATGGGAAACTTTAAGAAAATCATGGAGATATATTTGTGCACTTACAACGCAAACATCGGTCTAATGAGCGCCCATTTGCACTATTAACTCTCTCCATTTTTAATTTATTGATGGTTTATAGAAAATCCACTCAATCTATTACATTTAACATCATTTCTATTAACAAGGAAACCCTTTTATTTGTTTAATATCACTGTATATGAGTCTTATATATAAATGTGCAAAATCAACATAATAAATTGATTTAATACTAAATATCAGTTTTTAAGTAGTATTTTTAACATCTAAACTATTTAAAATATCATTACTAATCAGATAAACAGTCCTATAAAGTATTATTATATTCTAATATATATGAGAATGGATCTAAGCATTTTTCTTAATTTAAACATGAATATACTTATTTTTTAGTAAATATAGGTTATACGCATATTAGATTTGGGTGAAACTTGGTTCCTTTGCTAAACAAATAATGTTAAAAAAAATGAATGAATTGAATTTTGTATCAATCATCAACATCCACAAAATGGATGGAGTTACATGAAATCACTTCCATATAATCTAGTTAAGTAGCATGACCCTTTAGTTAATTCATTTTATCCATTTGTTTGTTATTGTTTATCTAATAGGCAGTTGATCTTGTTACCCCGGGTAATATAAGCTTATGTTAGCTCTGGCTAACACACATAGTTTTGTAATTTTTATTTTCCATGAAAATGTTTTAATTTATATATTGGATTTTACAAATTTTGAGTATATGTATATATTAATAATCAACATTTTTGAAGTGAAAATGACTTAAATACCCCACAAATTAAATGTTGATTTTTAAAAATGAAAGATATGTATACTCAAAAATTGTAAAGTTTAGTATATGTGAAACAGTTGAAGAAATAATTTCACAAAGGACAGAATTAAAAAAAAAAAAGGTGTATTAGCCTGGCATGAGCTTACATTAGGTCAAGCTAACAATATCGTAATCCTTATTTAATAACATTACTAAAAATTATTTAAAGAGCTGTAAGCGAACGGTGCCTATGTATAATAGGTGCTAGTCATAGATGATTAGTAGAATATGATGACAACAACATACATATGATTCCTGCGAGAACTGTTGTGAGTACGAAAACCATTATGGTGGAAATATTTAAATATTTTTAATAAACGAGATGAAACACTAGTAGTGTTGCGCATAATTGCAGTTGATGCCAAAGCCAAACCATGTGGATAATAGTAGAATCGTGTGGGAATAGTTGCAAAATCCCCAGTAAATAAAAACGCCATCCATTGGCAGGTTGAAATTTCGGAGCCATATCAATTGCAGTAGATTTCAACAGTAGTATTCCTTGTTCTCTTCCTCGTCTCTTTTCCTTTTTCTTGCTCTTTTTGCTGCTTCCTATGTACGTGAAGCCAAAGGAAAAGGAAGGGGGGGAAAAAAAAGAGGAAAGAATGATGTGTCACTTGTACTGAAATGTGTCTTTATTAATCCTTCACATTGAGGTTGGTGGGGTGGGTTACATAGAAGAAATTAAGGGACGACGAGGGAGTTGAGGTTGGTGGGGTGGGTTACATGGAAGAAATTAAGGGACGATGAGGGAGTTGAGGTTGCTTCCAAGGATGATTATTGCTGATGGTTTCTGCCCCTCACCAGGAACAATTAACACTAGTAAACCTGGTTTTGCTCCTAGCAGAGCCAGCATACACCTGGTTTTCTAACAGTCAGCTCTCCTTTCAATTTTAATTTCCTCAGCCTCTCATGAAAACTAATTTCCTTTTAATTCATTCCTTGCCCTTTAATTTCCTTGCTGGGCCCTTTCCCTTTGATGGACCGATGATCTCAAGTAGCTCCAACTCCAAGAAAATCAATGAATGGTGGTGAGATATTGGGAGCGCCAAAATGACTTTCTGCTAATATTGATGATTCGCTGGCTGAAACATGGGATTTGGATGTTGTGGAGTCAGACGACAAGCAAGATGGAAGGAACTCTGACTGTGGCAACATTGGCATCATCAACGCCGAAGGATGTTGGTGGTAGTAACCTGCAGCACCGTGGGAATAGTTTGCAGCCCCATCCCAAGGCCTGCTGCTGAAAAAGCTTGCCTCGTCACATTTCTGGGAACCTGCAACACAACCAGACAGACAAGAGGACCAATTAAAACCATTTTTCTTTCCTTTAAACGTTATATTCATCTTTCGTATAATTAGAGTCTAAAAAACAAAACCACCAGGTCGCGACCGTGGTGGTAACTCGATGCCCAGCCATCCACTGGCAGGAGTTGGAATGGAAGGTGGGGCATCTGTTCCCATTTATTATCGAGGAGCTATGTTTTTCTTCTTAGGTCCTAGGTGCACCTGGGTGTATTTTACTTTTTTTTTAAATTTTTTTTCTTCATAAAACTGTTAATATAAGTATAATTAAGATGTGTATCATTTTTTTTTACCATTTTTTGGAAGTTTTTAGATATTTTTTTAGAATTTTTAAAAATCAGCTACTGATTTTTAAAAATCTTCAAAAATAATAAAAATTGATACATATGTTAAATAAATTTAGATTACTAGTTGTGTAAAAGAAAATTTTAAAAATAGGTGTATGCACAGGTGCATTGAGGCTTAATGTGCACGAGTGCATACGACCAACGGCTGTGAAGCTGTATTTCTAGGTTTCTTTTTTTTTTTTTTTTGATGAAAATATTTCTAGGTTTCTTAAGTAGGAAGTGATTGTCTCATTCAATTTGTAAGAATGTGGGACTTCATTATAATAAATATTAAGATGAATGTAAATATATACCAGTAAAAAAAAAGAGTCTTAAAAACAAAACTTCCTTCTAATTAGTTATGAAACAGCGCACAACTTAATGAGTGCAAGCATTTGATTTGGGTTTCAAGTGTGGACAGAAGCAAATGACTCTATGTAATTTGATATAATTAAAAAAAAAAGCTTTCTTCTAATTAGTTTATCCATTGCCTACATTTAGGGTGAGTTTGTTTGGGGCAAAAAAATGTCAACTAAAATTTTTCAATCCAAAACTTTTCACTCTCCATAATATTCTATTTTTAAATTATTTTTTCACATTTTCCTATACAAACTACCCTACTTTTCAATCATTTCTACACAACTACTCATACAACTAACCTATCTATTTTAACTTTATTCTCTTTACTCCTCATCATTACTCCTATTATATCACATCATTTTCTATCAATTTGACAACTTCTGCTTCAAAAACTTTTCATCAAAAGTTTTACCCCTAACCAAACACACCCTTAGACTTTCAACAAGGAATGAGCTTGCATTTTAAATCCTTTTTGCTTCTGAGAAACTAGAGAGAGAAACATGCATCTTAATTAGTTTAACATATCAACCACTTTCAGCTGATAATTCTTATTGTTATTTACAACCAAATAGACATGGATGCGTTAATTATTTTTTTGTAAAATAAAATGTAAAAGTTTGTTAGAAATTAAGCAAATATAATAACTGAAAATGAGTTTGTATTTGTAACCAATATATAGACATATTTGGCAATGATTTTATGAAATTAGGTTTCATAAAAGTGATTTTACGGAATCCCCTCCATTTTTGAAATATTGATGATTGATACAAAATCTAATTCATTGATTGCATTGAACATCATTTGCTTGCTAGGAACTTAATTTTCATCTCAATTCAATATGTACGTTAAGTCACATTTACTCAAAAATAGATATATTTATGTGTAAATTTTAAAAAAATACTTAAATCCATTCACATATATATTAGAATATAATAATACTATATATAATCATTTACTCGCACAATAATAATATTTTAGATGGTTTAAATGTTCAAAATATTACTTAAAAATTGATATTTAGCGCATTTGTAGATGAAACTCATATATGGTGATCCTACACAAATAAAAGAGTTTTCATGGTAATATAAATTATTTTAAATATACTAAATGAAGTCAATTTTTCATCAATCATCTAAATTTAAAAAATGAAAAGGATTTCACAAATAAATGATATCATCCAACTATCCCCAATACCTATTAAGCTAAATCTATTTATATAGAGTCAAAATTTTGTTATATATAGCTACTTAGTCGTGTATTTTTTGAGGGCCCGTGAGGAAAAAAAAAAAAAAAAGGCATCATCCAAAAAGAAAAACAATTAAATGACAAGTAGTTGGCACAGAGACCCAAATCGGCAAAATGCTGGTCCTGCAACTGAACTAGCTTGCTAGCAGATTCATAGTAGCAAGAAAGGGATCGCACCTGCGTAAAGGAAATCAAAAGGTGCCTCTCGTGCACTGTAATAAGAAGAAAGCTTGTTGCTGATCGTCGAGCATTGTGACGAATCCCTGCGGTTCGAAGCCGAGTCATCTCCAGCACCATCGGCCATTGGGAGCAGGCCAGTTGTGTAGTCAATGGCTGAAACAAAGGGGAAAGGAGAGCCGCTGCTGAAACGTGAGGGATTGAGGCCAGCAGAATCTTTTCCAGCCGTGTCTTGATCTGTGCAAGCAAAGCTGGCTATAGACTCTTCTAACCTTCTCTGCACAGCTTGGCTCACCTTCCTCCTCCTGTAGGCACTGGATTGTTCCCTATACTTCCTTGCCATGATAACGTGCCAATGGTTCTTGACCGCATTGTCAGTTCTTCCAGGAAAAAGCCTTGCAATCAAAGCCCATTTGTTTCCATACAGCCTATGAGCAGCCAGTAGCCTTTCTTCCTCCTCTTCACTAAAAGCTCTTCTATTGATCCTAGGGTCTAACTGGTTAAACCACCTCAATCTACAGCTTTTACCTTTCAAGGCATCAAAAATTAGGAAATGAAGAAAAGTTCAAAGTTCACGAGGAAAAATAAATTAATTCATCGTCTCTACAAATTAAATCAATTTATACCTGATCTTCCTTCCAGCTTCTCCGCTATGAGATTCCAGTTTTGAGGGCCATAAAGAGCAACGAGTTGCTTGAGCCTGGTGTCCTCTGCAGGCCTCCAATGTCCTCTGGCACAAAGTTTAGACTGGCCACTAGTGCTCTCTGGTTCCTTGCATAGGTTTTCCTCGTTTGGAATATCGTTCTCTTCCAAGCAGTTGTCGCTGCTGGAATCATCAGCCGAGGCCTTACCAGTGCTCACCTCGCTGCGATCGTGATTGTGCTTGGCCTGGTGATGGGCTTCTTCGGAGCTGACGCTGCTCTTACAGTTTCCAACAAGAGGGAAAACCCAACAAGCAGCTGGAGCTTTCCTATCATCCCTGTCAGAGCTCTTATGGAGATTGCTGCTTTCTCCGGAGGAAGAGACTACTGCAGATGCTCCTTCGCCGCCGGTGGGACTTAAGGAGAGAGAGCCGATGGCTGTAAACATCCCTATCGACGGGGTGGAGGAGGAGCAGCCCCTGCTTGAGCTTAAGCCTCCTCCATGGGCATGGGCAAGGGAGTTATTTTGTGGGCGATGATAGGGGAAAGCGCTGCTTATGCTGTCATTTTCTTGATGTAACTGTTGCAGAGTCATCTTGGTTATATTTGCTAGCTAGGGGAAATCAAAAATAAAATTAAGGAGAGAGAGAGAGAAAGGATGGGCTGAAGTGCAAGCAACTTAAAACAGCTGTAGAGTTAAAACAGAAATCCTCACGGCTCTGTTTTATTCTCCTGGGCTGGCCCTAAAAGACATCTTGACTATTCAACCAAACCTCCGCTTATAGCCCGAGCTCTCTTCTTCATCCTAATCAATGTTGGATATTACATCCACTCCCTTGGGACTCCAGTGTCCTCACTATATAAGTTCCCGTTAGACACATTAGTCGGATATCGGGAATCGGCTCTGATACTATTTTATTACGCTCTAGCTAACAGTCGCTGGTATTGTTTGCTTTTGGCCTTGCGCCCGTACGGCTTTGTCCTTTTGGGCTTACCCCAAAAGGTGTCTCGAGTATTCAACTAAAATCTCCACTTATAGCCTAAGCTCCCTCTTTCATTCTAACCGATTTGAGATATTACATGTTATTTTTCAATTAAAGGTGTGTTTGATAAATAATAAAATTTTTGAACAAAAAGATTTTAAAGTTTTTAAAATAGAAAAAATGTTGTATGATAAAGATAATAATGAAGAGTAAAGCGAATAAGGTTAAAATAAATATATTAATTGCTCTGGTAGTTGTGTAGAAATAATTGAAAAGTAGGATAGTTGTATAGGAAAATGTGAATAAATAATTAAAATATAATGTCATTATGAAGAGTGAAAATTTTTAGTTTAAATAGTTTTGTAAGAAACCAAACATGCCCTAAGTAGGTATTTTTCTCTTTTTTTTGAAAAAATATTATCTTCAAATTTGACCATAAATTTTACAAGAATTTTCAAATAACCTACAAATTTTGCCTTTAATTTCTTAAATGCTTATAATTTTTCAAAAATTCCTCTTATGTATGAGTGCTAATGGATCGAGTTTGATGAGTTTGAGTCTAATTCTAATCCTAACTCATTTTAAAATCTCAACTCTAATCTATTTGTTAATTCATTTAAAAACTTCAACCATAACTCATTTACAACTTATTTAATAAATGAATTGGCAGGTCGTTAATGGGTTATAATATGTTGCTAACAAATTAAAAGTAAACTAATTTAAAGTTGAGTATGTGTTAAATTTATAGTTGTGGTAGTAGATTGATCTACACAGATGAGATATATAACATGGCTAAATTTTTATCGGGAGAGGGGTGCATATTCAATGTGTTAGCACAAAGAATGATAGCAACTCGACGAGACAGAGAGTGAACAAAGAGGGAAAATAATCATAGAGATAGAGAGGGAAAAGATCGAAGATGGAGACGAAGAGATGAAGGGAAGAAAGAGAGGAAAGATATGCCAAGATGTCTGTTGTTGTATTCAGTGGGACCTGTTACTTCATTGAAGTCACCCAGTAGTAACCATGGTTCTAAATTTTGGGATGGGAGGTGGGCATCAGGCTTCAAGTTTACCATCCGCGACTCATTTCCGGGGCTCTGTAGAGGCCAGTCATTCTCAAGCTTCTGCTACCTCCAATGCTGATCTGCATGTCCACATGGTTTATTGGGAAAGTTGCCACAAAAATAGCGGTTTCATTATTCCACACTACTGCCAAACCACCCCTCCGCTCCTCACAGTCAACAGCAAAACAGTGATCAAAATGAAGTCTTCTCTTGATCGGTTCCATCTCACGACTTCTTCTTTTTGCTTCCGATAAGAAGACAATTGTAAGACCTTGTTTCTTGACCAACTCAAGAAGATTGCGAATTGTACATGTGTTTCCAAGCCTACGATAATTAGGAGTGCAACTCGGGCTCATGAAACTCGAGTTTGCCTCAGCCCTAACTCTAACCCTATTTATAAAACATAAAACCTAACCCTATGTGTAAAACCTAAACCCTAATCCTAATTTTGAAAATCGGGTTTCGGTCGGGTTTCCGGTAAGAATTTAGGTTGATAAATTCACATTTTATTTAAGAGTGATAAGTTTAAAATTTTATATGAATGTATAATAATAACAAATCATATAAGTAAACATAATAATATACAACCAAACCACATATTTTAAAAAAATATAATAATATAGAGAAGAAGAGTAATCCTGTTAGCCCGGGCTATGCAAATGTCCCGCTTAGCCCACTTCAAAAAACTCATTTACAATATATATTTTTTTATTCTTTTCATACACTTGTTTATCTAAGTATATTTAACATATAAACCAAGTTTTACCGTTTTTAGATATGTTTATATTTTTTTGAGATTTTTAAACATCTATGTGTATATATGTATTTAAAATACCCTTATCTTTAAAAATCTAAAAAAAATATACACATATCCAAAAATGGTAAAATTTAGTTTATACATTAAATACACTTAGATAAATAAGTGTATAAAGAAAAAATAAAAAAGTTATTGTAAATGAGTTTTCTGAAGTGGGCTAAATGAGACATTTGCTTAGCCGATCATTCATCTATGAAAAATATCTCCAAAAAAATTAACATTAAAAACAAGATAAATGAAGAAGATTATACAAATAAAAGATAAATAAAAATAAAAATAATATACTTTATTTATAATATAATTACGATATGTCAAACATGTATTTAAATATAAATATAAATAACATAAATTACACAAAATATAAAGAAATATTGTTTAGATATTATATATAAAATATATTTTATAATAAATATAAAATAGAAATCGGGCCCAGGTTTTTCAGGTTCGGGTTCACTTGAACCCTGACCCTATCGTATTTAAAAATCGAGTTCACTGGGTTTGGGTTATTTGGGATCAGGTTGTAGAAGAGGGAGTTTTAACACAATTGGAAATCGGGTTCAACGGGCCGGATCCGGGCTCGACCCGGCCCAAGTTGCACCCTCGACGACCATTCCGCGCAAAAACCGACATTTAATCTCGGCAGAGGTTATCTCGACCGCTGCCTTCCATAGATTTGTTGGTCCTCCATCTTCACGTGGTTCTTGCTTTATCCTTTTCACTGAATTGAGTCTATCCTGTCCCATCATACCATTTTCCTTCTCATTCTATTTTCTCTTTTTTCTGTGAGTGCAAGCCCATCATATTCATCTCCATCTTCCTTTGCCCTCTATAGTCCATTTGATCCTCGGTTTCTATTATGTTTTCAATAGTGTCTGCCAGTAGGTGGAGCCCATTCATCTTCATCCATCTTTTCCAGCTAACACTGATAATGTTGCTATTGGCCACAAATTCAGATTTTGGCGCCTGGTTTGAGTCTAACGAGTCTAGGGAGTTTTTGGATGGGTCTGTCTTCTCCTCCTCTATATCCTTCCTGAACTCGACATTATGCTCCTTTTTAATATAGCTGCTAGAATTATTAATCTCAATTATCGCCCTTGACATCAAATTTTTGCCCATGGGAATAAAGTATTGGGAGTTTTGTGTCAGTTTTTCCTTGATCCATGACAATGAAGCATAAGTGTGGTACACAACTCTCCCCCACATGATAGTCCACCCTTGGAGAGGCCTTGCATCTGGGTACCAGAATCCTCCCTCCTCTCTTTAATGTTAATTGAATGTGCCCCGGGGTTATGATCCCCCATTGGGCCCCTTTGCTCCTTTCACACATTGTACTTCCCAAATTTTATTTTCCAAGACTGACTTCCACTTTTGCTTCCTTGGCCTTTCCGCTGGATGACCTTTGGAATTTCTGTCTGTTCCCTATTACTACTACTATCCCACACATTTTTAGCTGCTACAGCAGTGAGGCCCCTCGAAATGCTCAGTTCTGATCCTTCCTAGTATTTTTCGTTCCTGTCTCTACCTGGTGCCTGTAGCTCCTCCTGGTCCCTATTTTGCTCTATCTGGTGTTCACCTCAACTTTGCACCCTTATCTCCTGCGCGGTTTCATAGTCCCTTTCTCCTTGCTCTGTATTTCTTCCCTTTCATGCTGGGTCCCCCTCTGAGATACTCCTCTCCAACATCCCTTATCTATCCCTTGTTCTGTACCCCTTTTATCGAACGGGTCCCTAACAGCATAGTCACTCCCTGCCTCTTCTCAAGATGCATTGCAAGCTTGGGTCTTGTTCTCTTCGAATTGACTTCCACCTCCCATCATATAGTTGATCCCCTTTTTGTTAGTGATTATCCCCGTGAGTCTCTGCCCTTTGTTACTGTGGAGGGTTTCTCCCTCACGGTTTCTCCCTGCTTTTGTACCTCCTAGGGCTGGCATCTTATCTTGGGATCTATCATTCACGTATTTTCTTGGTTTGACCCTATTTAATTTTGCTTGCTCACTTTTCAGTCCTTGCATTTTCATACCGAACCTCATGTGGCTTCCATGCGGCATGTTCGCCTCCCTGATGTCTTTCCCTGCCGTTTTCAACTTCTCACAGTCCTGATGTGTATGCCCCCTAACAAAATAATGGTAGTTTCTCATACTGGAAGCTAAGCCATTTCCTTCCCGTTGGGTCGTATTGAATAAAGATGCCCCTTCTCAACAGTTTTCTCACATCTACCACCATGTTAACCTTCACACCATGATCAGAAGCTACTATCTCTGTATATTTTTCGAAGGATTTCCCAACTGTTTCGCTAATGTTTGCCTTCTCAAGTAGGAATGGAATGCCATTAATGTGAAGCCAAATGGGAGTTCTTACCAGTGATAGTTTTGCAGCATTGGTGGGATTGCTAATCTCCTTGAACAAAATAATATGCCTAGCGAACAGCCATGGTCGCCAAGCAAGCACTTGCTGTTTGTCTGCATCAGCTTCGAATAGAAGTAGATAAAGGGTGTATTTAGTAATGAATACAACTTTTGATGAAAAATTTTAGAGAGTAAAAGTTGTCAAATGATGTAATATGGTAGAGATAATGATGAGTAGTAAAGAGGATGAAGTTAAAATAGATGAGTTAGTTATGTGGATAGTTGTGTAGAAATGATTGAAAAATAGAGTAGTTGTATAGGAAAGTGTGAAAAAATAATTAAAAATTATAATAATTGTGGAGATTGAAAAGTTTTAGATTGAAAAATTTTAACTTGATATTTTCTATCAATTGTTAAACACACTCATAGGTTATCTTCGATGTCATTGAAAGTGATTGAGCCTCTTGTTTTCCATAACCGCCTCATCATAGATTTAAAGAGTTCTTTGTTATAGCTTTTGGGTGCCCGGACCAAGCAGAGGAGTGCTAGTTTTCCTCTTGGGTTCACTTGTTTGAATGATTCCTTACTAATTGCAAGTGTTTGGATCTCTTCCAACTAGAGTTTCTTGTCCATCGTGGCCATTTTTTGTAGAGGAGTGTTGGTTTTCCTCCTGGGTTCACTTGTGTGAATGATTCCTTACTAATTGCAAGTGTTTGGATCTCTTCCAGCAAGAGTTCCTCGTCCATCGTGGCCATTTTTGGTATAATCTATGCAGGACTAGACTTCTTCTCCCTTGGATTCTCGCTTGCGAACGATTCTTGCTCCTCCAAAACTCTTCCCTCCGCCTTTTCCCACGCAAGAAAATTTCGCCAAAATGGGACCCCGGGGGAGGACTATTTTAGTTAGACATTCATTGCATTCCCATTAATCTTGCATGAATAGTTTCAATCACATTACTCCTTATGTTTTTACAAAAATATCCCTAATTAAAAACCTAAATCCATCTTCCATTCCCATATATAAACAATGGTCTTTACCGTACACTACTTTAACTTCATATTTGGATAGCAGTATACGCCCATGACTTTTTTTCTAGGTTTAGGTTCTGGTTGAGGGAATTTTAGTAAAATTACATAAATAAAACTGATATTATTAATATATTTGGAAATAGAAGCAAAAATTGTGGTCATATTTTAAATTAACGATTAAAAGATTAACATGAATTCCTCTCCCCTTGTTAAAAAGTCCCATGATCCACTAACCGGGTGCCATACCGACTATTTTTAATTCAAATTTGAACACTAGCATGGTGGAGCACTGTGTCTCTAGTAGAAAATGGTGGGGCATTGAGTCTCTAGGAAAATATACTGGGAGCTTATATGACTCCTTTGAGCTTGAGTGTAATATCAAAAGAGAAATGTAATTTGTCATTTATGTACCCAATCCAAAAAAAAACCCCATGATCCATCACACGTTTCACGTGTACATCATGAGATTTACATGTACATCTGTAAGTACGAAAATTTAAAGCCTTCCAAACTACCCTGCGTACGGATGTATTCCTTCTTTTTTTTGAGTTAAAAGATGCATCAATTCAAGAGAGAAGAGTCCATACAGAGTGGATTCATAATCACCTTTTACAAAAGCACCCCTCAGATCAGGTGGAGAGGGCAAGTTTAGCCAAATTATGGGCTGTTTGGTTGGCTGACAATATGAGAGAAAAATAACCACTCAAATCACCTTTTACAATCATTGATGTGGGCGACCAGATGGCGGATGTATTCCTTCTTTGGGCCTTACCTCTCTTGACAGGAGATTGAAAAGTGAAAACTCTGCTTAGCGTAATTATGTATTACAGGCTAGCTTCTGTGTGTGTCTCTCTCTCCCCTCTCATGACTCATATGAGCCATGACGAAGGAGCCACTAAGAAAACCGATAGGCACGGGTGAAAGTTGAAACATGGGATGGGATGGAAGAGCTTAAAGTCCCTTCTTTTCTTTTATTTTTATTTATTTGTTTTGTCTTTAACATTCATGTTTTAACATCACACTGTGCTAGTTGCTACAAATATTTCTAATGAATGGAACCGATCGACTTGTAAGCAGAGTTGAAAAGTCAATGGCCTGAAATAAATATGAGAGAGAGGCGGTGCAGGGAGGAGGGGTAGAAACAGGCTAAAAAACAAAGAAACCCCAGAAAGGCAATAGTGGTTTCTGTCAGAGGAATGTGCCAAGTCTTTGCTTCCATTTCCCAAAACTCTACAACATGAAAAAGCTGGTAAATGGGTAAATAACAAAAATATCTGAAAGTTGCAAACTAGTATCAATCACCAGAACAAAGAGAGTTGGAAAAGAAAAACCAGTGGCAGACATTTCATTTAATGAGGTCCCAGTGCAACTTATATACAGGGATGTATGTACTATCTAATTTCTATCTCCATCTCCCAATTGTGGAGAAGAAACTGAACCATCTCAGTCGATGACTTTGAAAGTCCTTAATTCTGAAAAACAACCTATATCGAATTACCAAGATATGGAAAAACCACGGCAGACACAAACCCAGAGAAAATGGCCCCTTTGAGTTAACACCCGAGCACTCAGTGCACATATCAACCATCAAACCCCACCATCATCATCTCTGACTACCTTCACGCCTCCAGTGTTGCATACTATATATATGGTCACACTCTTCCGACATAATAGTTGATAGTCATCACATGTACGCATGGGCCTAATTAAATGGCCTAAGAAATTTATCCCACACAGCTTTCCCTTCTTTGTGAAAAATTAAAATAATAATACAATAAAGTACAAACAACAAACAAGGACAGTGAGGCGAAAATAAGTTTAGTTTGGGCCGGCCTAATATACTTATTTTTGGAAAGTTTTTATTAAAAATTTTCATCTGATTACTTTTTCAAGTGCATTTAATTTGTATATTAAGTTTTAAAATTTTGATTATTTACGCTTTTTTTTCAAAAATTACCTTTTGGAGTGGTATCTAAGTCATGTTTACCCCCAAAATGGTGATTTTTGAAAAATAGAAAATGTGTACAAATATTCAAAAATTATAAAACTTGTTACATGAATTAAATACACCTGAAAAATAATTACACGAAAATTTTAAAGGCTGAAAGAAAAGCGTATTAGGTCAAGCCTAAAATAAGTTGATTTTAGGTCCATCTAAAAAGATCACTGCCCTACAAACAATCAAACATAATGTTTACGTGCAGAATCTCTTCACATGAAGGGAAAATACCAAGTGCTAGAACATAACCAAATAGAAGTGAAACTTGAGTAGGGTATCCGTGGATCAACCCATTGGATATCCTAAAGTAGGTTTCTATTTTTATACTCATAAAGTAAGACAAGTTCCTAGTAAAAAAGTAGTCATTTAAACTAAAGTAGGGTAGGTTCCAAGGTTCCGAGTATCCGAAACCGATCCAAATCACTAATATATGTTTAATACATATTTTATAATATTTTTATAGTGAAAGACATAAATATATTTTTTAAACAAAAATACTTTTATGAAACCTTTTTTCTATGTAACCCCTTCTTTTTTGAATATATTGATGGTTGATGAAAAATCTACTTCATCTATTGTATTTAGTTGTGTTCTAAAGTTGTGTTCTTAACGTCTTAACTGTTTAAAATATCATTTCTATGTGGATAAATAATTCTATAAAATATTATTATATTCTAATACATCCGTGAATAAATCTAAGCATTATCCCAATTTACGCATTAATATGCATATTTTTAAGCAAATATGACCTATGCACATATTCAATTTGGATGAAACTTAGTCTTCAAAATAAACAAATAATATTAAATACAATGAACGGATTAGATTTTTCATCAAACATAAAAACTTAAATTTTGAAGGGGTTACATAAAATCACTTTTATGTAACCTGATTATATAGAAGTGGACCCGTTCTTTAAATATATAAAAACTTGTTTAATTTATCTATTATTTAATAAATTTTAATAAACATATTTCAAAAGTTATATTATTATCATCTTGATTATAAGTTTTTAAGTAAAACTTTTAATCAATTATAATTTTCAAATATAATAAAGAGACTATTTTAAAGAAAAAATTTGAAATTGAAATCCAAACCGATCTGAACTTAAAAAATAGTATAGGGTAGACCTAGAACCAAACCTACCTAAAATAAGGTAAGGTAAAAGTTTTTAATAATAGGATAAGAATATGGTTGAACTCAAACCAGACATACCGAACCCAAATTGTCCCCCCCCCCCAACCAAACTTTCACTACATAAATGGTATTTTGAATTTTTCTTATGCAAATAATATAAGAAAAAACCCCAACTGAAGGATGAAATTCTTAATGCTTGTCGAATAGATTTTTTCCTTGAAAACCACTTCAATCGCCTCGAAGCTTCATACACTAGACACCAAAGAATTAATTTTTTAAGTTACACTTTATAACTATAACACTCAAACCCAGAAAAAGATCCTAGACTCATAAGTTATGGGTCTTACAATGTGATATTGTCTGTTTTGGCCTAGAAGCTCAGCCAAACAGTTTGAAAAATGTGTCACATCATATTTCAAGCTTAGACTCGCTTATAAACTTTCAAGAATTCTATCCTCTTTTTTATGTGAGATTCAGTTCTGAGCTATTATAAGAACTTTCTTACTTTGCAAAGTTAAAGAATTTGCTTGTGGTAGTATTAATATTATTGGACCCATGTAACGGGCATTAAAAGCTTAATTTTTTATTTTATAGGAAATCGGAATAAGCTAGTATATGGATAGAAGTTATTCTTATCATATGAGCACCAACAAGAGACTGTTCAAAAAAAAAAAAAATTAAATCAAGGCAAGGTTACTTTTAATGAAAACAAAAAGAAATAATAAGAAAAACTAAAACGGTAAGTCACCAAGATATGAATATAAATGATTTTTCGATATTGAGGTTTGAAACATAATCTTTTTTAGCATGAATCAGATTTGTAATAAATGATTTGAAATTGTATTCAAGACGACATAAGCATTTAGGACATGCAAACATGCATACCATAAAGAAATTGCAAAAACTCAATCTTTTTAAAGGACTACCAAATTTTAAACTTAACTTAGAACAAGTATATGATTCATGCAAATTCGAAAAACAAAATATAATTTTTGCATATGGGTCTATTCGAACAAATGAGAACTAAAAGTTTATTAGGAAAATAGCACGCATATGTCATAATTAATGATTATTCAAGATATACTTAGGTACTATTTCTTGAGTACTTCAAGATATTTCAAAATTTTTATCACAAAATTCAAAATAAAGGCAGTCTTCCAATTGTGTTATTCGAAGTCACCATAGCAAGGAATTTAAAAATTATAATTTTTCTAAATTTTTTTGACAATTTTGAAATATCTCACAGGTTTTCTACTTTCGGAACTCTACAACAAACTGAAGTGCTTGAACGAAAAAATCATACTTTAATTCAAATAGCACAGACCATGTTGATTGATGCAAAATTATTTCATTGAATTGGGCTGAGGTTATGAACACATCTTACTTTGTCATAAATCATATACATATTCATGCAATTTTGAAAAATACCAATATAAATTATGGAAAGGACAAACTCCAAACACCACATATTTTCATTCTATTAGTTACAAATACCTTATTCTGAATGATGGGAAAGATATTTAGAAAATTTTGATATTAAAAGTGACGAAGCCATCTTTCTTAGATACTTATCATTTAGCAAATCATTTCACATTTACAACAAAAAACATGTATGGTTGAAGAGTCAGTTTATGTTAATTTCGATGAAGTTAACAAGAGACTGAGAAAGATTAAAATTGCAAAGGAAGATAAAAGTGGAGTCATTGATTTTCCTTCACAACAAGATCAAGTTGATCAAGAATAACCAAAGGATAATAAAGAACAAGCAAATGATGATTCAAAAAATTCATCACTATCAAAAGACACGTAAAAAGAGTTTAAAGAAGATGGTACAAAAAAAATTTCACATGTTTTAAGGAGTCATAGAATTCAAATAAATCATCCTATGGATCAGATAATTATAGACTTATATGATAAAATCAATGCAAATGTCCTTTGTCACTGTAACTTTATAGCTCACATTGAATAAAATAATGTGACTAATATAGTTAATGTCGAAAGTTGAATGATTGCATTGTAAGATGAATTGAATAAGTTCAAAAGAAATGATATATGGAGTTTAGTAACTAAACTAGAGAATTAACATATAATCAGTACTAAATGAAATTTTAAAAATAAACTAAATAAATTAGAAACGAAATATAATTAGTACTAAATGGATTTTTAAAAATAAATTAAATAAATCAAGCATCATTGTCAAAAATAAAGCACATCTAATTGTACAAGGATACTCTCAAAAAGATAGTATTAACTTTGATAATACAATCGCACTATGGCTAGACTTAAAGCAATTAGAATGTTGCTGACTTTTGTATCTTACTAGAATTTTAAACTATATCAGATGAATGTAAAAAGTACATCTTGAAAGTATATATTAATAAATGAGTTTATGTCAAACAACGTTAAGGATCAAGGATCTAAATTTTTTTTTATCATATATATAAACTGTACAAAACACTTTATGGCTCAAGACAAGCTCTCAAGGCTTGATATGAGAGATTAAGCAATTATTTGATAGAAAAAAAAATTGAAAGGGATAAAGTTGACACAACCTTATTCACCATCCATATTCGTCATGACATTTTGGTTGTTCAGATTTATGTCATAATTTTAAGATCTTTCTAAGAATGCTTAATTTTCTTGCAATAGTTGTCAACAATATTTTTTCTAAAATTTATTTTCTTTTATAAGTTACTTTTATCAAAATCTTTACCTTCCAAGCTTCCTTGATCTTCAACTACTAAGGCTTATCCATGGGAAATGTTTTCTTTTAATTTTTCATACAATAAACAACCTGTGAGTTCGCCCATGGGAACTTTTTCACCCGGGGCCAAATTATTGAAAGATATAACAAGGCATTTCCAACTATCAGGAACAAAGCCAAGTAAAAAGTGTTGTTAGTTTATCATCAAATTTCATTCATAGTTGATAGCTGATTTATAATATTTTGCGTCTTGTTTAAATGTTTAGCAATTTTACTTCATAAAAAACGTTTAGCAATTAGTTGATTCTCATCATATTTTAAATTTATAAGCTTCAAATTAATAAATTTTTATTCAAAGCATTTTTTATCTCATATAAATTCTAAAATTGTCTCTGTTATCTTTTAAATTGCAATTTCCTAGATATCTTATGTAGGTTTCAATGATGCGCAATCTCCGGCCAAATCAAAAAAAAAAAAAAAATGACATACTAGAGATCTTATCCAACCAAGTAAGAAGCCAAAATTTTCAATTTCTACACGATTTAGAACTGAGAACCTAAAGAACAAAAGAATTTAAAGAATAGACATTCGGACATAGAGGAAGAATTTAAACAGCACTTTTTTTTATACAAAAGGATGAAAGGAATCCAAACCAATCTCAACAGCAAATCAACCTGGAGACTGGGAAGGAAACCACTCATGAGATAAAACACAACTCTGATCTTTACACATGGCGTTGAATTTAAACAGCACTTGAAAGCAAGAAATCACTAAATCAAAATTCATCCCAAGCCAGAATCTGATTCCATGTTAAAATTCTAGTGGCTCAAAAATGGATGGCAAATTGATATTTTGAAAAAATAGAACACCAAAATAAAAGAAACCTTAAAAGAGGCAAATTTAAGAAAATTTATTCAATTGTTGGGTTGTAAAACTAAGATCCTTAGACATTTTTAAAAACTAATGACTTGCGGTTTAAGTTCATATAAAAAAAATCTTGTATCTCCAAAAAATTACAGTACAAAAAACTGAAATATTTATTAAAATATTGATAAAAATATTCTAACAATATGATTTCTAAACCAGAAAATGGAATAAAACTACATATTTTCTTATGCATAGATATGAATTCTAATAAAATTTTTGAAATTTAATAACGTATCTTCAACAACTACAGCCTAATTAGAATTTGTAAACAAAAACTTTTGGTTATTAACAGTTCATTTTGTGATGAGGAGAAAAATAAAAAATTAGAAGAAAATTTTGTGATGTGGTAGAAATAATAATTAGGAGTAAAGAAAACAAGAATAAAATAAATTGGGCAATTGTATAAAAAAGCATGTAATGAGGATTAAAAAAAATTTATTTTCACAAAATTTTTTTATATAATTATGGGCATTTCCCAAATATACCCATTACGTTTGACCGTATTTCCAAATATACCTACTACGTTTTGCTAAAATCCCATATATGCCCACGCCGTCACTGACGTTTAGAAACGACGTTACTAAGAAAGGGAAATGATGCATCTGCCCAAGAGCAAGGGCTAAATAGAAAAAGGGGAATTCAGGCTCATCCGAAATCCCTAATTATTACCATGTACAAATCCAATGGAAACCAATGGATTATAACAAGAATGAAATGCATTCTTTCTGCAATTATCATTTTTCTAACCAACTGGAAAAAAATATCAAAAATACAATAGCATAGACAGAAGGAAAAAATTATCATTTTTGAAACTAACAAGAAAAAATACCAAAAATACAATAGCATAAACAGAAGGAAAAAATTATTATTTTTGAAACCAACAGGAAAAAATACCAAAAATACAACAGCATAGACGGAAGGAAAAATATCATTGTGGGATTTAATTAACGGAACCATTGCGCAATGGATGACATAATCCATACCATTTATGACAGCCTACTACTGGGGTTCAGTGGAATGATATGAAAGGAAATACCATATCGCACACTCTAAGATCTTACGTCTGGATTTGATATTTCGATTTCAGATATGCCCAAAAGCATCAAAAAAATGAAATGAATACCTCAAATGGTCAGTCGTATAATGCACAACTCCTTCCTCCTTGGGCACTCTCCCGCTGCTGCTCTTTTCAAGTGAAACCCGAGCTCAGTTTTTATAACTCATGTCAGGGGCAATCTGAGCATATTTGAAAAATTAGCAGCAACTGTACAACGTTTCCGTCGCTGAACGTAACGGTCACTGACGGCGTGAGCTTATCTGGGATTTTGGCAAAACGTAGTAGGTATATTTGGAATTTCTCAAACGTAGTGGGCAGATTTGGAAATACGGTCAAACGTAATGGGTATATTTGGGAAAAACCCTATAATTATCCTACTTTTCAATCATTTCTATAAATTTTTTTATCCAACTATGTATACTTTCCATGTTTATTATTTCATATAAGATATAACTATTCTTTACACTTATCTTATCAAGTCACTTTCCTAGCTTTTCAAACTTTATCCCTCAGCAACTTTTTCATTTTTTTTCTCCTGTTACCACTTACCAAAGACACTCATACATAATAGTTGGAAAAAAAAAAAAAAAAGTAGGATGGTCATTGTTAGGTTGTTAGGCTCCATTTGGTGCCAAAAATTAAATGTCTCCAAGCGACTCTCGGGCACCTTTCCAACTTACTGGTCCATGTCAGCCATAGCTGTCGATCCGACGTGTTCGGTACAAATGGTCACCACAGAGGATGACAAAAAAGCCATGAAGTTGGTTAGAGTGTCACCGCACAAAGAATACACATATAGCATTGTCTTGATCAGGATACATAGGTTTGATGACAGCATATTAATTAATTAAGCTGTGGATATATCTGTGAGATATTAGTATGATATTTGCTAACGTTCGAAGCTTGGAAGAAGCAAGCAATGAGATCGAGTGGTATATCTACAATATTATGAACAATAGAATTATTCGTCTTTTTGTTATGAGAGGTTTTGAGGCAAGGCAAAGGGTAAAAGGCCAGATAGCAGTATATGCAAGAGGAGTGGGTTTGGGGGAAGGGATTAGTTATTGAAGTTTGGTGGGGGGGGAGAGTGGGAAGGGAAGGGTGAAAGGGAAGCATCCAACGAAAAATCCAATGGCTGGCAGCGCATTTTTCTAGACAAAGGACAAGACACCATTTCAGTCCCCAACTTTTCAGACCACCCCAGCAAGGGCAAAGGCAGAAAAATCGTGTATTGACAGGCAAATATTGCACTGGAGAATATCTTTCTTTCATCATGCAATCTCCACCTCTGACCAAATCAAGCAAGTTTGTTCGCTTCTTTCTGCCCTTTCTGTCTCACGTGGATCTCCATTCGCCTCACTCTCATCACATCAT
Source organism: Annona cherimola (assembly GCA_030490835.1). Classification (NCBI taxonomy): domain Eukaryota; kingdom Viridiplantae; phylum Streptophyta; class Magnoliopsida; order Magnoliales; family Annonaceae; genus Annona; species Annona cherimola. Next base: position 78,898,798 of record CM059976.1, read on the forward strand.
TCATTCATGTATACGTGGGGCCATCTTCTCTGGTTGGTGGTGGTTGCAAGCCACCCATGTCTATAATATTTATTTGTATTTGCTTTTTTGATGGGTAGATTCAAACTCCTCCCTTTCTCTAGCCACACAACCATAAGGTGCTGTCAGCATCTCATCAATGCTAATGACCTTCGAAATAACAGAGCCATAACTAAGTGTGGAGGGTGGGGTGACGGCCACTTGGCTTCTACCCATATTCTACACATGCAATGCAACTTCAGGAATTTACTACTGGCTTCTACTAGAAAAGTAGTGATCAAAATAGATATATATATATATATATATATATATGTGTGTGCACTCATGATGATCCAAACCCACCATTTTTTCTCCTTCCCGAAACCACGTGAAGGCTTGAGGTTGTTCCACCAAATATCATGAAATCCTTTCACAAATCAGGCACAGTGTGGTCCAAAGGTCGGTGGTATTTCACGATACATCTGGTGCAATCAAGTGCACCTCGCATCACATTCTATGATTAATTAATTACTCTGGGCAATTCTAAAAATCTAAGTGGGTGTATGAAATTTTTTTGAAAAGCTAGAGAATCCTAAGGATAGAAGTAGTGATTAGGATCAAATTAAAGTTGATATATATATATACACAGGTTAATTGTATAGAATGTTTTGAAAATAATCGAAATGCAGAGTTAATAATCTTAAAAAGTAATGTAAATTTTAAAAAACTTTATTTTCAGCAACGAAAATAGATAAAAATATTGTCAAAAATATTGTGTCCCATATATTTCTCCTTTAGCAATGAAATGGTTGCAATTTTGGGTGAAAATAAAATAAACAAAGAAAAATCTATAAGAAAATGGAAAACTTCGTTCTCTAAAGTGAAATGCAACAGTCTAGCCATGCTTGCAAGTTTTGTTGCTAAAAAAATTTTCTGTTGTAGTGAAATGCAAAAGTCTAGCCGTGCCTGCAAATTAATAACATTAATTAGTTAATTAAGATCAATCCATGCTTAATTAGTAGATCATCCCTCAACGTCAGCATCCCCATGAGCCAAACGTACGGACGACCCATGGAATCGTTTTATGATTAGAGTTTGACAGAGCCCATTAATTGGTGAGATAATTAAGATATATATATATATATATATATATATATATATATATTGAATATAGCAAGCTAGTGATGAAACTTCAAGTTATGTAACTTAATAAAATTAGAGATGATTATCTATATTTATCCTATGTAGACTAATGTTTTTATAGAATTTTACGGTATTCTTAAACTTTAGTATATGGATCCAAGTAGTTCTCTAAATTTACTAATGTTTTTATATATTTTTAGATGATGTGGTCTACATATAATTCCAATCAATATGATTTTTGATATTTAAGTAAAATAAAGAGTGTCAAATATGGTTAATGGAAAATCATCAAATGAGTCCAAACTATACGGGAATGCATCCAAATATATAGAAGTTGGCCTTGTATATCTTTGTGTTTAAAAATAAAAAATTTAAACATATCCAAAAATGTTAAAACTTAGTTATAGATTCAACGGGCTTGTTTTTATGATTTTAATACCTCAAAGAATTATTTATCTACATAGTAGTAATATTTTAGATATTTTCGACATTGAAAATATTGCTTAAAAATTCATAATTAGTATTAATAATTTTATTACAATGATTTTATACTTTAAAGATGGGCTCATATACGGTGATTCTAGATAAGCGAAAGAGCTTTCATGATAATGTAAATGATGTTAAATATAAGAACGAAATGTATTTTGTATAAATCATCAAAATATTAGAAATGGAAGGCATTACATAAAAGAGAGGTTTCATAAAAGTATTATTGTAGATTAAATACATTTAAATTAATATTTTTATTAAAAATAAACATACACAAATATAAATTTTAGCTCCAACTAACAAATGATTCTATCGATTATATCACGTATAAGAATTACATGTGGGCCCATATAAAATTGAAAAAAATCTTTAAAAAATGTAAAAATAGCTCAAAACGTATATATTGAATCATTACCCAACTTTTTTATGAGAAAATTCATTACCCTATTTTAAAATATATAATCACGCTTAAAATAGAAAAATCAGTTAGACCATGATTACAAAAGCATTGGAATGTTATAGTAATATCATTTATTTACACAGGAAGAGTGTTCAAGAAGCTACGTATGTCGAATTCGAAATTTCAAAATTATTAGAGCAATTGGAAGATCTATTATGCTGATTTGACTCATTAAAAAAATAGTTCGTACAAATCTTCGATTTAGACGAAATTTCAATTCTTGACCAAAAATAATATTAATTATGAAGACCGGATTTAATTTTGATTTAATTATGAAGATCAATCAAACCTAGCACAATTTATGAAGTCACTTTGGTCACTCATAATTATAATTAGTAAATAGCTTTTGAAGAAACTCAAACAAAAGGAATATATAAAGCATATCATCCAATAATTCAGCGGTTAGATGAATAGAGAAATATTAAGCAGGAGGGTTAACTTTGTAGTATCTACTTAAAACGTTTTCTAGATGACTTTCTGGAGCGGGCGTATAGCTGTAGAGCATCAGAAAGTTTATAATAAATTGCATGTTATTTATTATTTTTAGTAAATCACATCCAATAGAAAATTCTGCAATTTTTTCACATGTGTACTTTAATTAGGATTTTGTTAGTGTAACATATACAGATCCAAAAAAGTGGTCATTGGCGTGTCAGGATTTTGTTAGTGTAATATAGATGTAAACAAAGACGGCCAATATAAAACGAAAATAATTCATAGTAGAATGTCATGATTGTAAGCGAATTTAAACGCTGCCTGATGCCTGATGAACTCCTTAATTCAGCCTGCAGCACACATACGTCAGCCTGCCAACCAACCAGCCAAAGTAGAAGAAATGAATTCTCGCTTCTTGACCCGGCCCCATCAGTCACTCCATGCATATGTGCGGACAGTATGCTTAGAAAAGAGGGATGATTCCATCCATGAGCAGGAGTGTTCCCGTGCATCCGGCTTAAAAATTTTATTTTTAAAACTTATTTTCATAGAACTATTATCGTAAATGTATTTAATTTATATAATAAATTTTACTATTTTTGAATAATATACGTATACATTTTTTTTTAATTTCCAATGTAAGAAATATTTTAATTTTTTTCAAATGACTAAAATATATATTGCGTTGCACATCTACGTAGAGCTGTTCATTGTGGGAGGTTGGGTCCCGAGACTAGAAAAGAAATGCTATTTGTGTTGTTGAGAGGGATTGTCGTTTAGTAGGTGGAAGACGCCGGTGGCGTACGTAGTTGCAGTGTTGGGTCATCAGGAAATCGCCCTGAGTACCGCCTGCCATCATCAATGGTGTATTGTCTTCAGTGGTTGGTGATCGGCAATGGAAGATGGCTGTACAGGTCATAGCGCAAATTAAGCAAGGTCGCTGGAGGGCCTGTCAAGGGCCAGAATCGGCACAAAACTTTCACCCTTAGCCCAGCAGCTATGTACTTTTAGAAAATCTCAATGTCATCTTTCAAATTTTTTTTTTATTACAATCAAGCTTGAGTATAAAATTTTTTTATGAGCGTCAAAGGGGGGTGATCACAGGCTTTCAAATATCATCTTCCATCTTGAGCTAGCTAAAAATGGTCTTTATTATTATTATTATTATTGGACACTGTGACATCTAGATAATATATCAAGCCCAATGTTATATTAAAATGAGCAATCAAAACAGAAGGCCAAGAACTCTTCAAGCTTGTAATTCATATTAAAATGCAATAAAACTTTATATAATATTTATACATATATAAATTTTATAGCAAATGATTTACATGTTGAAAAAATTAATTTAAAATTGTTATTTACATCAAACTATTTTATTATGTTGAATTTGTACCATTTTCAGAAGAAGTCCATACACATATCCAATTGGAATGAAAATTGATATGGTAATAGAATACATGATTCTAAATACAATGGACGATGTAAATTATAACTTTATCATCATGTGGAGCCCATTTCAGCACCATTGCACCGTAATTTCGGTGTAGTGGCGCTGCACTTGAATATTTTCCATATATATATATATCACTGTAAAATAGGTCTCACATACACAATTTCACTTTACACAATGCAGGTATAGTATGCTCATTCAACACGACAAGAAATTAATAGTCACAAACAGATGACTTTCAGTAGCAAAATACATACTGACTTTTGTATATAGCGTGTTGATCCATCATTTAGCATGCGGATAGCAAGAAATAGATGACGTGGAATGCGGCAAGCTTGCTACCAATATTGAATGCGCAGTAGCTTTTTGCAGCCGCCGCCTGACACATGGATCTCATACACGCAGAGACGCACGCCCTCACTTGCTCTCCCTGCGGCCTACTCGTGGCAACTTTCAACGGCCTGGATCACGTGCACTGGAACAAACAGTCTGGATTGCATGGTGCGCGCGCCTGCACGGGAATTCGGGTGCAGCATTGTTGCACCTGAATATATCCCATATATATACATAATAGTTCCGTTTATATATGTGTGTGTGAGAAGTGATCTTGTTAACTCAGGCTAAGCAAATAACCCGCTTGGCATACTTTGAAAAATCTATTTAAAAATATTTTTTTACTTTTTTCTCAACACACTTGTTGGATACGTGTATATATATTTTTTAAGATTTTTAAATTAAGGATATTTTAAACATATATATACACGTAGATATTTAAAATTTTCGAATATATATATATACACATCCAAAAATAATAAAACTTAATTTATATATTAAATATACTCAGATAATTAAGTGAGTTAAAAAAAATATTTTTAAATGATTTTTTAAGATGAATTAGGCGGAGCATTTGTTTAACACAAACTAACCGAATCATTACTTCTTACTCCATAAAGTATTAAGAGCAGCAGTGCAGATTAATTAATGAATTATTTAGGTGGAGAACAAGGAGAATGCATGTCCTCCAGACCAGAGTCCAGACTGACGAGTAGCGACAAAAATGCACGTGCTTCTGGTCAGAGAACATTCAGGTGGCTGGGGCAGTACTGGCCATACATCAGAAAGTCTTATTCATTTTTCAGAAGAAACCTTAATGGGTCTCCATAAACACTCACATCACATGCATGTACCGCCATTGCCGTGCATGCATCTACCCCCTTCCTGTTAGCATATATGCCATCATCCTCATCGCCCAACAGTACTTACGAAATCAAGGGTATGTGCAAGTGTGTTAAACGATCGGATTGGATTAATTCTAGTCTTAATTCATTTAAAATATCTTAACTCTAATCTTTTTATTAACTTATTTAAAAAATTTTAATCCTAACTCATTTACGGCCCATTTAATAAACGGGTTGGCGGACTATTAACGGATTATATAGTAAATAACTTGAAATATTTTGAGAATTGTATGATTAATAGGAACAATAGAGGGAAAGTTGAAATAAATAGGTATGATGGAGGATAGTTGGTCGGACAAATAATCGAAATATAGAAATAAAAGTAGAAAGATATAGTTATTATTTGATGAAAAATCGTTCTCGAAATCTGTACTCTCACTCCCATACCATCCGATTTGAAAAACAAACGTGCCACAAGAATCTTAGAATCCTATTGCCCTAGCACACACGTGCTTAGTTCGTATTTCTGTTCTTTTTCCCTCACCCTCTATTGCTTTTCAAGACTCAGGGATAGAGAGTGTCCATTCCTGTTTTCCATAAAAAAACAAATTTATTACGTGTAAATCTAATAATGTTTCTAGCAAAATAGCTCCCCACAGACATTGTTCTGAAAAGTGGAATATAAACTCCCCAGTTAAACTTAGGGGGCGTTTGGTAATGTGTAAAACTATGGTATCGTGGGAAATAGTGGGAAATGGAAAAGAGAATATTTTGATAAATATGTAATTAATAGGAAATGATAGGGGTATAGTTGGAATAAATAGATTTACAGTTTGTAGGTAAAATGATTGGAATCTAGGGGTACAAGTGGAAAAAATATTGTGATTGATGAAGCAATAATTAGCCTTGGAAAACCAAATCTCATGAGAAAACTATGGTTTCCACACTCACACATTACCAAACGTGGCATTAAAGCCCAAATATCTAGTACTGAAGGTGGGACTCTTTGCCAGTCATACTAATTCTGTATTGGCCTACTTTTGCTTATTTTTTTCTATTTATTTTTATTTTTTCTCAAAAATTACCTACTTATTTATATATGAAGAGCGATCCTAATAGCCCGGACTAAGCAAATGTTCCGCTTAGTCTACCTCAAAAAACCTATTTACAATAACTTCTTTTTTTTCTTCATACATTTATTTATCTAAGTGTATTTAACATATAACCAAGTTTTACCATTTTTTAATATATTTATATATTTTATGAAGTTTTTAAACATCTATGTGTATATATGTATTTAAAATGCTCTTATCTTTAAAATTTTTTAAAAAATATATATACATATTTAAAAATAGTAAAACTTGGTTATATGTTAGATACACTTAGATAAACAAGTTTATAAAAAAAAAAAACAAAAAAAGTTATTGTAAATAGTTTTTTTGAGGTGGATAAAGTGTTTTTATTGAGGATTTGTGTAATAATATAAAAAAACCACTACTAATCATTCTAAATCATATCTCTCCAAGCTATTTATCATGATGTATTGGCATCTTTCTTGGGATTCCCCCCTTCTTTTTTCTTGAATACTTTTCCACTTAAATAATGTATATTTCGTCTATGATCGTGTGTTTGTTCCATCGTGATTGATAAATATTATATGTTTTCACAATAAGTGACGAAATCAAAGCTAACTACGTTTGTTGACATTGATTGACTCAAAACGAAGTTCACTTAGAAACACTCAGTTAAAAAGAGCAACATAAAAATAAAAATAAATGAATACATATGTATATAGTTGCCCAGTTTAAGCTAAATGCACCATAAGTTAGGTGCATTTGCATGCACTGAAAGTATTTTTCTCTCTCTCTACAGTCAATTGAAAAATGATGGATTATCGCAATTAAGGGGACGTTTAGGAATATGATGTGGGAAATGTGGGAGGGAAAATGTGGTGGCATGGATTTCGAGACCCATCATTTCACAACTAATCATTATATTTTTTCACTTTTATCCTTATATTCTAATCATTTTCTCTATCAACTACCTTCTGACAAACCTATTTATTCAAACTTTATCCCTATTATTTTATATCAATCACACAATTTTCAAAATATTCCATTTTCTATTCCCACAAAATACTACATTTTCCACAACTTTCATATTCCCAAACATCCCCTAAGGCAGCAGGATGTTGCGCACGGCTTTTTGCAATTTTGGAGATTTCGAACATTGATTTGGTTTACGGGTGAAAATGGATCAAGTCAAAAATTGACCCGCACCTTGCTTGGATTTTATAGAAGAGCGGGACACAGCGGGTCAAGATTTAAAACCTATTTTCAATTATAGGGATCGGACAAGTCAACCATGTTCCCACCCATCTTGACTTGCCTCACCTTGCAACGGGTAAATTATTTTTATAAACTATATGTTTACTTATGTGAATGTGATTTTATTGGATAGATGTGTTTAATTTTATAAATTATTTAATGTAAATAACCATAAATCACGGAAATGCCACTAATTAAAAAAATTTAAAAAAACTACAAATCCTTGAAAATGGTAAAACTTGATACACATGTTAAATACACTTAGATTAACAACTATATAAAAAAATTTAAAAATTAAAAAGTGGATTAAATACACGCGGATGCATTTAAAAACGTTTTTGAATAATAGGAGTAATGACAATAAGTAAACGGAATAAAATTAAACTAAATAGGATAATTGTATAAAAAGTTATAAAGAAATGATTTCAAAATAAGATAGTTGTGTTGAAAAGTAAAATAATTATACAAAAATATAAAGATACCATTGAAAAATAAGATACTTATTGAGGAAAAAAAAGTTTTAGAGAGAAAATACATTTTTCTCTCTAAAAGTCTTCGTCGACTAATCTAGCATTGTGTGCAAAAAGCCTCTCAAATTCTTGAATATAATCATCGAAATGCACAACCCGTCTTGCTTGCTGAATCTTCTGAAGGATAACATTAATCATCGGAAGGATGGCATCTCCAGTTATAGGTTAGATGGAATGAGAATGACATGAAAAAAGTTCTCTAGCATCATTGCTTACTGTCGGCAAGAGGGAGGTGAGAAGGGCAGAAAAGAATATTTTTGAAAAATATGAAAAATATGATAAAGATGTAATATGATAGAAGTAAAATAGAACAAAAAAAAAAAAGGTAATTGTGTAAGAAAATGAATTGAATATAAGGGTAAAAAATAAAAAAGTAAGATAGTTGGTAGCTGAGATAATAAATTATTTTTTGCAAAGTATAAGGTAAACATAGATTTCCACCTATCATTGTTACTAAACTATTACGAGTTAAGAATGAAAAAAAGGAACATTTTTAAATGCACCCGGTTGCACTTAGCTTTAATGAACCTGACTACATTTAACCTATTTTTCTTCACTTTTTTTTAAAAAAAAAAATTATACAAGTGTTAATCAAGGTGTATTTAATATACGTATAAATTTTTAACAATTTTAAAGATTTTTAGATATTTTTTAAAATTTTTAAAATCAGTGACAGTTTCATAATCTGTGAACAACAAAACTGTCATTGATTTTAAAAAATTCATAAAAGGATCTATAAAAAAATCTATAAATATTCAAAAATAATAAAAATTGATATGTATGCTAAATAAACCTAGATTAACACTTGTATAAAAAAATTTCAAAAAAATATAAAAAATAAATTTTCGCACCTAGGTGCACTATCACTCTTCACGAGAAAAAGCATATTAGAATTGGAAAACGTTGCATTGGAAATAGAAAAAGTAGACGTTTTTAAAAATATAAGAAGTGCTTTTGGAAAACGGGAGACTCCGTCCCATTCTCATCCATCATAGATGCGAACAAAGGTGCATCGTGGTGTTGCTGCGTTTCAAACATTTTACTCTCCGGATAAAAGAAGGTACATCTAACTTCCCATTTTTGAACATGGCTCTCAGTAGAGATCTAAATAGGATTCGGTTGACCCGAGATCAACCCTAACCTGTCTAATTTTACATCAGGTCAAGTAGAGATTTCAGCCAGTGGGGCAAGATCCACCATGTCTTGATTCGTATTGCATAAGTGTGAAATACTTTTAATAAATTATATGATTTCTTTATGTGAATAAGGTTTCGTTGGATACATATGTTTAACTTTATAATTTATTAATGCGAATATGGTATATGTAAATACATATTTAACTTGATGACTTGTTTATGTGGATATATTTTTATTTCAAATTATGTTCCCCACATAATTTCTCAACGAAATAAAAAGTATTATCAATGTTGTTTGCATTTCAAGAATAAATATTATTATTTTGCATTTTAGAAATTTTAATTGACATATTGTTCAAGGTCAAGTTAAAAAATGAAGTTAATAAAAAGTATTTTTCTAACTCTTTATTACGATAATTTTTTTTTTTACTTCCACTAAACTGGAAAATGTTGAAGTACTAAACTTTTAAATTTATCATAAGGTTCACAAAAGCAGAGCTATGTAACCCCTTAATTTTTAAGATTTTGATCATTTATGGAAAATTCAATCCATTCATTATATTTAACATCATTTGTTTATCTAAGAGACCAAGTTTCATTCCGATCAAATATGTTTATAAGTCACATTTGTTGAAAAATATATATTCATGTGAAAATTAGGAAAAATATTTAGATCTATTTACATATGTAATAGAATAGAATAATACTTTATAAAATTATTTTTTACATAGAAATAATATTTTAAACGGTTTAAATGTTGATATTTAGAGTTAAATTATTTTATCACAGTAATTTTCAATGGAGCCCATACACAATGATATTAGACAAATAAAAGAATTTTCAAGATACTATAAATGATAGTAAATATAGTGGATGAAGTGGATTTTACATCAATTATTAAGATTTTAAATATAGAGAGAGTTAGAAAAAGAGTTTCATAGAAGTGAGACTGTTTATCATAAATGTAACTTTTTATTAATATGCGTATAAATCTTAAAATTATCACATCTTGACCCGTGTTTTCAACTCGACCCGTTAGTCTGATATCAATTCTAAGTTTATTTCAAAACCAATTTAGAAGACCCATTACCACTTACAGGTAGCTACAATTAAGCACCAACAACATTCGGCTATTTAGCCTATTTTTTTATAAACATGTTCGGTTATATGTATTAATCTATAATTTAAGTTTTACTATTTCTACATCTATTATATATATATATATATATATATTGATGGATGGTTTATGAACCGATTCAATGCACCTAGGTGCAAAACCTTAATTTTTAATATTTTTTTTGAAATTTTTTTTATAAGATTGTTAATATAGTTGTATTGAAAGTAGAGCTGCAACTTGGGTAAGGTATCTATGGGTACCCACCGACCCGACCTAAATTGGGTACGGTAGAGTACGAAATATTACCCATGAGTATGGGTAGGGTACAAATCATTTCTCATTCTACTAAATAAGATAAGGATAGGTACTCGAAATTGACTCGGATGGGAATCCTATTTACTCATCCTATTAAGTAAAGAATTGTATATATAATATATTATGTATATATATCATATATGCATATTTGTAATGTAAGCATCGATCCCACTAGATATTTACAAATGGGAATTCTATGCTCGTTGGGCCTCATCCTGGGCCCAGTAGAAAACCTCAATTCCCATGAATTTCATTTTTCAGTAGCTGATTATTTGCGTACGCCCAAAATTCTCCCACCCAGAACTATCGTTTGCCCCCCTCTTCTAAAATCTAAAAATGTCTTCTTATTAAACCCTACTCACGGTCGCACCCGACACGCCTAATCTTCCATCTCTTTCTTCCGTTTTTACATCCTTCCTCTTCTACGATTCTCGTTTATTCCTCTCATTTCGCTAAAACCCATCTCAAGTTAAACAATTTCGTCTCAATGGCACAAAATAACCAGCTGAGAAGATACCACCATCTCAATTCATTTCTTCCATTCCGCACTGCAAAGTAGTTCATATCAAGCAGTAGCATATATTCTTAATTGCGCATACGAAGTTTGAAGTTGGAATCAAGCAAAATCTGATATCATCTCCTAAAATCCTAACCTGCTTGTCGATGGTAATGTCTCCATCTTCCATATCCTTCTTCTTACTTTCCCATGTTTTCTTTTTTTTTTTCATTTTCATTTTAGGGCTGTTTTTTTTTTTGATAAAAAAAAAAAACAGCCCTAAAAATTTTTTTCAAATGTTTTGATCGATTATTGTAAGAACCGATTTAGAACCGAAAATAGAAACGACTTTATGGATAATTGGTAGGTTAGGATATGGTAGAAATCAAACCGACCAATGGATAGGGTTAGGTAGGCTTTTTAAAAAATAGGATATGAAAAGGGTGGACTATTACCCGAACCGAACCGACCTAGTTGCACCTCTATATGAAAGTAAAATCTTGGACCACAATCCGCCTATTCGGGCACTTTTTTTTTATAAAAAAAAAGATATTTCTAATGAAAATGTTAGCCTAAATATATTGAAGTTATAAACCATATTTTATAATTTTTTTCAAATGTACGTATATATTTTTTCTAAATTTCAAAAATAATAATTTTTAACATATTTAAGTAAATTTATCCCTAAGCCTAAAAGATGTAAATTTATCCCTAAAAACTATTCATTTTTTAAATTTAAAAATTATATCTATCTAAAAATTTTGAATTTTATATCTTAATTAAATATATGTGTCCATATATATTTGAAAAAACATATAAAATACATATACATGCCCCTAAGCAACTGAGAAGACCCATGTATTATACAGATGCTCTAGCCTGCCGAGGGTGTTAATGGACCAAACTGGAGGGGTTAGAGCTTAATTCTGATCCTAACACATTAAAAAGATCTCAATTCTAATCTATTTATTAACCCATTTAAAAAACTTCAACTCTAACTAATTTACAACTCATTTAATATTAAATGGATTGGCGGGTTGTTAATGGGTTGCACGTATGTATTATAAACAAGTCAAATCAAGTTAATTTAAGGTTGAATGTGTTTTTTATAATTGTCATGGTGCATTGATCTACGTCGAAGGACACACGACGTGTCTAGGTTTTTATCGAAAGATGAACGTATATTCGACACACCAGCACAAAAAATGACAGTGACTTTGGAGAAGAGAGAGAGAGAGAGAACAAAGAAGAAAAACAATTATAGAAATGAAGATGAAAACGATAAGAGACAGAGGAAACGATAGAGAAATGCAGAAGCGGGAAGAGAGATGAAGAGAAAGAGAGAGGACAGAGTAAGATAGAGAGTAGAGGTAGTAATAGGGACAACAATGGCAACGCCATAGCATGACAAGAAAAAAGACATTGCAGAGTCATAGACAAAGGGAGAAAAAAAATTAAAATTGGAGAAATAAATTTAGAATTTAAGAAATATACACCATTCCTAATGGATTGTAAACAGGTTAACGGATCAAATAAGTTAAATGGATTAACATGTTACTAAACAAGTTAATGGGTTATAAAATCTTAATCCTAACCTATTTATTTATTTAAATGGTTAAACGAGTTGACAAATCATAAACCATTTACTCAAAAATCACAATCCAAATTCATTTATAAACGGGTTGGACGGGTTGACCACGACCATTAACCCCTTTAATCCTGCGTTGGTTGTTTTGTTTTGAAATGTGCTTGCAGCAATGCTCTCCTCCTCAAAATCAAAGGTCGACACTTTATAATATGCATGACAAATTTTCAATTTTTTTGCATTTTAAATCCTTTAACTTTATCTATTAGCATTTTAAATTCCAAAGTTTGACTATTTGCATTTTAAACCCTAAAAACTTTGGTTTCTTTGCATTTTTAACTCTTACTCATAACGGTATTAAAAATTAATGTTAATTCATGCAAAATGACATAAATATCCTCTAATATTAATTTTTTTTTTACATTTTAAAATTGACTATTATGCTTTCTCTAACAACATCTTCATCTTTAATACAAATTTGGGTATTTTTTAAAAAAATATTGGAGGGTATTCACGTCATTTTGCATGAATTAATAATAGTTTTAACGCCGTTATGGGTCAGGGTTTAAAATGCAAATAAACCAAAATTTTTAAGATTTAAAATGCAAATGGCTAAGCTTCGGGATTTAAAATACAAATAGGCATAGTTAGATAGTTTACAATGTAAAAAAACTCCAAAATTTCACATCATTTTGTTTTATACATTTTGTATCCCTTTTTATTTATTTGCGTTTTCATTATATCTCTTTTATAGGTTGAATTTTTGAGAAAAATTACAATGTTTGGTGGTTTGGACAAATGAAATTTAAGAGATATTATAATGTTGCTTCTTTATTGAATTATTTAGTTTACTTGTTTTGTTAAATTTTATAATACAATGCATCGGTTGATTTTTTGTTGAAACTATTGCTATGAATTTTCTTGGATCTATCTATACAATTACATGTGTGATTTAGATAAAAAAAAATTGTTGTTTTGTATGATTTCCAGTCAAGTTGTAAAATGATTGATGTTGACTTGTTGTTCATTGTAGGATGTAAAATGATTGACTATGTATTTATTTGTTGTTTGTTTGGTGGTCAAATTTTAACAACTAAAAATGGTTGTTAACCTTAAAATTATTTTTGGTTGTAAAAAATTTAAACAGGTTGTACATGTTTGATGGTTGTTTGGATATTAATTTATGATTGTTATTACCCATTTCACAGACCCCAAGCATAGTGGGAGCTTAATACACTAGACTACCACTATTATTAGTCATGAAATTTTAATAGAAACAAGTAGTTTAGCGTAATATACTGGGCTACCACTTTTATTAGTCATGAAATTTTAATAGAAACAAGTAGTTTATATACTAAGTGTTGTTTGACTATGCAATCTACACATTAAATATATTATATGCGGCTTGAAAATAGTATTTGGTAGTGAAGTTTTCTTGATTCAAACTGGTTGTGTACATGTAGCACGTGTTTTTTTAGCGCGCTACGATGGGGTGACAAATGGACCTAAAAAGTGTAAGGTAAGCTCAATAAAAAATATAACTATGGACTAAACGAGAAAATAAAATGTGCATACACCAGAGAAGAAAATAAGTATGAGATGCAAGTTAACGAGTTAGCGGGTTAGACGTGATGCAAGTTAGCTACAGAAATTAAACATGCAAAAATAAAAATATAAACGGTGTAGAAAAGGGGTTTAAGATTAGAAATAGAAAAAATATAAAAGGTGTAGACATGGGGATTAAAGAAGAGTGATGTCAGCGTTAAGACTTTTAGATGATGTGAGTTTTTAAAGATTTTTAAATGATGTGAGTTAGTCAAACGCAAACATGTATTTCAATTAGACACAATTAGCAGTTAGTAATATGTGTACAAATATTGATAAAATTTAATATATTAATTTTTTTTTTGGAGTCGTCACTAACCATATAACGGCGATTAGTCCGTATATAATAAGGCACCGAAATACAGAGATTTTCTGGGTGAACTCACAACTAGAAAAAAATATATAACTTTATTTTTCTAGTACATCGGTCCTAGGAATGCGAAAAATTAACATATATTTTATATGTAAAAGCTCAGGAGGGTGGAAGCGGGAGTTTAATCCCTAGGCTTTTTTTGAGGCCCTAACTCAATTTGAAAGTTGGATGCGGGTAGTTGTTCTTACTGCGGGGAAAAAGAATGTTTCTTATAATGATTTGATTTTGTATTTTTGCTTTTTATATATTTATTTCATAAATATAATGACATATACTTGTCGCATACATATTAAAAAAAATTATGAGCAGTTAAAAAAAAGTTTCAACAGCAACTTTAAAAAAAAAATGAAAATGTAAAGGACGAAAGAGGACGTAAGGACGTGCTGGAGCTTATTTCTTTTTTTTAAAAGAAAAAAACGAAAAAATGAAAGAGAAGGAATGAAAACGTGCTGGTAAGTTTTTTTGCTCTCTTTTTGATTTTTTTTTAAAAGAACAAAAAAAAGAAAAGGAAGAAAGAGGATGCGCTTGAACTTGTTTTGTTTTTTTAAAAAAAAAAATGAAAAAATGAAAAGGAAGATGCGCCGGAACTTGTTTTGTTTTTTTAAAAAAAAAAACAAAAAAATGAAATGGAAGAAAGAGGACGTGTTGTGGCTTGTTTGCCTCTTGATTTTTTTTTGTTAAAAAAAATGAAAATGTATCGGGAAGAATAATAACGTGCTAAAGGTTTTGCTTTCTATTCTTTTGAATTTTTTTTTTAAAAAATGAAACGTAAAAAGAACGGACGTGCTGGGGGCTTGTTTCTGATTTTTTTTTTAAAAAAAAAAAAGAAAAGGGAAAAATAACAAGGAGAGGAAGGAGAATGTGTCGGTGGGTTTTTGGATTTCTTTGATTTTTTTTTTAAACAAAAAAAACACAAAAAAAATGTGCTGGAGACTTGTTTTCTTGACCTTTTGTTTTTTATTTTAAAACGAAAAAATGAAAAGAGAATGACAACATGCTGATGTTTTTTTTTAAAAAAAAAATGAAAATATGAAAAGGAGAAAGACTTGTTGGAAATATGTGGAAAATAAGCTAAATCTATGTTTTGATGATTAACAAATCAATTTGAGTTAGTCTTGGCTACTAACATGATTGTGAAAGTGTTTAAGGGACATACATTTGAAGAAAATAGATCATGGAAGGATAAGTCGAGTTCCAAGACGACTCAGGCATCGACTTAAGACCAAGTCGATCCTCAAGTCGACTCCAACATCGACTTCAATGCGCCAAAACCTTCCAGAGTTGAAATTGGAGAGCTGAACTGCCGAAGTCGCAGACCAAGTCGACTCCAGCATCAACTTCAACATGTCAAATCCTTCCAGAGTTGAAGTCCAGATCCCGAAGTGCCGAAGTCGCACCCCAAGTCGACTCCACTTGCGACTTGAGGTGAAGTCGCAGACGAAGTCGACTCCGGCACCGACTTCGATCGGGCAGAGGAGAAATTTCAGAAGACAAGCTGGATTAACCAATTTTCAAGACAAACCTGTATGAAGATGAAGATCAAGGCAACCTAGATGCTCAAACTGAAACATATGAAGATTAATCCAGGTCCAAGCAGGATGCATAAACTCAACCAAGAAGATTGTTCAAGATTCCAAGTATTCAAGATTCAAGGATTCAAAGCTTGCAAATCATGGGAGCAAATGAAAGCAAGCTAAAGAGAAGACACAATGATTCAAGGAAAATACAAAAGAACTAAAGGAATGGAAAAGCAAAGCATCCCGGAGTTTTTCAAGTTCATCAAGCCACCTAACGAGGTGAAGTCGCACACCGAAGTCGACTCCACCTGCGACTTGGGTCAAGTCGATGCCCAAGTCGACCCAACCTGGAACTTGAAGTCGCTACGGAAAGGCGAAGTCGCACCCGAAGTCGACTCCATCTGCGACTTGGGCGAAGTCGCACCCGAAGTTGACTCCGCCTGCGACTTGGGTGGCAACGGTCGAAAAATATTCGAACGTTGGCGCATTAAATGCGCGCCATCTACCTTCAAACGTTCGGATTCCCTCCACAATTATAAAAGGCATTTATTGTGGACGAGGGAAGCAGCTGAAAATCATTAAGTGTGCATAACTCTCATTTTCAAGAGCATTCAAGTGATTAAGCCTATCTTTAGTAGAAGAACTTTGCTTCAAACTGCAAGAGCTCAACTTCTGAATCTTCAAAGCCTACACTACGAGTTCTTCTCTGCGCCAAACTGCTTCTACACAACTGTAACGTGTAGATTCTTTTGTTATTTCATTTGATTGTATTGAACTTGATTTAGTTTGAGGAACTAAGATCAAGTGTAAGCAAAATAGTGTGTGATTGGAGTGGAACTCATCACCTACTTGTGTTGTGATTTGTTGATGCCCCCTAGAGCAGGAATCTAGAAGAGAGCAGTGGCTCTAATTGTATTTGTGAAATACAATAGTGGAACCCAAGTCACAAGGAGTGTGAGCTTGGAAGAGTGGAGTAGGGAGGTTTCCCGAACCACTATAAAATCTTATGTGCTTGATTTTTATTTCTGCTCTCAACATTATATTGCTTTTCATTTCATTCCTTCAATCAAGGGGATTAAACGTTCAAGGGGTTAAGTTTTTAATTTACCAAAGAATTTTATAAGAACTCAATTCACCCCTCCCCTCTTGGGTAATTGCCATTAACTCGGGACCAACAAGACTAACGTGCTGGTGCTGTTTTTTGCCTTTTTTTTAGAAAAAAATGAAAAGGAATGAAAAGAGGACGTGCTGCTGCTTTTATTCCTTGTTGTTTGTTTCTTTTTTTTCAAAAAAAAAGAGATGGTGTCCAGAGATTCAACGGGAAGTGTTGGAATCCTTTTTTATGGAAAACAAAAAAAACAAAAAAAATGAAAGATGCCGTGATGCAGGAGAAAAAATGAACGGGCTTGAGCTTCTTTTTTTTCTTTGTTTCCGGTTTTTTTGGAGGAGAAAATGCACCGAATGAAAATCTGCCTCTAATAGATTTTTGGAGCTAAGGAGAAGTGGTTGGTTTTTTGGGTGCTTGGGACCTGTCCCAAATGAGAGGTGAGGGGGTCCTTTTATAGGCTCTTGAGTTTGAAAAATTGCATATTGGCATTTTCTTTTGATTTTTTTGCACCGTTCCATATTTTCTCTTTTTTGCAAAATTTTAACAAAAATGGGCCTTTTAGTAATTTTATGAGTGGTTTTTGAAAACCACCCATGGGGCCCATGGTTTTTCTTGGCTAGTAAGTCAACTCTTTTTTAGTCATTGATTTTGTACATTTTTGACATTTTATTTATGTCTTGATTATTAAATATTTCCCTTGATCCTTGATAGGGCCCGCATTTATTGATGCGATCCATTCGTTTTAACTGTTCAGATCTTTACTTAATAAGTTGGATTTATCAATTTTATTTACCGCTTGAAAATATTGCAAATTCTCCTCTTTCTTTGGTCAAATTGATTTTGACCATTAAAATCTCCTAAAATATGGATTATTTGTTTAATCCAAACCGTTCATCATGTCAATTCTATTCCAATTGACTTGAGAAAGTGCTCCTCGCTTCATCTTGAATGTATGTGGCTTCAGATCAACAGTATGGATTTTTGGCCGTTATTTTGAAAACGGGCTTCAAGCATTGGAGTCCTATGGATCTTACACAAATTTGGGCTTATAAATATATGGGTTAAAAATTCAAATGTAAATTCACAAAAGACCTTAAATGGGTGTGCCAAATGGTAGTAAGCCCATTTGAAGATTTAATTTTTACATTTAAGTGGGGTGTCAACAGTTGCCCCCCTTCTTTAATGATAATAAACATTGTCATCAAAGAAGGTATGGTTGACACCTAAAATTTTTCTCTCTTTTTAGTGCAGCTTAGTATGATTTTCTTAATTTTTATAATTTGCCTTACCCTCATACTTTTCTTTTCTTTTTTTAGATTATCTTTAACGATTTCTTTTTTAGAAAATTTTCTTATAATCCTATTAATTATGTAATCATTATAAGCTTTCATAGTTTTTTTTTTAAATTAATAATTATTGACTTTTGTAGCCATATGAGTAGTGAAGTTGCAAAATTTCAAGGTTATTAGTTGAAGCAATTGACTTAAGAAGTGAGCTTCATTAATTTATATTAGTGATAATTTTTTTCATGAAATATCTAAAATAACATAGCACGTGAGTATGTGATCTATCAACTGGTAGATGTCAGATGCATGAAACCTTAATAACTCATCCAAATGAGTTAACTGTAATATCAAAATATAATGGTGGTATATTGTACTTTCCTCCCCTCACCATATTTCAAGGTATCCGGAGATTATATATATATATATATATATATTCTTCCTCTCACCATATTTCAGGGTATCTAAGGATTTTTTTTGAAAATCTTCCCCTCACAATATTTCAGGATATCTGGGGATTTTTTTTCTTTTTTTTTTTGAAAATCTTTCCCTCACCCTATTTCAGGATATTTTAGGATTTTTCTTTAATATGTTTTTTTTCCTCACCCTATTTCAGGATATTTGATGATTTTTCTTTAATATGTTTTTTTTCCCTCACCATATTTCAGGGTATCTAGGAATTTTTCTTTTTTTTCGAAAAATCTTCCCCTCACCATATTTCAGGGTATCTGGGGATCTTTTTTTTATTCTCTATTTTTTGAAAACAATTCACCACGTTTCATAATGGTATTAATAGTTATCTTTTTGAATGAAAAAATGTTAAATCATCTTTGTATCCACCAATTTTCATTAATGTTTATATAAGATTTTTTTTTAGAGTGCTATGGAATTTTTACATATGTCGTGAAAATTTTCAAGAATATAACTGGTTGCTTCTCACTTCTTGATCCATTAGAGTAATAGATATTTTTGAGTTTTTTTTTTTGAAATGCTTTGACATCTTGAAATTTTAACTTAAAATTTTGTTATTTTTTGACAAAGAAATTATTTTTTTTTCCTTTTATTTATTTTGCATTTTTGATTTTTTTTATACTTAACCAACCAACATGCACATCTTATGACTCTATGGATTAATATTTGCTTGGAATTCAATATTTTCAAGTAGTGTGGTTAATGACATTCTCATAATGGGGTTTACAGCTGGACGAGTTGATGCCTTGAGCTTTGCATGACCCACTGGGGTTAATTGATGAGTGTCTTGCGCCTTCTGCGACTTATGAGGCTTAATAACTGGAATATTGATGATGGTGATGCTCCCCATTTGAGATTGAATTACACATTTCTACACTTTAAAAAGACAAACCCATATTTGTTTTTGCTGAATTTAATTAATTTATTTTGTATTTGATAGCGTTAATTATGAATTGATTGCCTTCTAATAGCTAAAAGATGATTTGGTTGTCTCTAAGGTATATTTATATATTTTTAATATCTCCTTTTATCCTTTTTTGTATTGTCATTTTTCGTCATTTTTTGTGTTTTTTGTAAATAAGATATGCTATCCATATGACTAATTTTGAAAATTTGCTAAAACGTATGTAAGTTTTATTTTTTAAAAAAAAATAAACTTCTTTTATTTAAAAGTAACAACCCCATTTTTATAAAAAAATACATATAAAATGTGGAGGGAGGGAGGTAAAGTGGCATACCTTGTTAACTATCCTCCAGGGTCTCATACTCTGTTTGCAGCCATGCCCGATTTGACGTTGGAAATTTTGATGAATTTCCTTGATTTGAGCCATGGTTGTCTCGGTCTTCCATGATAAAATAACTTTTTTACTTTGCTTCCTTTTCTTTTCTTTTTTTAGCCCTTGTCTCATATTATTTAGCTTCCTCTTTCTTCTGCGAATGATATCACCTTGATATTTGTGCTGCATAGTTTTTCATTTGGCAGATATTGTCCCCATTTTTGTAACATTTTTTAGTATATTGATAAATCCTCCTAGTTTTGAAACCTTCTTTAATATATTGGTAGTTGCCCTCAATTTTGTAACTTTTTTCGATAAATTGGTAACTGCCTGGAGTATATTGGGACCTTGCAAAAATATGGTCTCAATGTTGATTGAAAGCATTCTTTGCAATGATGATAAAGCCTCATTTTGAAGATTAATTCGATTTTTAGATAAGTACCCTGCGCCTTTTGCAACCTTATGAGACAACTTATCCGATGTCTGAGTAATAAAGCTCCCTGCGCTTTCTGCAGCTTTACGCGCTAGCTCTTTTGATGACTGGGTAATAAAGCTCCTTGCGCTTTCCGCGAATTTATGGGCTAGCTTTTTTTATAATTGGATATTAAAGCTCCCTGCGCTTTCTGCGGCTTTACGGGCTAGCTTTCCCAATGATTGAGATTTGACTTTATTTGAATTGTTTAAAATAAAGAGGCTTTGATAAGGAGTTGTAAATGCCTTAGCTTGATTTTCTGATTGAGTCATGCTGCATGAGATTTTGGTATATTCTGCGACAGTAGAATTCGTTTCTTTTTCTGGATTAATCGCTTTAAGATTCACTGGTTGGTCAATTGGGGTGTAAAGTTTTTTTAGAAAAATATCTTTTGGATTGACCTTTTCAAGCTTTAAAGATGAAATGTCTTGAATGGAAATTTTTTCCGAAGATATGTAGGAGTTATCTTTTGTTTGATTAACTGGAATGAGAATTTTTTCCAAAGATATGAAGAAATTATCGGTTTGCTAATTAATAAAAGTGAAAATTTCTTCTAGAGGAATGAAAGGTGTTTGGGAGAAATTTGTTAGATAACTCACTTTTGATATTTTATTTGTATTTTCAGATAATCTAATAACTGATTTTCTTGTAGACGTAGGAAGAGAATTTGACTTTTTAGATTTAGATTGACTGGAAAATATAAAAAATTATTTTGAGGATAAATGAGAGACTTTTGTTTGGGAAGTTGTTTTTGGCGTTTCACAAATATTCTCAAAAAATTTATTTATCATACTTTCTGCAAAGATAGAAGATTTAGAGGCCGTTAAATCTATAGGCTTTGATTGGATAGTTGAAGCGAAAATCTCTTTTGAAAATATGAGGGAAGGGTCTACTTGGTTGGCCATTTTTGGTGCTCTATTTATGCTTTCATGGAATATACTAATTATTTCTTTTGTAAAATTAGGTGACTGGGGAGTCGACTCTTTCTGAAAAAAGATTGCATAATCCATAGGTGGTGTCGGGGGAATGATAAGATTAGAAGGTTCTCCTTTTAAAATAATAATTTTTGATTCATCAATAGGTTGCTTTAAAAATATATTATTAGAGCTAGATGACGTGCCTTTTAAAACAATAGTATCATTTAAGCTATCATGCTGTTTTTGAAAAGCAATGTGATTAAAAGGTGCACCCTTTAAAATAAAAATATCAGTTTGATTAATAGGTTGTCTTTGAGAAGCAATGGGATTGGAGGGTGTACCCATTAGAACAAAAACTTCATCTTTTATATTCGTGTGAAAAGTTCGTTTATTGGGCATGGAAGGGTTATGACTTTTACCTCCTTTAATCAATAAACTTGTAAGCTATTATCAGACACTTGCGACTTATCATCCATTTTTTCGCAAAAAGTGCTCCCTTGATATGGCCAAGGAAAGATGGTTCCTCTTCTTAATCCATATTCAATTTGTTCACCAATTTGTACTAGTTGCGCAAAGCTAGTGAAGGGGTATGAGACTAAATATCCAGAAATGCTCGGATGTACAGTCTTGATGATTATGGATATTTGATCTTCTATGTATAAATTGATCTTTAAATTTGCCGCTAAAGCTCTCCATCTAGCTATATACTCAGCAAATGGTTCATCCTCTTTTTGTCGTAAAGCTTCCAAGTCCGCTCTTTTAGGTGCAATATTTAATCTATAAGAGAATCTGTCTAGAAAAGTTGAAGATAATTGCCCCCAATTTTTAATAAACTTGTAATCTAGAGATACATACCATTCAAGTGCATCTCATTTCAGACTTTATTGAAATAAATTTATCAAAAGTTCATCCCTTTGAACTAGAGGGTATAAAATTTCACAAAATGCTTTCAAATGAGCTTTTGGACATGAATCCCCGTCATATATAGGTAATTTGGGAATTTTTATACCTCTAGGTAATTCAATGTCTGGGAATTGACACAGTTCTTCTATCTTTGAAGATGACAACCCTTCTCCATCCTTTTGTCTCACTTTATCTTCTAATTTCTTAAGTTGAGATTGAAAGGTTTCTTTTATTTTTTCGATTTTATCTGTGGTATGTTTTAAAATAAATTCTTCTTTTTCATAATGGTCTATGTTTTTTCTTTTTATAATATTACTAGTAGAAGTGTCTTCTCTGTTATCTTTTTGGTTCCTAGATAGGTGTAAGGTTTCTAACCTCTCTAAGACCTTGGATATCATTCCTTCTAACTTGTCTACTTGTTGTGTTACACTAGTGCGATATGTAGTAGGGTGGTTTGGATATGATCCTCCCTTATTTTGTGATGCCTCAGTCATATTTGTTTGACTTGCTAGTGACCACTGGACTACGGGGTGGTAGTATTCCCTTTTTACGCACTATTATTACTATATAGGTAGATTTCTAGTATTCAATTATACTTAAATTCTATAAATCTTTTCCAAAAGGATATTAATTTTTTTCTTTTTCCTTTTTTTTTTAAAAAGAAAAAAATTCAAACTTTTATTTAAAAAAACCTTAAAAATACCCTCCTTGAGCTTTTACTAAAAAAATAAAAAATTAGCACTCCTAGCCAATCCCCAGTGGAGTCGCCAAACTGTAGCATGTGTTTTTTTAGCGCGCTACGATGGGCTGGCAAATTGACCTAAAAAGTGTAAGGTAGGCTCAATAAAAAAATATAACTATGAACTAAACGAGAAAATAAAATGTGCATACACCAGAGAAGAAAATAAGTATGAGATGCAAGTTAGCGAGTTCGCGGGTTAGACGTGATGCAAGTTAGATACAGAAATTAAACGTGCAAAAATAAAAATATAAACGGTGTAGAAAAGGAGTTCAAGATCAGAAATGGAAAAAATATAAAAGGTATAGACATAGGGGTTAAAGAAGGGAGATGCCAGCGTTAAGACTTTTAGATGATGCGAGTTTTTAGAGATTTTTAAATGATGCAAGTTAGTCAAACGCAAATATGTATTTCAATTAGACGCAATTAGCAGTTAGTAATATGCGTACAAATATTGATAAAATTTAATATATTAATTTTTTTTGGAGTCGCCACTAACCATATAACGATGGTTAGTCCGTATACAATAAGGCACCGAAATACAGAGATTTTTTGAGTGAACTCACAATTAGAAAAAAATACAATTTTATTTTTCTAGTACATCGGTCCTAGGAGTGCGAAAAATTAACATATATTTTATATGTAAAAGCTCAGGAAGGTGGAAGCGGGAGTTTAATCCCTAGGCTTTTTTTGAGGCCCTAACTCAATTCGAAAGTTGGATGCGGGTAGTTGTTCTTACTGCGGGGAAATAGAATGTTTCTTATAATGATTTGATTTTGTATTTTTGCTTTTTATATATTTATTTCATAAATATAATGGCATATACTTGTCGCATACATATTAAAAAAAATTTTGAGCAGTTAAAAAAAGTTTCAACAGCAACTCTTTTTAAAAAGAAAAACGAAAAATGAAAAGTAAGAAAGAGGACGTGCTGAAGCTTATTTGTCTTTTAAAAAAAAACGAAAAATGAAAGAGAAGGAATGAAAACGTGTTGGTAAGTTTTTTTGCTCTCTTTTGAATTTTTTTTTAAAAGAACAAAAAAATGAAAAGGAAGAAAGAGGATGTGTTGTGGCTTGTTTGCCTCTTGATTTTTTTTTGTTAAAAAAAAATGAAAATGTATCAGGAAGAATAATAACGTGCTAAAGGTTTTGCTTTCTTGTCTTTTGAATTTTTTTTTTTAAAAATGAAAGGTAAAAAGAAGGGACGTGATGGGGGCTTGTTTCTGTTTTCTTTTTTAAAAAAAGAAAACGAAAAAATAACAAGGAGAGGAAGGAGAATGTGTCGGTGGGTTTTTGGCTTTCTTTGATTTTTTTTTAAAACAAAAAAAAACACACACAAAAAATGTGCTGGAGACTTGTTTTCTTGACCTTTTGTTTTTTTTTTTAAACGAAAAAATGAAAAGAGAATGACAACGTGCTGATGTTTTTTTTAAAAAAAAAACGAAAATATGGAAAGGAGAAAGACTAACGTGCTGGTGCTATTTTTTGCCTTTTTTTTTAGAAAAAAAATGAAAAGAAATGAAAAGAGGACGTGCTGCAGCTTTTACTCCTTGTTGTTTGTTTCTTTTTTAAAAAATAAAAAAATAAAAAAAGAGATGGTGTCCAGAGATTCAACGAGAAGTGCTGGAATCCTTTTTTATGGAAAAAGAAAAAAACAAAAAAAATGAAAGATGCCGTGATGCAGGAGAAAAAAGGAACGGGCTTGAGCTTCTTTTTTTCTCTGTTTCCGGGTTTTTTGGCGGAGAAAATGCACCGAATGAAAATTTGCCTCTAATAGGTTTTTGGAGTTGAGGAGAAGTAGTTGGTTTTTTGGGTGCTTGGGACCTGTCCCAAATGAGAGGTGAGGGGGTCCTTTTATACGCTCTTGAGTTTGAAAAATTGCATATTGGCATTTTCTTTTAATTTTTTTGCACAATTCCATATTTTCTCTTTTTTGCAAAATTTTAACAAAAATGGGCCTTTTAGTAATTTTATGAGTGGTTTTTGAAAACCACCCATGGAGCCCATGGTTTTGCTTGGCTAGTAAGTCAAATCTTTTTTAGCCATTGATTTTGTACATTTTTGACCTTTTATTTATGTCTTGATTATTAAATATTTCCCTTGATCCTTGATAGGGCCCGCATTTATTGATGCGCTCTATTCATTTTAACGGTTCAGATCTTTACTTAATAAGTTGGATTTATCAATTTTATTTATCGCTTGAAAATATTGCAAATTCTCCTCTTTCTTTGGTCAAATTGATTTTGACCATTAAAATCTCCTAAAATATTGATTATTTGTTTAATCCAAACCGATCATCATGTCAATTCTACTCCAATTGACTTGAGAAAGTGCTCCTCGCTTCATCTTGAATGTACGTGGCTCCAGATCAACAGTATGGATTTTTGGCCGTTATTTTGAAAATGGGCTTCAAGTATTGGAGGCCTATGGATCTTACACAAATTTGGGCTTATAAATATATGGGTTAAAAATTCAAATGTAAATTCACAAAAGACCTTAAATGGGTGTGCCAAATGGTAGTAAGCTCATTTGAAGATTTAATTTTTATATTTAAGTGGGGTGTCAACTGTACATGTTTGATGCATTATTAGATATTAATTTATTTTTATTGTAAAATTTTAACAATCTAAACAAGCTGGATGCATCCCTAATGCCATTTGATAATTAAATTTGTACAATTCAAACAGTTTGAGTCAATGTGCTATGTGTTAGGAGTTGTCCTTCCACATAGAGGCAGTTCTCATTTCTCATATGGTCATCTGGGGACCACCATTTTTCCTGTTAGGCTATTGCTATGTTTTTGCTCTTGCGTAAAAATAGAATTGAAAAATAGGTCTCTTATTATAGTGCTTTTTTTCCAACGCGTCCTCTTCATTCCTTTTTCTATTTTTTTCCTTTAGAGTATTTGCGATAGCCGTTCGTCTCTTCTAGCCATGAAGAGGAAGACAAATTTGTGAATTAAATTTGTTATCTTAGATTTGGTGAGATCCATACTTTGTTTTTTATTGAAATTTATCTTTGCGGCGATGATGAAATTCTATAGTTTTTACTATGGAAGACGTCGCTGTATAATCCCATTATTTTATAGTGGTAGTTTTGCCTAGACTGAGTCCTGTGGTTTTTTCCCTCTATCAAAAAGGGGTTTTCCACGAAAAATTATGGTATGTTTTTTTGTGGGTTTAATTCTTGATCATTTGTGATATTTACTGTCTGAAATTAGCTATCCCTATTTAATCTACGTAAAAGGGGAGAGTCCAAAAATCTTGACAAGTGGTATCAAAGCTTTAGTTTGTTTTTGCATAAATTTTCTTGTGTGGATTAGATGGAAGAAACTTCATTCATAATAGTTAAACTCAAGTCGTTAAATTATTCAATATGGAAAACAAGGGTGGAAGATATTTTATAATGTGAAGAACTTTATTTGCCTATTAAAGTGAATGGGGCGAAGCTTGCAGATAAAGTTCAAGATAATTGGGATGTTTTTTTTTTATGAAAAGGAAAACCTTATCCCCTCTCCCCATCAATTTGGAAGGGAGATTGGATAAGGTGATCCGAGTAATTCATTGCCAAAAAAGTGTCTGTACAGATTTTCTCGTGTATTACATGAGGGGGATTGTCCCACCACACCTGTTGATTCATAACAGAAAGAGAAACAAAATCAGCCAATGCATGAGCTACAGAATTCTCCTGCCTAAGAACATGATGCACCGAGATGAAATTGGAAGATTGAAGGATAGCCTTAATTTCATCAATCACCAAACCAGCTGGGGAAGAGATGGGTCCGTCCAAAGAGAGGAAATGAACGAGGAGAAGGGAGTCCGATTCAATCTGAAATTTTGTTAGGTTGAGCTGGAGACCCCATTGTACCCCTAAGAGGCAGGCATGTGCCTCCAAGAGTAATGGATCCATCGAACCACGTTGTTTTCAACCTTTAGCTGCAATGAAAGAACCTCTAGAATCCCTGATAACCACGGCAAAACCCATTGACGAATTCCGATAAATAATCCGAGCATCAACATTCATTTTGAGAGATCCATCCAGAGGTTTAGTCCATCTGGGGACCAGGATACGATCAATCGCCCCCCAAGGGTGAGGGGGCAGCCCTGCGGTATTGCTCCATATATTCCTTGCACCAGTCAAAATTTTTGGAAAAGTCCGGTTTGGTCCCTTCAGCCCTTAGAGAATTTTGCAGTTACCAAATCCTCCAGCAGCATAGAATGAAGAATGTGAGGTCGTTTGGCCTATGACGCACCGCCAGGGAAGTGACGAGCTCCTCAACGGTGGTAGGCGACAAAGTGTGTCTGGCATCCCACAAACAGATCCCCCTGGTTAGAGCACATTCAGAGAAAAGATGGTTAGTATCTTCGATACCTGCCCTGCAAAAAAGGCACAGAGGATCAACATCGATGCCCCTGTTCTGCAAGTTGGAAAGTGTCGGGAGTCTATCCAAGAAGAGTCTCCATCAAAAAATGATGATTTTGGATGGGAGCTTTGTTCGCCAAATTGCCTTGTATACTGAGGACTGGGGGGAGTAACCATATCCTGAGCGAAGCACCCTGTAAGCGGATTTAACAGTGAAACCACCATGAGGTTCAAACTTCCAGAATCTCTGGTCTTCTTGTGCAGAGGAGGGGAGGGGAATATGACATATTGCCCGCCACCCATTGTCACCCGCAGCCGCCTCAATGCGCTCCTTAATCCATGACCGAGAGGCCCCATTGATAAAGTAACTCACATTGACATTGTCCGGGATTGATAATGGAAGAGGCCCCGCCTTGGTGACCTCAGTGTCCAACCAGGGATCGTTAAAAAATTGGACCCGCTCCCCGTTGCCAATCCGCCACATGCATCCGAAGCGAATCACATCTCTGGCCTTGAGGATGCTCCTCCATGTGAAAGAATTTGATGGTTTTGCGAGGCAGTTCCAAATATCCTCATTCGAAAAATATTTTTCTTTTAGAACCATATAACAAAATGAGTTGGAAGGAGAGTTAAGCCGCCAAACCTGCTTTGCAAGGAGGGCATAATTGAATATGTTTAGGTCTCGAAAACCCAGCCCGCCTAAGAACTTTGTCTTACACATATCCTTCCATGCCACCCAGCTCATCTTGCACCTACCTCCGTGTTCGCCCCACCAGAACCTGCTCAGCATTCCATTAAGTTCTGAAGAGAAAGATTTAGGTAGCAGAAAAATGCTCATTGTGTATGTTGGGATTGCCTGTGCCACCGCCTTGATAAGGATCTCTTTGCCGCCCCATGAGAGTAATCTTCCTTTCCAACCTTGCACTTTCCTCCATACCCTCTCGCTCAGGCCTTTAAAAATCATTCGCTTGGTCCTCCCAAGCCACGCTGGTAGTCCAAGATAGTTCAGAATTTCCTGACCCATATAACCCAATAACGAATTAATATGCTGCCTAGAAGCCAAGTCGGTGTTGGAACTGAAGAAAACAGCAGTCTTGTTAGCATTAACGACCTGTCCAGAAGATTCCGAGTACAGTCGAATAGTAGCCAAAAAGTTTATGATGTCCATAGCAGAAGCCCGCAAGAAAATGATGACATCGTCAGCGAACAACAAATGGGTAAGAATGGGCCCCCTTGGATTGATTTTTATCCCATGAATGCGAGAGCATGCAACCGCATTGTTAATAAGAGCAGAGAGTTCTTCTGCACACAAAATAAACAAATAGGGGGAGAGTGGGTCCCCTTGCCGCAAGCCTCGCTGAGGTTGAAAGTACCTGGATTTAACACTGTTAACATTCACCCTATATTTCACAGTGGAGACACAGGATAGGATCCAATTAATCCAGCGCGGGCTAAAATTCATTGCGTCCATTATCTGCTGTAGAAACACCCACTCGACCCTGTCATAAGCCTTGGACATGTCCAACTTGATAGCCATTTCATTCCGCTTCCGGCCTTGTCGTCTGTGAAGATAGTGAATGGCTTCGTAGGCCACTAGCATGTTATCCGTGATGAGTCAACCCGGAACAAAAGCACTTTGGTGGTCACTGATGACCTCATGGAGGCATCGCTTAAGCCTGTTCGCCAGAACCTTAGCCAAGATCTTATATACCACATTGCATAGACTGATTGGGCGGAAATGGGATAACTTGTGAGCGTCAGCCTTCTTCGGGATCAGTATCAGTGTGGTGGCGTTGACCGAGTTGAGTTGGGCAGCCTGTACAGCGGGATCCGTCTCCTCCATGAACAATTTGCACCACAGAAAAACCTCCTGGCCCACCGTATTCCAATGTTTTTGGAAAAAGCCAGCAGACATTCCGTCCGGGCCAGGAGCCTTGGTAGGGCTCATGTCGCTCACAGCATTTGCCACTTTCGCAAAAGTCAGAGTTACAGTGAGGTTGTGCCTTTGTTGGTTGGATATTCTTTTAGAAATGAGAGTCTGAACCCAGGATGCGGCCGGTGGTGCCGAAGAAGTGAATACACTCTGAAAATGATCCCGTGATAGCTCAAGCAGCCGGTCTTGATCTTGCACTCATAGCCCATTTTGGTCGCGAAGGGCTTCAATGAAGTTGGAGCGTCTTCGATTAGAGGCCAACCGATGGAAGAAACCCGTATTCTTGTCACCT
Source organism: Annona cherimola (assembly GCA_030490835.1). NCBI lineage: Eukaryota > Viridiplantae > Streptophyta > Magnoliopsida > Magnoliales > Annonaceae > Annona > Annona cherimola. Next base: position 78,928,710 of record CM059976.1, read on the forward strand.
GCGTGAAGCCAATGAGTTTTCGCCCGCTACCGCCATAATTGTTCTTCATCATCAAGTAATAGGTTGATTCTGAATCTTGTCAGCTGAATAGCTTCATCTCGTTGGTCGGTGGGGTTCTGGGCCATTAGCGAGTCAAGCTCCCTTTGGGTCTTGTCGATATCCCGCCTTAAGTTTCCTCTATTCAATCTGTTCCATCTAGATAATGCTTTACTGCATTCCTTAATCTTCCACCAAGTAGATCCGAAGCGGCCAATATATTAATGGGTGCGGAGCCCCAAATTCTGTTAATAATGTCATGTGTTGCCTTGTCTCTTGCCCAGAAAAGTTCATAACGAAATTCCCTAGGAGGTCTCCGCCTGCTCCTCCTCGAATCCAAGATCAACAGAATAGGATAATGATCCGATGTGGCAGCAGATAGGTGAATGAGTTTGGCGAGAGGATAGGATGATGTCCAATTAGGCGTCGCTAGTCCCTTATCCAACCCAGCCTCCACACGATAGGGCCCCTTCCTGTTATTTCTCCAAGTCATGGGCTGACCAACAAAACCTAAGTCCATCAGGTTACAACTGTCTTAAATAGAAAAGCATTCGGCATATCTGGCAATGGGTTGATCAAAGCGTTTTTCACCATGTTGATAAGGAAACTAATGCATTCAAATTATGAAAAAAATTAAAAAGCCTTTATGAACGCAAATCAATCACAAATAATATTTTTTTAATTAAAACACTTGTTAATACGAATTACACGGATGGATAAAAAGTAGCAGAAAATTTGAGTAATTTCCAATAAGCTTTAAACGATTTATTCAGCATGAAAATTACATTTGCTGATGAATTACAGACATTAGTTTTGTTGAGTTCTCTACCAAATAGTTGGGAAACCTTAGTTATTTCACTTAGTAATTCTACTCCTACTGGTGTTGTATCAATGGATGTGGTGAAAGATAGCATGTTTAATAAAGAGGCAAATGGAGAGACCAAGATGCATCTGCCAATTCTGAAGCATTGGTTACAAAAAATAGGGAGAGAAATCAGCATAGATATACTTGCAACAATAATGATCGTGACAAGTTCAAATAGAATTGTGATAAATCAAGGAGATCAAAGTCAAGAAGTGTCAAATGTCATCATTATGGTAAGTTTAAACATATAATTAGAGAATTTAGAAAGTTGAAAAGAAAGGAAGAAGATTGGAAGAAAAAGGAAGACACAGGAAAGACAGCAGTTGTATTCAAAGATGATGTCATCACAACTTGTGACGTCGATTGTTTTGCCAATGATGTGTTTTCATGGATAAGATTTTAGCTGGATAAGGAAGTAAAATGATGGTAGATGCAAGATTCATGGTATTGGTGATATTCGGCTAGAGACAGACATGAGATGCAAGCTATTGTTGAAGGATGTTGAGAATGTTCCAGAACTTTGGTTCAACTTAATCTCTGCAGAATAGTTAGACAATGATGGATACTATCATCATTTCGGTGGTAGCTGATGAAACTGACAAAAGGCTCCCTTATCTTAGCCAAGAAAAAAAATTAGACAATCTCCATAAAATTTATATGAAAGTTGCTAAGGGAGAAGTGAATGCAGTGGAGCACGAATCCTTCTCAGAGTTGTGGCACAGGCAACTTGGTCACACGAGTGAAAAAGGTTTGAATATTCTTACTAAAAAGCAACTTTTGCCTAAAAGTTTGCCACTAAAATCATGCACTAATTGTTTAGTTGATAAACAATATCGAGTTGCGTTTCATAAATCCTCTTAACATAGAAGACATGATTTACTTTATTTGATGCATATTGATCTGTGTTCTATGAGTGATAAAACTCTTGGTGGTGTTATATATTTCGTTACTTTCTGATGCACATCAAGTGTTTGTCGTTAAGAGCACTATGATCATCAGTTTAATTAAAATTAACCAAAACACATTAAAGGTACCACTATACGCGCTATAATGTAGAATAATGATGAGTCAGGTTGAATCCACAAAGAGGCGATGTAGTTTTGATTTGTTTTAAAGAGAGAGAGAGAGGGTATAGAGAAGAGAGAGAAAAAAAAGGGAATAGAGAGATAAGAAAGAGGAGAGAGAAAGAGAGGTTAGAGAGAAAAGAAAAGAGAAAAGAAAAGAAATGAGAGAGAGAGGGAAAGAAATTAGAAAGAGAGAAAGAAGAGAGAAAAGATTAGAAGAGTTGGAGAAAAAAAAAAGGAGATAAGAAGCTAAAATAAAAGAAATTATAATTAACTAACAACTTAATTAAAACTATTCTAAGAAAGCAATTAAAAGCTATGAAATTCAACTATTAAAGCAGGAAAGAAAATTATATTAAATTTACTCTAAAAATTACAAAGCAAAAAATAAAGTAGCAAATCTAATCTATGAATTAAAACTACAAATTAAAAAATAACAACTATAAAGCATTAAAAACTATAAAGCAGAAAATAAAATTTACATCACCTAAATATGAAGAGCAAATCTTCACTTAATAGGAATTTTATTGCTTGGCCTCACCCACTTGCTAGGGGTCCCACCCAAGGGAGAGAGAATTATTTTTGGGTGTCTTGGAATGAGTGGAGGGGCCCTCCTTTTATAGATGTGTGGCACCCCATTGGGCAATCTTGGAATCCGATGTGGGATTCCCATCTTGAATGACACTGTAGTTGCCCTTTTGCCATTTGTCATAGCTTTGCCTTCGTTGCTGCTCCACCTTCCTGTTGTCGTCTATTCTTGCAAGCTGCCGCCATTGATTTTTGTGGCTGCCGGAAAATGCTGGATGATTGTATATGCAAATGAAAATGGAAAGGGGTGTGGCCGAAATTTCTGGTTCATGGCTGGCATCGATGATGAGAGGTGGTGTTGAAGAAGGGGCTGATTTTCGTTGCTGTTGGGTGACTGGAGACCGAGTTCCGAAATCAAGCTGCTTGCACGGTGGTGGATTTTGGTGGGAGAGAAGGTCAATTGCTGTTGTTCAGTTCTATCTTTGGTGGCTGGAATTTGGAGTCGCTGCCATGGATGATTTTAACAGCTGCAATTGATTTTCATGGCCGCCTACTTGGATTTAGTTGGACGGTGGTAAGGGGCTTGGATGAGGTATGATGGGCAGGAGCTTGGTGCGGCTGAAGTAGATGGAAGGCAGGTCCGTTTGGTCTTGCTGGGCCATTTGCTTTGCTGCGCTTGCTAGCGGTGATTGCTTGGAGAAGACGATGCCAGTTTGGGGAAGACAGTGGAGCTAGGAAGCAGGGTGTAGTGCTGCTGTTTTGCTGCTTGGACGATTTGCTTGTTGCGCTGCTTCAGACGGACGGATTTGGAGAAGAAAAGGGTAGCCATGGAAATCGATTTGGGGAAGATAGTGGAGCACCGAACTAGTGCTCCGGTGGTGTATGCGAATCGGTGTGCTGCAGTGCATTTAAATATGAATTTAAATATTGATTTCTGGATAAATAATTTCAATAAAATCATATATCATCCTAGTGTTATCCTTTAATTTATTTTATCTAAATATAATAATTTGCTTTGTTCCTTATATTTTAAAATATAATTATAGTTATATATGTATGATTTTTCCAATTAAATAATTTTATAAATTTGCCCAATTATATTAATAAGTTAATACACATTTCAACGTTAAAATTTTCTAAGGGATTGAGTCATAATTTTATATTTTCAAGAATGTTGCAAAATGACCCATTTTATAGCAAAATTAAGGATTTTATGAAAAATATAATTTTCATGAAATTTCACTTAAAAAATGTATTTAATTAACATTTTAATATTTAATTGTGTGAATTTAATATGAATTAAATGAAGATTTTTAGATTTTCATTGACGATTATTCCAAGAAAGTGTGAAGCTACGCAATAAAAGCTAAAGGTGAGGTTTTAAGCATCTTTAAGCCCATGCTAGTGTTGAAAGAGAAATAGAAAAGAGATTAAGATGTATTCGTGCTGACAATTGTGGTGAATATAAAAGACCATTTGAGAGATACTACAATGAATATGGTATCAAACTTGAGAAAACAATTCTCAAGATGCCTTAACATAATGGTGTAGCAAAGAGGATGAACAAAAATATTTGAAAAAGAGTTAAATATATGCTCTCTCATGTAAAACTGTCAAAGTCCTTTTGGGATGAGGCAATGATGACTGCAGTTGATTTGATTAACCATTCTCCTTCAGCTCTTTTAGACGGCTAGATTCTTGAAAAAGTGTGGAGAGGAAAAAATATTTCTTATAAGAACTTACAAATATTTGGTTGCAGGGTATTTGTTCACATTCTTAAGGATGAAAGATCAAAGTTGGATAGTAAAACCAAACAATGTATCTTCTTTGGCTATGCACACGAAGAATTTGGTTATAGATTATGCGATCTTATTGACAAGAAGATCATCAGAAGCAAAAATGTAATCTTCTTTGAAGGTCAAACAATTGAAGAGTTTGGAAAGAGAGAAAAGACAAAGTCTCCAACAGAAGTCTCTATTGATTTGAGTCTGTGTACTGCACCTATAGCACATACAAGAAATGAAGGAGATGTATCAAATGGTACACCAAAGCAACTAGCTGAGCAAGCTACTCCACATTTACCAGTTGAGACTCAATTCAGAAAATCTACAAGACAATGTTAGCTTTAGAAAGGTATCCTTCTTATAAATATGTGATGCTTACAGATGAAGATGAACCTGAAAGTTATCAAGAGGCAGTGTCCCATGAACACAGTGAAGAATGGATGGATGTAATGCAAGAAGAGATGAATTTCTTACATAAAAACCATACGTATGAGCTAATCAAATTAGCTACAAGTAAGAGAGCACTTAAGAACAAGTGAGTTTTTAAATTGAAAGAAGATGAGAATAGCTCACGGCCAAGATACAGGGCAAGTTTGGTTGTGAAGGGATTTGACCAAACAAAAGATGTTGCCTTTCATGAGATCTTCTCACTTGTTGTAAAGATGAATTCAGTTAGAGTTGTTCTAAGCTTGACAACTAGCATGGATCTGGAGATTGAGCAGTCTGATGTGAAGATTGCATTTCTTAATGGTGATATGGAGGAAGAGGTTTATATTGAGCAATCCGAAAGTTACAAAGTCAAGGGCAAGGGAAATTTCGTGTGCAAATTAATAAAAAGCTTAAGTGGACTTAAACGGATACTAAGAAAATGATACACAGAATTTCAGTTCTTTATATGACAATAAAAGTACGTTTGATCCTCGTGTATTTATTAGAAAATTCTCCACTAATGATTTTATTATTCTCTTGCTATATGTGGATGACAAGTTGATTGTTGGTCACGATACTAACAAGATTCGAAGATTAAAAATATAATTCAGTGAATTCTTTGCCATGAAGGATTCAGGACCAGCTAACAAAATCCTCAGCAAAAAGATAATTCATGACAGGAAGAATAAAAAACTTTGGCTATTTCAAGGAAGGTATATTGAAGAAGTGTTGGAAAGGTTCAACATGAGTGAGGCGAAACATATTTTGTACTCCACTTACGGTCATTTCAAGTTAGGTTCTCATCAATGTCCTACAAGTGTAGAATGGAAAAAAGAGATGAAAACAACTCCTTATTTGTCTATTATTGGTAGCTTAATGTATGTTATGGTATGTATAAAACCAGATATTGCCTTTGCAGTTGGAGTAATAAGCTAGTTTCTTTCAAATCCAAGCAAAGAGCATTAGGAAGCAGTGAAGTAGATCCTCATATATCTCAAAAATACCTCCAAAGCTTGTTTATGTTTTAGTTCTAATAAATCTATGCTTAAAAGCTTACATAAATGCATAGTGGACTAGTGACATGATGCTAGAAAGTCCACTTCAAGTTACTTGGTAACATTTGCAGGAGGAGGAGTGTCATGGCAATCTAAGTTGCAGAAGTATGTTGCACTATCTAACTAAAGCAAAATATATTGCTATAATAGAAGCGAGCAAAGAACTGTTATGGATGAAAAAAATTTCAAAGAATTGAGAATGAATTAGAAAAAGTATATTCTACATTGTGATAGTGAAAGTGTTATCAATCTAAGCAAGAATCCTACTTTCCATTCAAGGTTAAAGCATATTCAGGCACGTTATTATTGGATTCATGATGTATTAAATATGAAGTTATTGAAACTTGAGAAAATTCACACAAATGATAACGGATCAGATATGATGACTAAGACAGTAACTGGCGAAAGGCTAATGATATGCAGAGATATAGCAGGATTGCTAGAACTCTCCATGTAGTCAGAAGGGGGAAATTTGTTAAGCAATTGTCCACCCACATGGAGGCAGTTCTCACTTCTCACGTGGTCATATGGGGACCATAATTTTGTGTGTTGGGCTGCTGATATGTTTTTGCTCTTATGTAAAAACAGAGTTGAAAAATAAATCTCTTGCTGCAACATTTTTTTCTTCTCCAACACTCCATCATCATTCCCTTTTCCAGTTTTTCCTTTAGAGTATTTGCAATTGTCATTTGTCTCTTCCATCCATGAAGAGGAAGATTAAATTTGTTATCTCACATTTGGTGAAATCCATCCTCTATTATTTTCTTTGTTGAAATTCATCCTTGTAGTGATGATGAAATCCTCTAATTCTTACTATAGAAGACGCTACAGTATAATTCCATTATTTTATAGTGGAAGTTTTGCCTAGATTGGGTCCCATAGTTTTTTCCCTTTAGCAAAAAGGGATTTTCCACATAAAAATTTTGATTTTTTTGTAGGTTTGATTTTTGAATATTTGTGATATTTATTACTTGAAATTAGTTATCCTCATAGTTGTTAAAGGCGGCCCTAGGTGTGAGGTGCACTTGGATGCAGAGGTTATGCCTTTACACATCGCAAGGCGCGACACTTGAAGAAGGCGTGATTAAGTGCACAGCTAGGCTCGAAGGTGCACTCATGCGGCTGTGGGCATCGCTCATGAGTAGGGCCGTGGGAGGAATTTTCATTTTTTAGTAAATGAAAATAAAAAAAATTGTAAATATAAAAGCTTCGCCATTGTTTTAGGGTCTGGTCGAGGAAAAAGGGGAACGAAGGAGGGATAAATGAACAATAGAGAGGGAAAAAAGCCATTGCTGCCTATCGATGAAGCAAGGTGCCGATCAAAGAAGCTGTTGCTACCAAAGAAGAAGATCTTCTACCGTCAACATCTGCTACTTACGAAGAAGAAATTGACAAATCCGTCATCGGCGACTACTTTTGCTGCCGAAGAAGAACGATCTTCTGCCATTGACCACTGCGGCTGCTTTTGCTACCGTCGATTCCTTTTGTTTATGTATTCTTCTTCCTCTTCTTCCGTCGTTGCTGCTACTGCTGCTCGCAGCTCCTCGTCCTCCTCCTCCGTTGCCGCCCGTTCTCTTACTTTGTTGCCAGTTCTTCTCTCTGTTTTTCTTTTTATTTTAATCTTCACCAGTCACCACACGGCTAGCATGATATGATGATACTACTAGTCGTTAATACTAAGGCATTGATGTTGTTGGTTTTGGCCATTTTTTAATGTTTGTGCCTAACTGGCTCGTTAATCATTTTTTGTTCCTTATTAATTGAATATTTGTGACTTTGTGCCATTGTTGCTGCCGATTATATCGTAGTTGCAGTGTGGCCAATGGTGAGTTATGTTGTTGTATTTTTATTTGATAGTATATGCATTTAGAATTTTTTAATTTAATTTAATTATTTGTTGTTGTGCTATGGTGTTGTCATGTGTCATTGTGCTTATTGGAAATGAAATTGGATTACATGCAATGTTTTAATTTAATTTAATAACTTGCGATTGTCATATGTTGATATCTGCCTATATGGTTGTATCTATCTTGTGTTAAAAAAATGAAAAGTTGTTGTTGCTTGCTGCTATGGCCCTTTACTCCTTAATTTTACATTTTTATTTATTGCTATTAAAATATTTTTTGTGAAGTAGATACTTGTTAATATATCATTTTGAGTAATGAAAAGGACCCAACGTAAAAGTATTCAACTTTAAAAGATCAAAAGGATGTAAATACAATTACATGCAATTTTTGTGGGAAGGTGACAAACGGAGGCATTTACCGAGCTAAGCAACACTTAGCAGGAGGATTTAGAAATGCTGCAACTTGCAAAAAATGTTCAGATCATGTGAGAAAGGAATTAAAGGAGTACATGGTGAGAAAGAAGAAGATAAAAAATAAATTTAGATCCTAATTTTGATTCATATGAATTTGGAGAAGAGGAAGAAGAAGACGTTGCTTTCATTGAAAGTGGTAGCAAAAGAGCAACATCATCTAGTGTTGGCAGTAAAACATTACCATTACCTCCAAAGATGCCAAAACAAAAAGGGCCTATGGACTCATTTTGCACCTCCTAATCCAAAGAAAGAAGTTGAGAAAAGGAAGGCAGAAAAGGGCAAGCAAACTAATATCAATAATACATACAAGAAATAGGTAAGGGAGCATGCATGCAAGCAGTTTTGTAGATGGATGTATGATGCAAGTATTCCTTTTACTGCAATCAAATTTGATAATTGTGTTGTTGTTGTGGAAGCTATTGGGCAATTTGGCTTTGGAATAAAACCGCCTTCCTATCATGAAGCAAGAGTCACTTTTTTAAATAAGAAGTTGGATATCACAAATAACTTGATGAAAGACTACAAGGCATAATGGGCTAGAAATGGATGCTCTATCATGGCAGATTGGTGGAAGGATAAAAGAGAGAGAACCTTAATTAATTTCTTATTAAATTGTCCTAAGGGGATGATGTTTGTGGAATCTGTAGATGTCTCGTCCTATACAAAGACTGGTCAAAAGATGTTTGAGTTATTAGATGAATTCGTGGAAAAAATTGGAGAAGAAAATGTAGTTCAAGTCATCACAGATAGTGCATCTAACAATGTGATAGCACGTAAAACATAATTTCTTATTTAAATTTATTTTCTTGCTATTTTGATAATTATTTTATTATTTTTTCTAAAGTATGTTTGAGTTATGTGTTTAGGAAGGTTATTGGAGGCTGGTCAAAAGATGTTTGAGTTATTAGATGAATTTGTGGAAAAAATTGGAGAAGAAAATATAGTTCAAGTCATCACGGATAGTGCATCTAACAATGTGATAGCACGTAAAACATAATTTCTTATTTAAATTTATTTTCTTGCTATTTCGATAATTGTTTTATTATTTTTTCTAAAGTATGTTTGAGTTAATGTGTTTAGGAAGGTTATTGGAGGCCAAATATCCTCATTTATATTAGATATCATGTGTTTCTTATTGTATACATCAATGTTAGAGGATATTTAGAAGATAAACGAATTTCACCCAACAATGAAAAATGCAGTTAAATTGAGTGGTTACATATATAACCATTCAAGTATATTGAATTTGACGAGGAGATTCACAGGCCAAAAAGAGTTGCTTCGGCCAGCAAAGACAAGATTTGCATTTGCTTTCATCACACTTTCAAGCATTCACGGCCAAAAGAATAATTTGAGAAAAATGTTTACTTTAGAAGAATAGACCACAAGTAAATGGGCAAGGGCAAAGGAGAGACAAGGAAAAAAAATTGCACAAATCGTTATGAGTCCTTTTTGGAATCATGTTGTGCATTAATTGAAGGTTTCAGGTCGTCTTGTTCAAGTCTTATGGTTGGTGGATGGGAAGAGGAAGCCTCCAATGGGATATATTTATGACGCAATGGAGAGGGCTAAAGCCGCAATTGTAAAATCTTTTCAAGATAATGAAGATAAATATAAAGATATCCTCATTATTATTGATAGGAGGTGGAATGTTCAACTTCATCGCCCATTGCGTGTAGTTGTATGCTTTTTAAATCTAAAATATTTCTATTCAAATCTTGATATTGAATCAGATGAAAGGGTGGTGATAGGTTTCTATACTTGTATTTCAAGATTAGTACGTGATTCAGCTGTTCAAGATAAAATTTTAGATGAATTGGCATTATATAAGAAAGTCGAGGGTCTTTTTGGGATGAGCATGGCTATAAGGCACAGAATTACTGAAGCACCAGGAACTTATATATTTATGACGTATTCATAAGTTAAAATTTATTTGTTTATTGAGTTATTCAAACATCATTTATAAAAAATTATTTTTAATAGCTGACTGATGGGGTTGTTATGGTGCTTCAAGTCCAAATTTATAGAAGTTTGCCCAAAAAGTTCTCAATTTAACTTGTAGCTCTTCTGGATTTTAAAGAAATTGGAGCGTATTTGAAAATGTCAGTACTAAGTAACAAAGTAATTAAAATTTAAATATTAAGTTATTCTTATTAGTATTTATATATTATTGCAGCTTCATAATAAAAGAAAAAATAGACAAGAGCAAGCTCGTTTGAATGATTTGGTATTTATAGTATAATAGAGCATTAAGGCGAAGATATAAGTCATGTGATACCATTGACCCAATTACATTGAAAGATATTGATGATAGCAATGAATGGTTGGTTGGAAACATGGAGGAATCTTCAGATGCAGAAGATGACTATGTTTTCAAAGATGATTCTCTAACATGGGGTGATGTGGCCAGAGCTGCTAGTGTTGAGGAGCCAACTCGTCCTGTTAGATCAACTTCTACATTAAGAGGTTCAAAATTTGTTTCATCTTCTTCTTCGGTGAATCCAATAACAATAGAACATGAAGACGAAGAAGATGTTGATGGATATAAATTTAATGATGATGGGGTGATGGTTTACTTCTTGATAATGATGATTTGTAGTTTTTAAACTTCCTTTTGGAATTTTGAGTTTTTGAAGTTTAACTTAATGTCGTTACTTTTTTCTATGAATGGAGAACTTTGAATTTCTTATGCGCTGTGAATCTAATCACATTCAAAATCATATTACTATGTTGAAATGAGATTTATGATTATTGTATAGTAGGTTTTATTTTATTTTTTTGTTCTTGATAATTACAAGTATGCATTTATTTGACTCTTATAATGTTTATATTATTTTATTATTTACTAGTTTTAGGCATTATTTAATTTTTAGATAAATTTTATATAAGGTGCACCTTACTTCAGTCAGGCCCGTGCCTTAAATGTGTACCTTGCATCTAAGCTCCAGGACCCCTACGCCTCTGACAACTATGACTATCCCTATTTAATCTACGTAAAAGGGAGAGTCTATAAATCTCAACATTGTGAATAAGCTTTTTATTTATTCAAGTCCAACAAATTGTATATATTTGTATGTCTTGCCAATAAATATTCAGCTTCAATGGATTGTGTATTATTTGGAAGTTTAACATATTTTTCCTACATGTTACAAGTCTTGGAAGTAGTCTAAACTCTAAAGAGAAATTTTTTGGGCCAACATCATCGATAATATTTTGATTTTGAAGTTTAGAAGGTATTCTTTGGTCTTATCCTACAGATTACTTATAGATTTTTTATATAGTTCATTAATGTCTAATTTTCTAGGAAATTCTTTCGCAATCTAGCTAACCGTTCTTTCTCTGAATCAATTCAATTTTTATACGTTTATTTTAGGACCGAATTGAGGTTTGACAAATAAGGTTGGAGATAAGGTTAAGGTTTAAAAAATCTTAAGTATGATTAAATCGACCAAATTTACGGTCTTAATTTTATCTCTCTCATGTTAATTTATCATCTTCTACATCCACATACTAATCTCGAGTATTTTTGGAAACCGATAAAACTTTTAATGAAAAGTTTGTCGTGCAAAAGTTTTTGAAATATGATAAAACAATGTGATATAATAGGAATAATACTGATACGTAAAAAGAATAAAGTGAAAATATATACGTTAGATATATAAGTAATTGTGTAGAAATGATTGAAAAGTAGGATAATTATATAAAAAGAAGTGAAAAAATAATTAAAAAGTACGATAATTGTAGAGAATAAAAAATTTTAGTTTGAAAATTTGTAGTGAAATGTAAACACACCTTGTGGAGTTTACTTATGCAGGTCCCAGGCCAGGCTCGTTTGTCGGCTTTGGCCAAACATGATTAGAGTGGATGCATAGACAACATGTTAATAATAATAATAATAATAATAATAATAATAAATCACACTACTCTTGTGCAGGTGCACCACACCCACCAAGAAATAATAAATGGGAAACGCGATTTAGGAAAATTAAACGCCCATGGCCTGGCCCTGGTGCATCCGGCTCGCGACCTGGAAATCCCAAACCCTCCCAAAACCCTGCCTTTCCCCCTTCTCCTCCTCATCCCGCCTTCAGCATCCTAATCCTAATGCCACACTCACCCCCATTTCCTCTCCATTTCCCTTGTGCATTCCAATCAATAAGAAGCGAGCGCCCCCAAAGAAGCCTCCCCGCAAGCGCTCTGAATCCCCACGCCTCAAGCTCGTCCAGCACGAATCATGCCGAATCCAGTCCTTGGAGCGCATCGTCCAGCGCGATGTTCTCCTCCGCTTCATCACCCGCACAAAATCCTTCCTCTCCAACCAACCCGAGCGTGTCCTTCTCCTCGACGAGGCTGGCAAGCTCCATCGTGAGCTCGGCTTCCCCCGCGGCCGCAAGGTCACTCGCTATGTCCAACGCCACCCCTCTCTCTTCCAGCTCTACCGCCACACCGATGGCAAGGTCTGGCTCGGCTTCACATACCTCATGGAACAACTCCTTGAAGAGGAGAGCTCGATCATGGATGCTCTCGAGCAATCTCGTGTCACCACTGTCAGGAAGCTCCTCATGATGTCCGCTAAGCATCAGATCCCCCTCTCCAAAATCCACCATTGCCGCCACATCTTTGGCATCCCCGACGACTTCCGTGACCGAATTCCCAAGTACCCGAATTACTTCAAGGTGACGATTGATAGTAAAGGAGTCCGCATGCTCGAGCTCGTCGATTGGGACCCTACTTTGGCAGTGTCAAAGCTGGAGCAGGATTTCGTCCTAGATGAAGAAAGGGTGAAGAGAACCTTCAAATTCCAGCTACCCCATCGGAGGTCGATGGATTTGGATGATGAGGATTCGAGGCGACTCGACGATGCGTCAACGCTACCGCTGGTGTCGCCTTACTCAGATGGATCAGAATTGAAGCTGTGGTCGGTGGAGGCAGAGAAGTACCGGGTCGGGGTCATCCATGAGTTGCTGAGCTTGACATTGGAGAAACGGGCTTCGATTCATCACATAGTGGAGTTCAAGGAGGAATTCAGTCTCACCAAGCATACGTATGAGATGCTTAAGAAGCAGCAGCGAGCATTCTATTTGGCTGGGACGGAGATGAATTGGACTGTGTTCTTGAAGGATGCATACGGGGAAGATGGTGTCTTGAAGGCGAAGGACCCTCAGGTGGTCTTCAACGAAAAGATGTATCGGTTGGCTGGTGTAAAAGGAACAGAGTCTGATATTGAAACGGAAGATGTTGGTTAGCGATTTGGGAATTGGGCTTGGGGAAGGGGAAAGGAAAAGGAAGAGAACATTGTGGAGCCTGTTGCCGTGGATTATCACTCAGGTACTTTCATATATCTGTTGTTCATTTCTGCGTTTGCAATGCTTCGTGGGGAATTCATAATCTTGATTAATTTTCCAGTGCTAACATGAATAGAATCATGGTTGTGAGTCGAATGTTACTTTGGATTGAAATCACAATAATCACCTGACTAGTTGGAAAACTTATGTAGGTATCTGTCCCTACATCAGCCATGTGCAAGACCTGTATGATGTTCCTTCATGATGGATTATGGCCTGAACATCTCCAGGATATATTGGACAATATACTAACCCTTTTGCTCACATCCTAAGCATGACAATATTCGTCCAAGAAAGTTTGCTAGGACTTTGAAGAGCAAGGTACTACTGGTTTGTTGAGTTCTCCGAAGACGATTCAGAAGATTGACTTTCAAATCTCTTGAATTGAAGAAAAGCATATAAGATTATTCTTGGGGGTCTGTTTGATAATTGATCCCAAAAAAATGTAGGAAAAAATTTGGTGGGAAACATTTTGAAAAATTAAAGTAGGGATGTGACGTGATAAAGTAATGATTAAGAATAAAAAAGAATAAAGGTAAAATAGATAGGATATTTGCATGAAAAAATAATTAAAATATAGAAGTAATAATGGAATAGTGCTGTAGTGCAATTAAAATACCGTATCCCAAACAAGCCCTAAAAGTCAAAATCTTTCCCTCTCCATATTTTTAGGATATTGAATAGGCTTCATTTCTTGCCACAAGGCATGTATTGCCTTTTAGTCAGCCTTTGCACTACAATTTGTCCTTCTTCTGTTTAGGTTTCATTGCCTTGTGTGGGTGTGCTGAACTGCTGATGGGGTCTGTACTCCCAGAGAGGAGCTGGTGAACTAATAAGCAGCCATTATGAGTGATAAAACCGAGAATGGCTCCCGATGTAATGTTCAAGATTGCTGCCTGCCTTACGGCCTTCTCTTCCCTTCTTTCATGGTTATAAGACTTAAAAATTAATAATGCTATAAAGCTTCAAGAGGGAATGCCCGAGCGCTTTTCTGGTCTCCTGCTGGTCTTGAGTGGGAATGAACATGCCTTGAAGATCCAGGAAGATATAACCCATTGCTAGGGGAATTTTCAGGGCCCAGCGCGGAAGAAAATAAATATGTATGGTTTTTTCTTAGCTTCTCAGCGGCAATGACTTTGGTGGGAATCTAAATTTTATGAGATTGTTTGTATTTTTCGGACACAGGTTATCTGGGAATGAGGTTTCATAGAGTGAACCTGCGGTAATTCTCGCAATTTCAAGTGAAGATGGAGGGGACAATCTTTCATTTATGAGTTCTAGAACTAATCAATAGTATTATAAAATATTGTTTTAAGAACCGAACTGAACCGGATGGCTGGACCAGTTGGACAGTGAACTACTCATGTCCTGTTTTACTGGTTTTTTCGGTTCAGTTGCAGTTCGACCATTTCTGGGTTTGCACCAGTTGAATGGAAAAAATCAGGAACCAATCATGAAAATGGTTCATGCTCCGGCTTGGTTGTCAAAACATTGCTATAAAATATTTTTCAAAATTTGTAAGGGTCGAATATTTATCAAAATTCCAGATGGGATAATTGCCCACCCTCATCCCATGGCCCATCCTGCCTACTCTGCAATGCTATGTGTGGTTGGTCTTTGTCTAGATTTAATGAGGAGATCTGAATCATCGAATTTCTTTTTCTAATTTAAACCGCAAAAGAACTTCAAGGGGGGAAATAAAAGTTATACATGATGGACTGATAGTTATTATCTAACCTGAAGATCTCAACTAGGCAACAAAGAAGTTGTGCACAGTTGGGCAGGAGTACTCAGAGAGTTGGCTGCGGCTAATCAACTATCAAATTCGTCAAGAGCAAAGACACTCAAATATAAAAAACAAGAAATCTATTTTCAAATTTATTTGTATATTAGTACGCCTAAATTTGCTTATGATAATGTTCTATATCATAAATTGCTTTGCAAGGCTTCTGATGGAAATTAAAAGCTATAATTTACTTTATCCGATTTGTTAAATTGGAAATGAAAGTTGTGCCATGATTTTCAAAATGCTAGCCTGCAGGGGTGCATAATAAGCGGGTTTAACCTCTTTTATAAATGTGTTAGGGTTAACCTTTTTACCTAAATGGATTACAACCCTCGCCCCCAACAATTTATTTAAGCTAAATAAACAAATTAGGATTGATTATCGGTAACTGGTTAACTCATTTAACTCATTTAGTGATCTATTTAATCCTAACTCATTAACAACTCATGCACCATAAGCATATAATTCAAACCTTATATTGTCTAATCCTTTTTGACTTGGACAATCTATACCATGCCACTTATTTTTTATTATCAAGTATATCTATAAGCTATCAATTGTTTTAAATTATTCTGGAGCCTAGTTTTGATTTATTTCATGTAGTTTTAACAAATCGATTTATTTAGATAACTTGTTAACAATTTATTAACAACCTCTCCAGACAACGTGCTAACCCACTTCAACCTGACAACCCGTTTATTAAATGAATTATAAACATATTAAAGTTGAAATTCTTGTAAATTAGTTAATAGTTGGATTAGAATTAAGATTACATAAATGTGTTAGAATAAGGTTTAGACTCCAACCCACCTTATATGATCCGTTTACGCTTTTATTACATTGCAATTTATATTTATGTTGTAAATGATACTAGGCAATGATTCAATGCAACTAGGTTGCATTCCTTGCTTTATTATTTTAAAATGTTTTCCTCAAATCTAAATAATTTATCATATTTATCAATTTGCATTTTGTTAGGGATTTCAAAATGCAATGTGTTATTTCCAATAAAAAAAATGCAATTTGTTATTGTTTCCTTTACATACTATATATTCATTTTTAAAATTCAATAATTATATAATCATTTTTAAAATATGTTAAATTCTGATAAAATGGAAGTTCTCAATGAAAGGTGATGCTAGGGCACCACGATTAAGCATATATCATGCATTGAATCATTGCCTATCCATAACAAGGTATCCAAATGAGATTCTCAAATTGAAGTGATTGCAACAAGTCTATCGTTTTTTTCCAATAAATGCATTCATAAGTAATATAATAAACTACTTCTATTAAGGTAAAAATAGATGGGCGTAATTCAATGTAATAACATAGAAGCGAAACTCATTAAACTATGGATCGGCTTATATGAAACCCCATCAATGTAATACAATAGAAGCGGAACTCATTAAATGATAGATGGCTTTATATGAAACCACTTCAATGTAACCCGTTTACGAGTTATGTATCATTATTAAGTGAGAAGGTAACTCACTAAACTATGGTCAGCCTTTTACATTTTTTTGGCATCTTCTATTCCAATGAAAATTGTCATTGTTAAGGGAAACCTTCCATCCCGCATCGATTATGTGCGGAAATGGGAGGGGCCCATTGCATTATAAAAGGACAGCTGGTCCCCCCCTTTTCAACAAACAAAAATCCAACGGTAGAAGCTGTTTTAGGATTAAGCTAGGCCAGATTTTTGGCTAGGTTGGAAAGTCCTTTTGGGTTAAGCACTTTTGAGGTATGTTATTGTTATAGCATTGTAATATTCAGTTTTTTCATTTAGAGAAGTTATTTTTCATCATTAGCATAATTGTTGTGGGATATGAGTGTTGCTTTGATATATTTCAAGTAGCATTATTGTGGAGTTATTTCAAGTATTATTGTGGGGTTATTTTCAAGTTGTATTGTGGGATTTTTTCGAAGTAGTGTTATTATTAAATGAAATATTTCCAACAAGTGGTATCAGAGATAACATTATTTTTTGAATATTATTATAGTTGTTGGGGTGAGCAAAGTTGTTTTCTAAACGAGACTCTACAGAAGTCAATTTTAAGAATCCTCCCAAATAGCTTCAACCAACAGTATTAGGCAATCACAAATTCCATAGCTCAGAAGTAAAAATTATGAACATTAAAAAACTCAAATGAAAATTATTTTTAATTTTGAGGATATTTAGGATATTGTTGAAATTTTGTGTGAAGAACCCACACTAGAAGTAGAAAGTGTTATGCAATAAGCACAAAAAATTGAATTGAAGAATGTGAGAAAGAAAGACCAAAAGGGTCTTGCTTTTCTACATCAAGCAGTAGATGAAGAAATTCTTGAAAATATTGTAGCAGCAGAAACATCTCATGAAGCTTGGAGTATCTTTGAGACGAATTTTCAAGGAATTGCATGTGTCAAGGCCAGTCGATTACAAGTCTTGAAAGCTGACTTCGAAAATCTTAAGATGAAATCATCAAAATCGATAACAGATTACTTTCCTCATACATTAGCTATTGCTAATCAAATGAAAACCAATGGTGAAAAAGTTGCTGACATTTCTATTATACAAAAAATTCTTAGATCTATGATCCCAAAATTTGATGCGGCATGTCAAATTGAAGAATTTAAAGATTTATCTAATACATCAGTTGATGAAGTAATGGGATCACTAATCATACAAGAAGTTAGAATAAACCAACACTAAACTGAAAAGCAAGCATTACAAACAAAGCAAGTTTTTAGTAATTCAAATGCAGAAAGAGGTAGAGCTGCTTCATATGGCAGAGGCCAGGGTAATTGAGGAAGAGGAAGATTCAATGCAAATGAAACTTGTAGAGATGTTCAAAATCAAGAATTCAATCAAAATGGAGGAGGCAATCGTGGACGTGGCTGAGTCGTGGTCAAATATTTTGACAAATACGAGGCAAAGTAAACTATGCCCAAATAGATAAGTCTCATATTCAATGTTATAATTGCAGTAAATTTGGTTATTATAGTTCTGAATGCTATAGTAATCCTGCAAATCAAGAATGGGTTTACCATACAGAAAAGAATAGCGATATGACAGAAACACTGCCTCTAACAGGCAATACTACACAAAAACTGAAGATTTCGTGTGGTACTTGGATACTGATTCTAGTAATCATACGTATGGAAACAAAGATTATTCTCTCAAATTAATGAAAGTTTTCATTCTGCTGCTAAATTTGGTGATATTTCCATCATTAAAATTGTCGGAAAAGAAAAAATTCCAATTCGGGCAAAAGATGGATGCTGAACAATTGAAAATAAGCAGAAATAAGTCATTGCAAATGTCAAGATGATACCAAACAGAATGTTTCCTCTTCATATTCAAAGTGGAAGGTTACCATGTTTCAATGTTATTGTAAAAAATGATTCGCGGCTTTGGCATTTAAGATTTAGACATTTGAATTTTAGTGGACTGGAATTATTGTATTAAAAGAATATGGTAATAGGATTACCATCAATCGATCGCCCAAATGATGCATGGGAAGATCGCATAGTGGGAAAGCAACATTGAATTTATTTTCCAACAAGACAGTCAAGAAAGGCTAACGATCTACTGAAGATTGTTCATTCAAATATATGTGGGCCTATCGAACCTCGATCATTTGGAGATAAAAGGTACTTTATAACCTTTATTGATGATTTCAACAGAAAAAGATGGATTTTCTTTCTTGAAGAGAAGTCAGAAGCATTTTCAGTGTTTTGAAAGTTTAAGTTATTTGTTGAAAAGTAAAGTGGTCGTCCTATTAAATGCTTAAGAACTGACCAAGGTGGCGAATATACCTCAAATGACTTTGTTCGATTTTGCGAAAATCATGGTATCAAACACCAATTGACTACGACGTACACTCAACAATAAAATGGAGTTATAGAAAGAAAAAATCAAACAATTATGGACATGGTCAGAAGCATGTTGAAAACAAAATCTCTACCAAAAATGTTTTGGGCAGAAGCTATGAATTAGAGTGTTCATGTATTGAACTTGTGCCCAATAAAAAGTATAAGAAATATGATACTAGAAAAAACATGGAGTGGCTACAAGCCAAGTGCAACACATCTCAGAGTTTTTGGTTGTATTGCTTATGCTCATATTCCGAATGAAAAGAGAAAGAAACTGGATGACAAAAGCGAGGTATGCATTTTTATTGGGTGCAGTGATTATTCTAAGACTTATCGACTTTATAATCCCAAAATTGAAAAAATTGCAAAATAGTAGAGATGTAACTTTTGCCGAAGATAAGGGTTTTTAGTAGACAGAAAGTAAGGAAAAGATTATTCCTTCGGAATTTATAAAAAATGGGAAAAAATTGCCAAAGTCAAGCAGAATACAAGATGAAGTCAATTCACCCAGAAGAAAAGAGTCATTAAGAGATGTAGCTTCATCAAGTACCACTGAGGCAACTGCTAGACCCTGAAGAACTCCAAAGCAGCCCAGTTGGATGAGAAATTTTATTGTAAGTAATGACAATGACATGATATCGATGAAAATAATGATGAAACCTCACTTGCACATTTTGCTTTCTTTTCTAAAACTGATCCATTAGATTATAGAAGTGCTGCAAAAGATGAAAAATGGAAGAATGCAATGCAGGAATAAATAAATTCATAGAAAAGAATAACACATGGAAATTGGTTGATCTTCCTGAAGAACATAAACCCTTTGGTGTAAAGTGGGTTTATAGAACAAAAATTAATGCAAATGGTGAAGTTGAAAAGTATAAAGTCAGATTTATTGCTAAAGGCTACAAGCAGAAAGGTGGAATTGACTACAATGAAGTCTTTGCACCCATAGCTCGGCAAGAAACGATCAGGTTAGTTCTCTCATTGGTCGTTGAAAATTCGTGGTCTGTTTTTTAGTTGGATGTAAAGTCTACATTTCTACATGGAGGTTTAATCAAAGAGGTATATATGGAATAACCCCCTGATTTTATTAAACCAAAAAGTAAAAATAAAGTTTACAGATTGAAAAATGATTTGTATGGTTTAAAGCAAACCCCTTAAGCATGGTAGAGTCGTATTGACTTTTTTTTTGAAAATATGGGATTCATTAAATGTCCATATGAACATACTCTTTATGTGAAATATGGAAAAGGAGACAAAATATTGATTGTTTGCTTATATGTGGATGATTTGATATATATACAGAAAATGATTAGTTTATGATAGATAAATTTAAACAATTAATAGAAAAAGAATTTGACATGACTAATATGGGATTGATGAATTATTATCTTGGAATTGAGGTTAATCAGTCAAAAGGAGGCATTTTCATAACTCAAAAAAAAGTATCTAAAAGAAGTGCTACAGCATTTTTAGATGGAAACAAGTAAGCCCGTTTGCACTCAGGTTATTATAGGATTGAAATTATCTAAAGATAATGGTGGAAGAAGAGTGGATAGTACTTTATATAATCAGATTGTGGGTAGTTTAATGTATTTGACAGCTACAAGGTCGGATATCATGTATGTAGTCAGTTTGATCAGCAAATACATGAAAAGTCCAAGGGAAATGTATCTCCAAGCTGCAAAAAGAATCTTGCGTTGCTTGAATGGGACAAGAAACCTTGGCATTTTATATGATAATAAAAATTCTTGCTTTATAGGTTTTACTGATAGTGATTATGCAAGAGATCTAGATGACAAAAAAAGCACATTAGGATATGTCTTCTTCTATGAAGATGGAGTGGTATCATGGTCATCAAAGAAGCAATCGATTGTGACATTATCTACCAAGGAAGCGGAGTACGTTGCAATAACAGAATGTGCATGTCAAACTATTTGGCTGAAAAATATACTCAAAGGGTTGAATTATTAAGAAAATGCGTCAATTCACATATTCTATAATAATAATTCAGTAATTGCACTCGCCAAAAATTCGGTTTATCATGGAAGAAGCAAGCACATTGACATGCAATGTCATTTCATCCGTCGGTTGGTGAAATAGAAGAAAATTGAGCTCTCGTATTGCAGGACATCCGATCAAGTGACTGACATATTCACTAAGCCTTTGAAAACTGATCTATTCGTAGCATTAAGAAATTTACTTGGCCTTTGTAATTTAGATGGTTCGATTTAAGGGAGAGTGTAAGGAAACCTCCCATCCCACATGGGTTATGTGAGGAAATGGGAGGGGCCCATTGCATTATAAAAGGGCAGCCGGTCCCCTCCCCACCCGCCCATTTCCAACATAAAAATCAAGCAGCAGAAGCAGTTTTGTTATTAAGCAAGGCCAGATTTTCGGCTAGGCTAAAAAGTGCTTTTGGATTAAGCTCTTTTGATGTATGTTGTTATTATAGCATTATAATATTTAGTTTTTTTCATTTAGAGAAGTTATTTTTCATCATTAGCATAATTGTTGTGGGATATAAGTATTGCTTTGACATATTTCAAGTAGCATTATTGTAAAGTTATTTCACGTATTATTGTGAGTTCATTTTGAAGTTGTATTGAGGGATTATTTCCAAGTAGTGTTATTGTTGAATGAAATATTTTCAACAGTCATTGCAAATTCAAACTTGTTAGAACAGAAAAAAAGAATTGCGAAGCAAACTTATTTTCGTTGATATATATTCTTTCCAGAGGACCAAGGCCATGTTGAAACGAACAAGCAACTAAAATTTGTCAGCGTAAATAGTGCTCAACGTCGATTTTATCAATTACAATGAAAATCACCAAATGGGTCTCCTTGTAGTTGTAGTGTCGTGACAAACTATAAGGCTGGAAGTGCCCAACGAAATTATAAATCTTGTTAGAAGTCTCTATTTTAAAGGAAATTTCAGAAAGCAGCAACCAAAAACTTAAGGAAAAAACAAAATGTTGTTATAGTGCAAGAACAATCGAATAGGCATGCATGCACGCCTGCCCCAGCATGAAATTAAAGATGTAATATCGAAGAGCGAGAGACGAGGAACAAATTAAAAGCAAAACGGAATTACTGTGCTGATGGCAACTAATACATCTCTGATCTTGAATTCCCCCTGTACACTAGTTGTAGAAAGTTTACATTGATTACATCGAACATCACCATGCATGTCTGAGCACAAGCAACTCAATATTCATCGATCCATAATAAACAAGAAAGAGAGTCCCACACCCACCCAACATCATATCCTCCAGCTGCATCGATCTGCATGCCTCTCTGTCTGGATGTCTAGTGAATAATTAGTAACCCCTGAATGTTTGGATAATGGTGTTGTGCCATGGGTCAGAAATGTGCTGTAGGAGATTGTCAAAGGGTCCCTTTCCTGTCACGTTGTGTTGCACCACAAACCCCAGGAACGCCAACATTGCTAGCCTCCCTGCAACCAAATTCATCCACATTAATTGTAATTAATTGATTAATTATTAAAGGGTAATTAAATGGTATATGATTGTCATTGATATATACCGTTGGCAAGTTCCTTCTCCTTGGCTTCAAGAGTAGGAGCGAAATTGAGAGGGTTGAAAACGCTGCCTGGGTATCCGCACTCATGGGGAGGCAGGCTGTAGTTCTTGAAGATGGGATCTTGATTCACGCATCCTGGGTTCTTGATGTCTTGCCATCTTCTGATCTCCACGTAGTGGAACAAGATGAACTCGATGACAAAGAGGGTGGAGGACGATGCAAAGTACTCTGCCTTGCCGGCATCGTACCACTGCGGTGCGCTGATGATGCCGATCTTCGTCAAAACTTCCGGCAGCAACATCCCTGCCACACCCAACATGGCCCAACGCCCATTCACAAGCTCTGCCTGCACGTACCACCTCAAGTTCTCTGGGTCCTCTGCCAACCCAAGTGGGTCGAATCCGTTGTCACCGGCGAGGCTAATCACACACACACACACACATATACAGATAGAAACATATAATAATAATTACAATATCATCAACAAATATTAATTCATTGTATGAAATTAAACGTAAGCTAAAATATGTATATGTAAGTACCTGCCATCGAGATAAGCCGGGGAAGCCAAGCCAGGCAACCACTCGCCTTTTTTGGCGACGATTTTCAAAGGCTTGGAGGTAGCAGCAGCAGCAGGCGTTTTAACCACTAATTCTCGTGCCAATCTGCCAGGCGAGCCTGTAAGGAATCTGGATTTCAACGCTCGTGGCTGGAAAGCCGCAACTGGGGAGGCCTGAGCCGTCACCATTGCCATCCTAGCTAATTCCCTTTCCTTACTGAGTGCTGGCAAATCTGATACAGATGCCGGCGATGGCGGCTCTGTTTTGGGGGATCCTTTTGTATTTCTTTCGCTGGCCAATGTTGTGGCCCAAATCGATGCTGGGAATGGACGGCTGGATTTGGTGGTCTGGGATATAATCTGACGTTGGAGATCCCATGTGTTATTCAGCCAACCAATGGGAGGTTCTCTTCCTTATCACAACTTATCCATTTCCCAAATCCTAAAATCTATCCGGCCTCCTTTGTTGGGCAAATGAAAATCTGGTGGATCCCATATACCCACACAGCAGCTGCCAAGTAAGCTTGCACGGGAGGGAAATGAATGGCTTAGGCCTGCGAGAGAGAGAGAAAGAGGGATTCTGTCGAATCTAAAAGGCAACAGATGAGTGGATGCCATTGTTCCTCGCTTCAAAATATCATGACACGAACAGGGTGGGGCTCTTAGGACTCTGGTTGAACTCAATTAACATTAACTCTGTCTACCAACTACCAAGTTGAGTTTTAGGTTAAAATTTATTTTGATGAATTTATGTTTTATTTAAAAGTAATAAATCTAAATTTTCATATGAATATATCATAATAACAAATCATATAAGTTAATATAATAATATATAGTTATACTATGGACTTATAAAAAATATAACAATATCAAGAATATTTCTAGAAAAAATTTAACATGAAAATAAAATAAATGAAGAAAATTAATGGATGTAAAGATAAATTACATATATAAAAGATAAATATAAATAAAATAATATACTTTATTTCTAATATAATTACAATATACCAAATATATATTCAAATATAAATATAAATAACATAAAAAAACACAAAATATAAAGAATTATTGTTTAAATATTATAATATATTTTATAATAAATAAAAATTAGGAAATCGAGTTGGAGTTCAATTCAATCTTAACTCCATCATATTTATAAATTAGGTTTCTTAGATTCGTGCTCAAGTTGTTTTTAAAAAAAAAAGTTCTCACACTATCATAGATGGGTTGGAATAGCCGAGTTCCAGCTTAACTCAACTCAAGTTGCACTCCTAAACACAATGATGCACTGCACAATCAGTACGAATTTCAAAGATAATATTGTTTCATTCCAAACAACATTCGCATGTATCAATTCCATAATCTTTATAATGCGTTTAGCCTAAAACTGACAAGTACGCATCCAATATTTGCAGAGAAATAGAGAATCCTTTCTATTTCGTAATTTAAAAATTCATAAGATTCCGACCGGTTGATAGCTAGGTAAGTATATGACAAATGCTCAATGTCTTCTGACCAGTGATGGGGAGGATTCTTGTCATTTTAATTGATTGAGAAATTAGACAACCAGGAACCATGCATATGCCATGCTCACAAAACTCCCACTCTAATAAACACAGCTCGATAATACTGTGGGCAAGGGTCTAGTCCAATGGTTGCAGTAATTAGCTCTACATTTTTTTTTATGTAAGTAATTAGCTCTACTTGTGCAACAAAGGGTCGCTTTTTCTGTAGTTTTTTTTTAACTACTAATTCATCTATATTTTTCTATCTGTCTTTGATGCCAAAATGACTTTGATTGAAAAAAAATAATTTATGGTATCAGAATGTCTTCGATTGAAAACTTATACGTTGTAATAATTTAACCTCACTTAAGTGTTATCAAAGCAAAATTTTCCAATGAATATATTCTCTAGGCATTTCAATATTATGAGTTTTCCTATAAAATTTCTATTCCTTTCACAACCTTTTACATACCCAAAATATACAATCATTTTCAAGCCTACAATCAAAATATTTTCACGTTCCCAATTTAACTGGACCGTATGCAAAATTACATCCATAAAATTTTGTTCCAAAGACGGATTTGCTTGATTCAAACCCGAGTGAAAAATCATGAACTTCACCTTGTATATTTCACCTATTTTTATGGAGAAATACCCTTCCATGTGCTCGCTCTTGATTTTCAGATCTAATGTCCACCATGGCCCAAGTAGAAATGCATATGTTTCTCCATTTTATTGTTTCGAAGAAACTCAATGGCCTAAAAATTGAGAACCCTTATTGATGTTTACATTTGAAAACTAACTCATTACTTGAAAGCCCAAATTTGTGTAGGGATTATTTGAAGAATGGGCTCACAATAGCTCCAAGCGCACATTAGAAGCAACAACCACCAATCTATACCTTTGGTTAAGAGCAACACCTTTGAAATTGACCCTTGAAATAATGAAGAAACATCCATAAAGTTAGGTCCCATAAAAAATCGAGGTAAAATAAATGAGGATCAAGGCACAAATGAGGAGTTAAATTCAATGAAAGGGAGAAATTTGACTTACTGAGCAACTAATACTATGGGCCCTATGGTGATTTTCCAAAACCAACCACAAAATTACTAAGAAGGACCCCTATTAGTTGGAATTTTGCAAAATGGGCAGTGGTGAACGCATCAAATGTTACCAAAAGCAATTGACATGTAACTTTTTAAACATAGGGGCATACTCCACCATTCCACCAAGGCTGAGGACCTCCAAAAATTCCACTGCCATTTTACTATCTTGCTTCCCTATAATTTTTGTTTTTCCTTTGCTTTATATCATTTGGTGGACCCATGATGAGAATGGTGAATTGGTAAAAAGGAATCAGGTGTCTTGATCTTGGCCAAATCACAAAAAAAAAAAAAAAAATTCACATGGCACCTATGCTATGCTATGGTCTTCTTCCTTTTTTCTCTGTTAATGGCATTAGTTTGAAGGTGTTGACACCATTAGTCTGACTGATACTAGTGTCAGTAGGCTAGGTGCTACACACATTTATTATTTTTTAAAGTTTTTTACAAACCTACTAAATTAGATATATTTAATTTATAAACCAAGTTTTATTATTTTTGGATATAATTAGTATTTTTATTTTTTAAACACAACGGTATTATGGTCATTTCTACTTGTGAAAAATGACCACAAAACATTCAAAAAATCGAATTATAAAATAAATATATTTAAATTAATAAGTTTATAAAAAAACTCAAAAAATTTTAAAAAATACGTTAAATGCCTGCAATTAAGGCCAACTACGAGTGGCCAAAGGGAGTCAGCCCTCTATTCCCATAAGGCACATTTGAGGTTGTGTACAGAATTCCACACGTAAATGGGCCTCCACTTGTCAAAGCCCATTTTGGAAGACAGCGGTCAAACCTTTTTTTTTATTTTTGTCAGGAGGAGCTTTTTTTTTTATCATTATCAAGAGGAACCTTTAAGACGAAGTGAAGAACAATTTTTCTCAAGCTAAATAGACTGAGGACAATACAATGAACGGCTTGGATCAAGCAGATAGTCAATATTTCATTGATTTTTAGAGTAGTCAAATCATGCATGAAAACCCAGAAACGAAGATTTGCATCCACGGTTGCAACTCAAGTAAGGTACCATGGTCAATCCATCAGGTACCTTAAAATAAACAAGGAAAGTTCCTATTTTCTAACTCATAAAGCAAGCAAGCTCCAAATTATAAAAAAAAAAAAAAAAAAAAAAAAAAAAAAAAAAAAAAACATCTGGTATAATTAGAACTCATAGAGCAAGTAAGTTCCAAATAAAAAAAACATCTGGTATAATTAGAGTAGGATAGGTTTCAAGGTCCCACTACATTTCCAAAATTAGTAATATATATTTAGTATCTCTTTTATGAAATATATTATATCTTTGAAGATATAAAATATATTTTTTAAAATATAAAAACTTGATTAATTTATTTATTGTTTAGTATATCTAACAAATGAATTTTAAAACTACATCATTATCATATTGGTTACAATTTTATCATATTTGTTACAAGTTTTTAAGTAATACAATATGAAGAATAATGTAAAGAACCAATTTGGAACTAAAGTAATCTTAAAAAATAGGGTCCAATATGTCTAAAATCCATCCAACCTAAAATAAAATAGGGTAGAAATTTTTGAAAATAGAATAAAGGTAACTTTAAAGTAGAGTAACTTTATTTTTATACCAGATCAAGACAACATTAGTTTGACTTTCATATTTTTTTCAATAAGTCTCATAATAGACTTCGGATTAGTCTTGAATCAGTTTTGGGATAGCGAGTCAGGTAAAAATATAAGTTAAATAAGATAGCTTTAAAAAGTTATATACCAATCAATCACAAAAACACATATATGCTAAATTTAAATGTTGTTTGTTTCAATATTTCACTAATTAATAAAAGAGAAATGATCATGTTAACCCGCTTAAGCGAATGTCTTGCTTAGACGACCTCGAAAAATTCATTTACAATATTTTTTTTGTTTTTTTCTTATACACTTATTTATCTAAATATATTTAATATATAAACTAAGTTTTATTATTTTTGGATATATTTATATATTTTTTGGAGATTTTTAAAAATAGAGGTATTTTAAGTACATATATACACGTGGATGTTTAAAAGTCTCAAAAATGGTCATTTCGTTAAAAATCATTAGTCAAAATTTTTATAAATGCCCAAAATATCCTATTATAAAATAATAAAAGATGAAATAAAATAAAAGAAGATAAATTAGGGCTCTCCAATTTAAGGCTCATA
Source organism: Annona cherimola (assembly GCA_030490835.1). Taxonomy (NCBI): domain Eukaryota; kingdom Viridiplantae; phylum Streptophyta; class Magnoliopsida; order Magnoliales; family Annonaceae; genus Annona; species Annona cherimola. The sequence continues at coordinate 78,956,679 of CM059976.1, forward strand.
TGCAATTAGGGCATTGGTGAGTTATGATATTCAATTTTTTAATTATGTCAAAATTTTGATAGGCATATTAGTAATTTTACATATCAACTAATGGTGTTAACTCGCAGAATTAGTGTTTTTCATGTTAACTACAAATGTAATGGGTATATCTAGGATTTTAAAAATAAATGACTATATTTTGGATTACAGGCAAATGTAATCAGTATATTTGGGAAAAGTCCAATAAGTTAATAAAGCATATTTCATTTAGAGTGTGTTTAAGAAGTGAAAAAACTTTTGGATCAAACGTATGCAGTGTAAAAGTTATTAAATGGCAGAAAATAATGTGGCATAGAAAAAGCAATGATGAAGAATGAAGAATAAAGAAAATAAAATTAAAATGGACAATATAGTTATACAGGAAGATGTGAAGAAATAATTAAAAAATAAGGTAACTATGGAGAGCAAAAAGTTTTAGTTTAAAATTTTTTTATGTGGCCAAACACACCTTTATAATAGATTTTGACATTTTAAAAAATATTTCTTAAAATAATAGTTTTTTCTGTGAGTGTTTCTGAAATATTGAGAAAATTATAATAATGCATAAAAGTTATATACATGCAAATTATTCTTATTAATTATTATTTTTTGGATAAATTGATTCTTATATTATCGATATAGTTAATTGTAAAAAATATAAAAATTTTGAAAGAAAATGAAAATAAGATTTAAAATAGACTTATAATTTTTAATAAATGAATATATGCAGGACGGGTTGAGATTTTTTTTATCAAGATATGGTTAACTTATCCTGACCCTATTTTTGAATTTAAGTAAAAAAGGTTGATTTATCCCTCTACCAAGTTAGGGGTAGGCTACGAGTCAACCCCACTCCAAGTCCTACCCTTATTTAAGAGTATGTAGGGTGGGAGGTCTATGATTCGAAGTTAGTTAAAAATATTTTCCTCATTTGCTCATCCTTTTGTAGTGTAAATTTTTTATATGATATGAGTGATGATGATGAGTGAAAAAATAAAGTTAAAAGAGATAAGGTAATTGTATAGGTAATTATGAAGATATAATTGAAGAAGAGAGCAGTTGTATAAGAAAATGTAAATAAATTATTTAAAAATATGATAGCTATGGATAATCAAATGTTTTATATTAACAAGTTTATGAAAATGCCATACACACCCGCAAATGAACAATTTAATTTAATTTGGTTTAGAGTTGAGACTGGAGTCTAGCTCAGGTAGGCAATTTTCAATCTGGTGAGATGGGTCTTTTTCTTGTATGATCACATCAATTAATTTCCAGTCCATGTGACCTGTGGGACGGACTCCGATTTAGTGCTCCCGGGAGCGTGCAGTGCTGCATGCTCTCGGGCGCATACATATATTTTTTAATTTTTTTTTTGAAAATATTTTCATAAAAATATTAGCCAAAGTGTATTTAACATATATATCAATTTTTACCATTTTTAGATATTTTTAGATATTTATTTTTTATTTTTGAAAATCAGTGGCATTTTAGTAATTTAAAATTACGTAAAATGCCACTGATTTTCAAAAATAAAAAATAAATACCTAAAATACTCCAAAAATGGTAAAAATTTACACACAGATTAAATACACTTGGGCTAACATGTTTATGAAAATATTTTCAAAAAAAAGTAAAAAAAAAATATATGTATGCGCCCGGGAGCATGCAGCACTGCACGCTCCCGGGAGCACTGAATCGGGGTCCCTGTGGGACGGGCTGTAACAAACAAAAGAGAAAAGATGGTCCAACCACGTTCCAATCGAACTAACGTGGGAAATGAAATTCTCAATTCAAATTCAAATTTCTCTTCTACCCATCCCAAATGGAGGAATGATTCAACACTAATTTTTCCAGAGGAATGACTCGATATTATTTATGTAGGGAATAGTTTGGTAGACTCGGCAGTGAGATAAATGGAAAGTTAAGTTTGCAATATCACAGACAGAATGATTAAAATATAAGGTAAAATTGAAAAAAAAAATAATATATACGTTAATTGGTTAAATGAGATATCAAGTTGTTTCCTTATATATATATATACACACACATTTGCATATATAAAAATATAATTCTATACATTAACCATGCATCAGGACCAAAAATATATTTTTTTACTATTTTTCATAAGATTATTATATATGCTAAATGTATTTAATCTATATAACAAGTTTTAATATTTTTGAATATATGTACATATTTTTTTTTGAATTTCAAATATACCCCTACATTTGAAATTCAAATGTATATATATATATACACACACATCTTTAAAAATAATAAAACTTGTTTTATAAATTAAATACGCTTAAAATAATAGAGAAATAAGATTAAAATGTAACAATATTTATTAGGAATGTAAAAAGTTGCATTGAAAATATAAAAAAATTGCTTTAAGAATTTAAAAAAAATCTGTATTATGAGTAAGGATACACATTCCATTTAGAGATGGTGAAGAAGGAAAGCTAGAATTCCCTTCCTTTGAATGAATTTCAAAATTTAAATAAATTTCAATTCAAAGTGTAAATTGAGCACGTATGGTAACCAGTCATGGGAAACATAGGTGGGAAATAGTGGGATGGTTGATTTCAATGCTCCTCATTAATTAATTAATTATTATATTTTTTCACTTTTACCTTTATATTTTAATTATTTTTCCAATCAGCTACTATCCAACAAATCTATTTATTTCAATTTCACTCTTATCATTTTATTTCAATCACAATTTTTAAAATATTTTATTTTCTACTCCCACACAAAACTACATTTTACACACTTTTCACTTTGTCGAATGTCCCCTAAAGGGTGCTAATCATAAACGTAGAAAAGAGAATGGAATGAGAAATGTACTAATAACAAGATGGTCCCCTGAGGAAGGACCCGGACCGGACCTCTAAAAATTTTGCACGTGATCAGCAATCGGGTGCGCATCTTTTAGACAGAAATAGAATCAATCCACTGCCATAATCCACATGATGAGATGCGATGCGATAGAAACGGTACATAATCCGATCCGACTCGTCTCGTCTCGTCGTCTTCTGCTGCGCAGCCCAGCCCAGCCCCAGAGCGGCAGATCAGACAGAGACAAAGGAGGGGTTCCTCTCGGAAGATGTTGATAAACAAGGTTTTTTTTTTTTTCTTCAAAGGAAAAAAAAAAGTAACAGAATGAAGTGATGCAACATGAGTAAAATGGTTAATTGATTTTTTATAATTATTATATTACAATAATCTCAACTAATATTATAAGCGAGCCCTTAAATATTCTTATAAATTTTTTTAATAATAATCTTATAAATATCTCAAACATCTCAACTGATACATAGTTGTAGTCTATCCTATTCGTATCTTATTTCTAAAAAGTCTACCTTACCCTACTCGCTTACATAGTCGGTTCCTACTATACCCTACCCATCCAATTAACTACAGGGTCGGTTTTGGTTTCAATTTCTATTCCAAATCAGTTCCTACAATAACACTAATGATAACGGACATTCATCGTATGCTCCCGGGCACCGCATGCTCCCAGGCGCATACACCTATTTTTTTATTTTTTTTTCAAAATTTTTTTTAATGAAATTGTTAGCCCAAGTGTATTCAACGTATGTATAAATTTTTACCATTTTTGGAGATTTTTAAATATTTATTTCGGATTTTTAAAAATTAGTGGCATTTTAGGTAATTTTAAATTACTAAAATGTCACTGATTTTTAAAAATTCGAAATAAATACCTAAATATCTCCAAAAATTGTAAAAATTTATACATACGTTAAATACACTTGAGCTAACAATTTCATGAAAAAATTTTGAAAAAAAAATTTAAAAAAAATAGGTGTATGCTCCCGGGATCATGCAGCACTACATGCTCGCGGGAGCATACGATGAAAGTCCAATGATAACATGTGAAAAAATATTTTTTTCGTTGTTTTAAATAATATAAAGAAAAACTCATTTAGACTTTATAATTTATAATTAATTTTCATTTTGTTGTTTTTACATCTATTTACACATACTTTATAGCCTCATTATCCATATTAATAATCACATTCACGTCATTATCGGCATTCATGTTATGATCATCCATCATTACAAATACAAACCATATTTAATTTATAAAAAATTAAATAACGAAATCAATCCAATAATTATTATTATCGATGAATAGGGGATAGAGACTATTATGTATTTATCTATATACACATATTTATAATTATTTACATATTAAGGTACTCATGTGGTTACCCATTAGGGTTGATATTCGGTACCCAACGTGCGTACCTTACTTTTACCCTATTTAAGGGATTGGGTAATGATTTCTACCCTATCTGTGCTTATAGGTAAAATTTTGTACTTTATCCTATCCAATTTAGGATCGGGTCAGTGAGTACCCAAAGATATTTACCTCGACAGCAACTAGCTAATACAGAACGCATGCACCAACATTCCAACCCAACACTTACACACGAGTGACCGGCCTTGGTACCACTTAATTGATTAATTAGGTAAAAATATGTAAAAATAATAATAATAATAAGACCAACTTAAAATAATCAAGCAAATAAAATGTCAAATGATTGATGGGTAAGAACGAAGGAGAAAATTATTTTCTCCTGCCAAACGGACTTTGAAGAAGAAAATATGGAAAGCAAGTGGCTGGATTTTTCCAAGAAATTCACTACACCACGGCACTACAGCAAACAAAAGGACTCCGATTAGCACTGTTCCCACTTCCCACGCAGCAGTCCGTGCCACCGTACACTTATCAGCTACGATTGCAATCCGCGTACAAACAAGGAACCGGCTGTGGTGCACCTATTTTTTTAAATTTTGTTTGAAACTTTTTACATTCATATTGTTAATCTAAGTGCATTTAATATGTATATCATTTTTTATCATTTTTTGAGATTTTTAGATATTATTTTGGATTTTTAAAAACCGATGGCGTTTAAAATTATTAAAAATACCATTAGTTTTTAAAAATCTGAAATAAATATCTAAACATTTCAAAAAATGTTAAAAATTGATACGCATGTTAAATACGCTTAACTTAACAGTCATATAAAAAAAATTAAATATTTTAAAAAATAAAGTAAAGTACACCTGAGATCCACCAAACAAAAGGACTTTTTGTAAATATATCCATTATATTTCATCTTAATCTTAAATATATTCACTACATTTTTAAATTTTCAAATATATCTACTACGTTTGTAATTAATCCTCAAAACATTAATATGTGAGTTAACATCATTAGTTAATATGTGAAATTATTAATATGTCCATCAAATTTTAAGCATAATTAAAATTATTTTATAACAAGGGAATTTTGGACATTTTTAAAAATTTTAACTAACCGTTTTTAATGGAAATAGGCATTTTGGGGATTAATTGTAAATGTATTATGTATATGTAGGATTTTTTGGCCTTTTTGGCCTTTTTGGCCTTTTTGGCATGCCCTGGTGGTTCATGTTGATGCCTTTCATGTCGCTGGCATGAGTTCAACACTTGCCAATTGCAAGTTTAGTTTGCATAATCCTTTGGTACGTAGGGGGTTTTACAAGATTTTCCCCTAAGATGCATAATCCTCACAAGATTTTACGATTGAAAAGTTGTGAAGGCGTTTAATTGTAATATCAATTGTGACTGTCTGTAAAAATACCGATAAAAAAAAAAACAAGAGGAAAAAAAATTCTTTTTTGATGCTTACACTACTGTGAATTGTGAATGTGAAATGCTAAAGTCTATTTTGCAGAAGTAAATTAATTCGAAATACCTTTGCGTGGCAGTTTTTTTTTTTTTTTTTTGATGAAAGAATTACTCAACCCGACCCCCATCAAATGACCGGGTTGATAACGTGGTTACAGTGAAAAAGTGTGAAAAGTAAGAAATTGAAAAAGTAGATGAATGATAGGGTATGAATATGATAGTGCTAAAATGAGAATACATCGAGTAATGACGAGAAAAACTGAATAGAATATAAAAGGTATGTTTTGGTAATGTAAAAAATTGTAGGATTGTAAGAAATTATCAAAAATAGAGAAGAGAATATTTTAAGAGATATGTGATTGATGGAAAATGATAAGGATATAATTAAAATAAATAAGTTTGTTGAAGACAATAGAAAAAATGATTAATATATACAAGTAAAAATAGAAAAATAAAATATTGGAAAGTGAGAAGCCTACACACACGCCACCTTCTCACAAATTCCCGTTGTTTCCCATTTTGCATGTTTACCAGACATCGCAACAAAGAAAGCTAGAACGGTTCTTGAATAATCAAGATGTCAAATATTCAGTGATAATTAAACTTTGATTATATATATGGTCCTTAATTACAAATATAAAATGTCATTAATTTTATATATCGATAATTAAACTGGCTAATTAATTAGTGGGTAAGACCGATAAGTCATGCAATATTTTTAGTTTGAAGCCGACTGGTAACAAAGCTAGGCGCAATTTGCTTTTGGGAGTTCAACTGGTACCCTCATGATAACCTTGACAGATGCGCCTTTAGGACAATGTTGTCAGAACCGAACCGGTGATTGAACCGGTAAAGGAACTGGTCTGGTTCGAACCGGTTTGACCGGTTAATCAAACCGGTTCGAACCGGGTGACGTCAGCATGACATATTTATGACATCATAAATATTAATTTTTTTAAAATTTTAACTAAATATAATAATATATTGATAAACTATTAAACTTATGTTTTTATAAATCCTAAATATATATGTTGGATTTTAAGGACCACAATATAAGAACAAAACATGCAGGAAAAAATTAATAGTGAGTTTTAAAAAATTAAGTACATCTTATTTTTCATTTTTAAATTTTAATACGACTTTTCTTAATTTCAATATATTTTATTTACCTTCTTGATACACTTTCATTCCAAATTTTCATTCAATCAACATTCCCATCATAAAGAATAAGTAAAAACAATTACAAAATAGGACACCTGTATAAAAAGGTCTAATTTCTAACCCTAAATTTATTTATAAAAGCTAAACCATAATTCTAATTCTATTTGTAAAATCTAAATTCTAAACCTTTTAGTAAAAATCAGTCTTAAATTGAGTTCTGAGTTGAAATTCAGATTAACACTTTACATTTATCCTCTCAACAAATATTTGCAATTTATTTTTGATCATTTTATAATTATTAACTTCAAATTCATTACAAAAAAATATAAAATGAGTTACAGACTACTAAACAAGTAAACATGTTAAAATTTATTAAATGAAGATTAAAGCATTGAAAAATTTGAAATAATGAAATGTGAAATTGTGAATATGCTGCGTTGCAGTTTTACTGTTTTAGCCGCTGACCGGAGAGACGGCGACAAGGGGACGGCGACCGGAGCAAGCAGAGGCGATGAAGGAGACAATGGCGGACTGACGGAGACGACGATGACGGACTGACGGAGACGACGATGACGAGGCAGAAACTGCGCAGCAGCACGGAGACGAAGGAGACAATGGCACGGGCGAACGGTGACGGAGATGATGGCACGGGCAAGGGCCGCGAGGCAGAAACAGCGCAGCAGCGCTGCGGATGCAAACGTTGAAGAAGACGATGGTTGCGGACCCGAACGGCGACGAAGACGACACAGATGAGGCGCCTGGAATCTGGATGGCCGATGGCTGCGAGGGCAGCAGACGGCGACGAGGAAGAAAGAGGGGCTAGGGTTTCCAGCAAAGGGATTCGCCGATTCGGGCGTCGGCTGAATCGCTGATCGATCGATTCGATTTCGATCCTTCCGTCGATTTTTTTTAATATATAATTATTATTTGTTTATGTTATGACTGGTCAAACCCGGTTGAACCGGTAACTACGGTTCGACCGCCGGTTCACCGGTTCGTGTGGTTTTCTGTATTTGAACCGAACCGGGGGGTTTTGAACCGGACTAGGGACCGGTTCCCGGTCGGACCGGTCCGACCGGCCGGTCCGGTCCGGTTTTAATAACACTGCTTTAGGAAGAGGGGGGAATCCGTACATTTGACGAAATTTTTTTTAACTAGTTAAGTTAATCATTAGTAGTGTGTTCGTGTTTTGCTATAATAAATATTTTTAAATTCAAGTTTTTTAACCTAAAATTTTTCATTCTCTATAATTATATTATTTTTTAATCATTTATTGATATATTCCTATATAATTATTTTACATTTTTATCATTTCTATAATATGATTAACCTATCTATTTTAATTTTATTATCATTACCCTTATCATATCACATTTTTCTATTAATTTAAAAAATTTATTTTTCATCAAAAATTTTAAAAATTTTCTAAATATATCCACTACATTTGACCTTAATTTCAAATATACTCATTATATTTTTCAAAATCCTAGATACACTTGCTATTTTTACAGTTAATCCTAAAAATGTTCATTCTGTTAAAAAACATTAGTTAAATTTTTACAAATGCCCAAAATACCATTATTATAAAAAATAATAGAGGAAAAAAGAACTTTTGGACAAGAATGGGGCTAAAATAAGTAAATAAGAGGAGAAAATGGAAATAGTGGAGCAATAATTTTGGAAAGTTCTACCGTTCTAGCCAAATAGGTAGCAAAAATGAGGTGAGAGACCATATAAAGAGTAGGATATCCCAAGAGGTAAATGAATTACTAACCAAAGAACTAACAAAGGAAGAAGTGTGGAAGCCAGTCAAAAGCATGGATCCAATAGCACCGGTGTCCGATGGGTGTTAATTGTCATAATCAACCCGTCAATTTTCTCATCCAACTAGTTTATAAATGGGTTTAGGTTGGAATTTTTGAATAAATAGATTATGATCAGTCAACTCTTTCAACCATTTAATTAAATAAACAGATTAGAGTTGAAATTTTATAACTCGTCCACTCGTTGATCAACCTATTTAACTCGGTCAACCTATTTAACTCGCTTAACATATTAAAATTTTATATGTAAATATAAACCCCTTGATTATTTATCCCCACTAAGTTTTCCTTCCATGACCTAATTTTCATTTTTCCGCTGCTATCCTAATTTTATTTCTTTTACACCGAAAATACTCTCTCTCCCCCCGCGAGATTATCGTTTACCAAAGTCTAAGCCTTTAGGTCGTCTGGTATACAATTCTTTAACAACCCGTCGACTCATTTATTAAATGTTTGTAAATGAGTTATGGTTGAGGTTTTTTAAATAGATTAATAAATGAATTAAGATTAAGATATTTTAAACGAGCTAAGGTTAAGATTAGGCTCTAATCGGTTCATCATCATCATCATAAGTCATTTCCTACCTAGGTGGGGTCGTGTGAGGACCAAGTATTTTATTGTATTTTCATTTTCATTATAACTATTCCCTGTTTATGAGGTAATTTACGAACATGCTACTAAAAATTTATGATGTTAATAGATACATAACATATATAGACGTAACATCTAGGGGACGTATAGTGCATATATGCACTATATTATGATCTTAGTACATTAAGTATAGATTTAAAAGTGTATGATTAGCGTACCGTTGTTGAGCGCTGTGACAATCTTCCACATCGTAGAGTAGGTATGGGGTTCAACCTGCCCAGTCAGGTCGCGGGGGTGAAGGTGGCAGCGCCTTCAGAGAAATTTTTAATTATTAAGTCGTAGGGGTGAGAAAGCAAATTATGAATTGTGATTAGACCGACCCATGCTCCGATCGACCCGACCCGACTCGATGGGTTTCAGTTAAAAGGAGACCCCGCGCACGTTAGGGCTTCATTTTTTTGTGCCCAAGTGTCTTTCCCTCTTCTTCTCTTCCCGTTTTCTGCTTCTTCTTTCTTTTCCCCTTTGAAGATCATCAATTCACATCAAGGAAACTCAAAATCTCAGCAATTCAAGTCTAGGGTCATTTTTTTAGAGGAATCACGATCAAGGTAAGTAGATGTCGCCCCTTCTTGATTTAGTGATGAAATCTTATGTTAAACATGATATAATGCTGATGGGAATGTGTAACGTCTAACAACTTCGTGGTATGGGGCGCAGGGTTCGTAATAGTTAAGGTTAGTAAGGTTTATGAAAAATTTGCTGTGAATGTGCAATTTTTATGAAGCAAAGGACTCGTTAGCAGTTTTTATATCATTAAAATGTGACGTTAGTTGATTCGGCTCAACGAGAGTATGAACTAGAGGTTTCCTTTTTGCAACTACTATGTGTTTGGTAAAATGCTTATGTGACAGTTTTATAAAGCGAATTTAAAGTAAACCTTGTTAATGTTGTGTGTGTGATTTTTGACATTTATTCTTGTCTGTTATGTATGATTTGTTATTTAAGAAGGTTGGTTGTAAAAGGATTGTTCATAGCCCCTAATTGACATGAGAAGAGGGTTGTTCATAACCTTTGATTGACATGAGTAGAGGATTGGTTATGTCCTTCTCTTTATACATGGTTATATGCATTCATTCTTGAGAGTGAGTATTAGACTCATATGTCTTATATTGATAATGACATGCGCATCCCGAATTTTATTTATTTCCACTTTGTACTAACTATTATATACTTACTGAGTTTATTTAAACTCATATGGTTTGTTATTTTGCCTTTAGATCACAGGCTAGGTGGGAAACCTCAAGGTGAGACGAGTGGAAGACCAAATCTTGGAGACCATTAGAACAACATCTCTAATTACATTTATTTTGTAATTTATGCTCTTTGGATATTAGTATATGCAGACGATTACTGAGTCAGATTCAACTTTGACAAACATATTATATTTAGTATTTTGAATTGGATTATAATCTATGTGGATGCATATATATATATATGATTCTTTGGTTTACTTGTTGTTTAAGGATAAATTTCAACGATTTTCCTTCCATGTGAATGTCCTTATTATATGAAGATACAAGTGTATAAATGTAGAGTTGAATGTCACATTTTGGAATGAAATTGAAATGTTTATGAATAACAGGTCTTGTATTCTATACCACCCCATATATATTATGGGGAGATACTGCCAAATTTTTCTTACGTTGTATGGTACTCATTAACTAGTTATTGAGAATATCTAATAAATGGGGCATTACAGGTCCGCTGCATGGATTCTGTTGCGCAATTTTTAGCGATTTAAGACTATATTTTCTATAATTTGTAATATTTTTAAATCTTGTTTAATTACTTTCATCTATATTTTTTTGGGTCTTCCTCTTATTCTTTTACCTCCTTCTACTTTGATAAACTCTGTTCTTCTAACCAGTGCTATTTCAGGCTTTCTTTTAACATGACCAAACCATCTTAATTTATTTTATCTCATTTTAGCACAAATTGGTCTCACTTTTAAATTTTCTCGAATTATTTCATTCCTAATTTTATCTTTTCTTATTTTACAACTCATACACCTTAACATTCTCATTTTCGCTACGCTCATTTTTTTGTATATATTGTTCTTTAACCGCCCAACATTCTACCTCATAAAGCATAGCAAGTCTAATCGCAATCTTATAAAATTTTCCTTTTGCTTTGATTGGAACTCGACGGTCACATAAAATTCCTAACGTACTTCGCCATTTCTTTCATCCTACTTGAATTTTATGTATTATATCTTTCTCAATTTTTTCGTTCTCTTGAACTATTGATCTTAGGTACCAAAAGTGATTAGTTCTTATTACTACTTGATATAAAATCTTAATTAGTTCCTCATCCGGGTTCTTACTATTGTTAAAATTACATTTCATATATTCAGTTTTTGTCCGACTAATTCTAAATTGCTAGCGAGTTTTTTTTAAAAGGCATTGGGGAGTAGTGGGGGAGGAAATTTTTGAGGTCTATAAGTTTGCTTTGGAAAACAGAAATAAGATTGAGCAGTGGCAAATATTCCAAGAGATTAACCAGACAAACATTGTTCTTATTACAAAGAGGAAAGGGGCAACTAGATTGACCAAGTTCTGCTCTCTAAATCTCATTCCTCTCCCAGCTTTTGATGTGCACATTCTAGACTAGGATGCCTAGCAAATCTGTCGTTTCCTGTCTTCCTCCTCCCCCCCCCCAAACCAGAACCTTCTAATTAGAGCATTTATGTCATCGCAGAGCTTTTGTGAGAGATAAACAGATTCATTGTACAATTGGGAATAACTTGAGCTATCACTTTAATTAACACTTCTTTATCTCTGCAAGACAGAAGTTTAGTTTCCACTGCTGAATTTTCTTTCATACACGCTCCTTAATTAATTAGAAGACCTAGATTTTGGACTTACCCAAAATAGGCAGTCCTAAATAAATTTAGATCATGAGCCCTTGTGCACTAAATGTCTCTTTAATATAACTCCTAGTAATCTTTGTGGTGTCGTTGCTGAAAAAGAAAGCAGTCTTTACCATGTTTACTGGTTGACCGGTGAACTCCTTACAAATACTAAGAATCTTCTTCAAATGTTCAATCTCATCCGAATCTTCTTCAAATGTTCGATCTCATCCTCAACAATCTTAAGAAATAATAAGGCATCATTGCAAAGATATATGGGCCATACTTAATGATTCTAATATTGTTGAAGCACTTAGTTTTTGAGCTGTGTTATTATGTGAAAGAAAATTCTTTTTCTCTCTCTCTCTCTCACAAAGTTTTTTTATGGGTTCTATCTTGAAAATTAATTAGAAATAACTTTGATATATAGTCAAGTCGTTCGATGTATGCTCTAAGTCCTAGATTGTATCACATGGCACTAAAATAAGGTACCTGCCTGCATCATTGTTCCCATATTAATTTTGTTGCATTAACCAAAATAAAAACAACTACTTCAGCACGTACTTCAAGATATGTTCAAGTGCATGTATTGACACTTGACACCTCCAAATATGATAAAATCACACAATATCATATAATGTACATTTTTATTTGTATTTTATAGTATGATATCTAATATTACAATTAAGCTTATACATGCAAGAGACAAACAAGCTCTCATTTATTCTTAAGGAACCCCCACGTGTTCTCATAGAAGACTAAGCTCCCACCATAAATTTTTCCCCCACATGGTGGTCGAAACTACATGGGTAGGCTATTCACCCATGTCTATCTATGTTATGAAACAACCCATGAAAAATGGAATGGATAAGAGTAAATGGAAAATTAAAAAATAGATATAAAAATATGATTGAGTTGTATGCATGTAGAAAAATTTTAATTCTCATATACCTAATTAGGGTATATTTGTTTAGAAGAGAATAAGAACGAGAATAGAAAAGGTCAAAAAATTAATATATTAATTATTCAATTACTCTCTTTTTTATTTTTATTCTTATGTTCTAATTATTTCCTCATATTTTTCTCTACAACTACTTATCTATTTTTTAGCTAATTTTCACTTTACTCCTGTCATGTCTATTTCATTCCCCATTCCTTCTTTCCATGCTCACCCTAGAAATTTGATAATGTAATGGAAATAATTCTCGTGGTTTTTTTTTATGATTTTTCTCACTTACACATTTTTCTATAAATAATTTGACATTTCAACCATCTAATAATCATTCTTTTCAATTTTATCCTTATACTTCAATCATTCTTCTTAAAATTACCTTATTTACTATAACTTTACTCTTATGAGATCATAGTATTCACTCACTTTCAAAATATTCTTTTTCCTATTTCTTACACCTGTTTTCACTCTAACACCAGTAGTATTAACGAATTGGGTTAGATAGTTAGAGTCTAATCCTAATCCTAACCCATTTTAAAATTCTCAACCCTAATCTGTTTATTAATCCATTTAATAAAAGAGTCGACATGTTGTTAATAGGTCGTGTATATATATATATACTACAAACAGGTCAAAATTAAACTAATTTAAAGTTGAATGTGTATTGTTTATAATTTTCATTGTGAATTAATCTACGCTAATGAGATATATGACATGGTTAGGTCTTTATTGGAAGAGGGGGTGTATATTCGACGCGCTAGCACGAATAAGGACAGTGACTTGGACAAAGGGGCAAAGATGGAGGGAAGAGAAGAGATGGAGATGAGAATGATTAAAGACGGGGAGACAGGCGAAAAGAAAAGAAGAATCTTCCTGACAACACTAGTAGGCGGCGTCAGGGATGACAATGGTAATATTACATCACGACAGCAGGAAAAATACTATAGAGCTATATATGGATGAAGAAAAATAGAAAATCAAAATGAGAAAAATAAATAATAGGAAATCAAATGGGAGAAATAGATTTAGGGTTTGAAAAATATGTATATACCCTTTTTAACGAGTTATAAATGGGTTGACGAGTTATTAAAATTTCAACCATAATTTTTTTGTTTATTTAAATGATCATAAACCATTTATTCAAAAATTTCAATCCAAATCCATTAATAATGAGTTGGACGGATGGATTACTAGTTGAACATGACTATTAACACCCTAAATAACCACTATACCAAACGCCACCCATCTTTAATGTGAAACCCCTATATGCAACTATCATATATAGGGTGTGTTTAGGAAATGATGAAAAGATTTTTGTGTAAAAATTTTTGAAATGAGAGAAAATGATATGATATGATATGATAGGGGTAATAATGAGAAGTAAAGATAATAAAGTTAAAATAGATATATTAGTATATGAGTAATAATGTAGAAATGATAAGGCTCCGCTTGTATATAACTGTCATGTAATTCTTTCAAATTTTAAGATTTTGATCCTTGATTGAAAATCTAATCCATTCATTGTGTTTTACATCGTTTATTTAATTAAAAGATCAAGTTTCATCCAAATCAAGTAAATATATGGGGCTACATTTGCTCAAAAATATATAAGAGCATGATTATATATACCATGACGTATTTTAGGTTAAAATACAATATTCATTTATTTTTACAATTAAATATTTTTTTTTTTTCATAAACTTATTTTTTTAAGTGTATTCAATCTATATGCAAAGTTTTGTCATTTTACAATACTTTTGAATAATTATTTTTATTTTTAAAAATGATCAATTTCAAGGGCATTTAAGTCATTTTTCATCCCTTAAAAACTTGATTTTTTTAAAAAAATAAAAAATAAGTATGTAAAAGTATTGTAAAATGGAAAAACTTTGTATATAGATTGAATACACTTAGGTAAACGTATTTACGAAGAAAAATAAAAAATATAACTAATTATAAAAATAAATGAATATTGTATTTCATTCTAAAATACATCATGATGTATATAATCAGATTCCAAATATATATATATTCATAAGTAAATTATGAAAAATGTCTAGACTCAATTAGATATGTATTAGAATGTAATAATACTTTATAGAATCATTTATCCATATATAATTGATATTTTAGATGGTTTAGATGTTGAATGTAGAATTTTAAAATTGATATTTTGTATTAAACTATTTTATTATGTTGATTTTCAATGGACCTATGCATAATAATATTAGACAAATAAAAGAGTTTACAATGTACTATAAATAATATTAAATACAATGGATGAAGTGGATTTTCTATTAACCATCAAAATTTTAAATATGAAAGAGATTACATAAAAAAAGGATTTCATAGAAAAAGTATGTTAGTTATACAAAAAAAGCGAAAAAAATAAATAATTATAAAAAGCAAAAATTTTAATTTAGATCTTTTATTATTTGCCAAACACAAATGTCAAGTTTTGCTTTAAAAATTTTACAAATATCCGTACGCAGTTTTGGCGAGGTGAAAGCACCTGTGAAAGTAACCGAAATTGAACGCTGCAGGACTGTTGTAACCCCCTTGCACGCCAGATAGGCGGGCAGACGGATCGAGCAGGGCGGTCCGTATAAACAAAGCGGGACGATCGCTTGGGCAGACGCGAGCGAGGCGCTAAGTCCTTGACGTGAGCGCGGCACGTCTTGGACGAGATTCGGGACGGATCACTGATGCGGGGCATCATGCTGCACGGGGCGACACAGCATGGCGAGTCGGGACTAGCATTGGACGCAATTCACGCTGACGGGACGCTGACAGGACGCTTGTTGCTTATGTGGCGCACGGTCACATCTGACTAAGCGGGCTTGGACCAAGTCTTAGCTGATGTGGACCACTCTCCTTGAGAAGGGGAAGTGGTGGGACACCTCACCATGGGTAGTGGGGAACCTCTCCCCAAGTAGTGGGAGATGTGTCACCTTGGGAGCTATCCATGGGGATAGTGGGAGAAGTGCTCCTATGTATATTTAAACCCTTGAACCCCCTCCTCATTTGTTGCAAGCTAGCTATTACTGTGGTGCTGTGGGGATTTTGGGTGAGAGCTTGTACAGCCGGGCTATTCCTTTTTAATGAAAGGTTTAGAAGTGTTCCTGTAATTCTCTTTTCCCTCTCTTGAGATTTCGATTTTTCCTGTCACTCTAACCTCTTTCTTAAGTGGTAAGGCTGCTAAGGCTTAGCAAACCTTAGGCCGGTTACAAGTTGTTCATAGTCCACGTTCAGGCTTGTAACAGTTGTGGTATCAGAGCCGTGTTGTTGTCCTTTTGGTGGATTAAGGCATGGCAGATCGAGGCGCGATGGGTCCTTTGGAGGAACGGATCTCTCAACTCGAGCAGCGTGTGGCTGGGCTCGCTGCCGAGACGGAGTCGTTAGAATCGAATGCTTCTGATGACTTCGGAGCAAAGCTGGTGGGAATAGCGGAACGGGTTGAGTCCTTAGAAGTTGCCCAAGCTGCGTTGCTGACCAAGGTCGATGGGCTGGTCAACGAGGTCTTCGTTTTGAGGAAAGCATTGTTGGGAGCAAGCTCTTCCTCATATGGGCACAAAACTAAGGTACCTAACCCCTCTCCTTATCCTGGTACACGTAATGCTAAGGAATTGGAGAATTTTCTGTGGGATATGGAACAGTATTTCAAAGCTGCTCGGACACCCGAAAATGAGACGCTCACCATCTCATGCTTGCATTTGACTGGGGATGCAAAACTTTGGTGGCGCAATCACGTGGAGGACGTGGTTCGTCCCAAGATCACGACGTGGGATGAGATGAAGGCGGAATTGCGGGACCAGTTTTTGCCTTGTAATGTCGCATGGTTGGCCAGAGAGTCCCTTCGAAATCTCAAGCACACCGGCACTGTGCGAGAGTATGTGAAAAACTTTCAGTCCCTTATGTTGAACGTGAAGAACATGTCTGAGGACGACAAGCTCTTCAACTTCATGACTGGTCTTCAGTCCTGGGCACAAGCCGAACTGCGACGGCAGGGTGTCAAAGACTTAGCTGTGGTTATCTCTGCGGCGGAGAGCCTTGCTGACTACAAGGCGAACCAGGGAACGCTAGATAAGAAGAAGAAACCTTTCTCTAAAGGCATTGGGAAGGCAAAGAAAGCTGACGGTCAGGGCAGCGACACAAAGTCGAAGGGCTCAAAAGCGGCTCCTTCATCAGGTTGCTTCATCTGCAAGGGCCAGCATTTTGCAAAGGAATGCCCGAAACGTGAAAAGGTTGCGGCTATAGTCATGACCGAGGACGACCAGGGGGAGTCGCCTGCTCGGGTAAACCAGTTGCAGTTGGTGAATGCAATAACAACCGGGGATAGAACTGTTACCAAAGGCCTAATGTATGTACCAATCATCCTGAACGGGCGCAAGTGCAGCGGGATGGTCGATACAGGTGCGACTCATACTTTTATCTCTGATAAATGTATCTCACGTTTTGGTCTCAATCTTGAAAAGGGACAGAGCCGAATCAAGGCCGTGAACTCGGAGGCGAAACCAATAGCCGGTGTAGCCCGGGACGTTCCATTAGTAGTGGGTGGATGGCAATGCCGAATCACCATGAACGCGGTACCCCTGGACGACTTTGAGGTGATACTGGGCTTGGATTTCATAACACAAGCACAGGCGTGGGTGGTTCCACACCTCAAGGGCGTGCTCATCACTGGTAACTCCGAACCTTGCTTCGTTTCTTGTTCTTTTCAGACAAGCCAGAGTAATGTGGAGTTAGTCTCTGCATTACAACTCAAAGACGGTTTAAGGAAGGGGAACCCAACCTTCCTGGCAACCCTCATTGAGGAGGGGATTACGTTGGAGTTCGAGGTGCCTACTGCGATCAGTGAGGTGTTGTGAGAGTATGAGGAGTTGATGCCACCACAGTTGCCAAGGGAACTCCCTCCAAGACGACCCACTGATCATCATATCGAGCTGATGCCTAAGGCTCGACCTCCTGCAAAGGCACCGTATTGGTGGCACCAACCGAGCTGAAAGAACTCAGAAAGCAGCTTGACGATTTGTTGGATGCGGGGTTCATCCAACCATCCAAAGCACCATACGGAGCACCTGTGCTGTTTCAAAAAAAACATGACGGAACATTGCGGCTATGCGTGGACTATCGGGCGCTAAACAAAGTAACGGTGAAGAACAAGTACCCACTTCCCTTGGTTGCAGATTTATTTGATCGACTGGCCAAGGCGAAGTACTTCACCAAATTGGATTTGAGGTCGGGATACTGGCAAGTACGGATGGCAGAAGGGGATGAATCAAAGACCACCATGGTGACAAGGTATGGTTCATTTGAGTATTTGATTATGCCTTTCGGGTTAACTAATGCCCCTGCTACCTTTTGTAACCTCATGAACGATGTACTTCATCCTTTTGTGGATATATTTGTCGTTGTATACTTGGATGACATTGTAATCTATAGTGATAGTCTTGAGGAACATGTCTCTCACCTCAAGTTAGTGTTTGATAAGCTTAAAGCCAGCAAATTGTATGTAAAAAGGGAAAAATGTAGCTTTGCCTAGAAGGAGATTATGTTCCTCGGGCATCGCATTTCCCAAGGAAAGGTACATATGGATCAAGGCAAGATCCAAGCCATAGTGGAGTGGCCAGTTCCAACGAAGGTTGCTGAGTTGCGGTCATTTCTTGGGTTGGCGAACTACTATCGGCGCTTCGTAGAGGGCTATTCAAAGAAGATTGCTGTACTGACAGATCTTCTCAAGAAAGATCAGAAATGGTGTTGGTCTTCAAGCTGTCAAAGTGCTTTTGACATGCTGAAAGCGGCTATGGCAACAGAACCTGTGCTCAAGTTACCAGAATTCGATAGACCTTTCGAGGTCTACACTGATGCATCGGATAGGGCGATAGGAGGCGTCCTCTTGCAGAGCGGGCATCCGGTTGCATACGAGAGCAGGAAGCTCAATGAGACGGAACAACGCAACTCGGTACACGAGAAGGAAATGACAGCAGTAGTGCACTGTCTGCGCATTTGGAGGCACTATCTGCTTGGTAGCAAGTTCGTCGTCTACACGGACAACATTGCTACTAGCTACTTCGTGACCCAAAAGAAGTTGTCCTCGAAGCAAACTAGATGGCAAGAGTTCCTTGCTGAATTCGACTACACCTTGGAGTACAGGCCAGGGCGTACCAATCTGGTTGCGGATGCACTAAGCTGCAGGGTTGATCCAGATATCCTTGTATCGGCAATTGTGACGATCGGGAGTGACTTGCTAGAATTGATCAGGGCTGAATCCCAGAATGACCTGGTCACTCGGAAGTTGCTAACTCAAGTGAAGGATGGCACGACGCGACGGTTTTGGGAAGAGGATGGGATCCTCTATGCTCGTGGCGGGCATCCCTACATACCAAGCACCGGAGGGCTTAAGAGAAAACTTCTCAAGGAAAGCCATGATTCCCCATGGGCTGGTCACCCAGGTCAGGAACGAACTTATAAACTCCTTGCTGAGAGTTTCTTTTGGCCAAAGATGCAGGAGGATGCGGAAGCATATGTCAAAACTTGTCTTGTGTGCCAGCGAGACAAGCCAGAGCGGCGGCGACCAGGTGGGCTGTTGGAGCCTCTACCTATCTCGGAGAAACCATGGACGTGCCTGTCAATGGATTTCATCACGGGGCTGCCAGAATCAGGGGAGATGCGCTCCATCTTGGTCGTGGTGGATCGATTCTCTAAGTACGGAACCTTCATTCCTGCCCCGCATGGCTGTCAAGCTGCCAAAGCTGCAAAGCTATTCTTCAAGCATGTGGTGAAACTCTGGGGGATGCCATTGGACGTGGTCAGCGATAGGGATCCCCGTTTCACTAGTCGATTTTGGACGACCCTATGGGAGTTTCTGGGTACCCAACTCAACTTCTCTACTAGCTATCACCCCCAGACAGATGGTCAAACTGAGCGGGTGAATCAGATATTAGAGGAGTACCTTCGTCACTATGTTGCAGCCAATCAACATGATTGGGTCGATCTCCTAGATGTGGCTCAGTTCAGTTACAACCTTCATGAATCGAGTTCCACAGGCAAGAGTCCTTTTGAGCTTGTCATGGGGCAAAAGCCGATCACGCCCAGTGAGATAGCACGACAACGTGGTGGAGGACACTGTCAAGAGGCGTATCAGGTTGCACGTAAACGAGAGGAACTCATAGGGGAAGTGAAGGACTGCTTAGTTAAAGCAGTGGATCGCATGAAAAAGTATGCTGATCAAGAGCAGAGGTTTCTGGAGTTCCAAGTTGGGGATAAGGTAATGCTAAAACTTACTCCCCAAGTTTGGAAGAAAATCAGCAAGAAGCTAGCACACAAAGGATTGGTGCAGAAATATGACGGTCCCTTCACCATTTTGAAGCGGATTGGGAAGTTGGCTTATTGATTGGATCTACCAAAGAGATACCAACTTCACCCTGTCTTCCATGTCTCTTTCCTAAAGCCATTTCATGAAGATCCTCAGGATCCGGAAAGGAGTATCTCGAGAAGAGCACCACCGACGGTTCGAACACAGTTCAACAAGGAGGTGGAGGCTATTCTTGATAAAAGGATTAAAGGCCAAAGCAAAAAGAACTGGAGGATTGAATACTTAGTGAAATGGAAGGGAGAGGCTATGGAGCAGGCAACATGGCATAAGGACGCGACCTTATGGCAGTTTGAACAACTTGTTCAGAATTTTGAGTCGATGAGGGCATCGACGAGTTCGGGTGGGGGAGGCCTGTAACCCCCTTGCACGCCAGATAGGCGGGCAGACGGATCGAGCGGGACGATCACTTGGGCAGACGCGAGCGAGGCGCTAAGTCCTTGACGTGAGCGCGGCACGTCTTGGACGAGATTCGGGACGGATCACTGATGCGGGGCATCAT
Source organism: Annona cherimola (assembly GCA_030490835.1). NCBI lineage: Eukaryota > Viridiplantae > Streptophyta > Magnoliopsida > Magnoliales > Annonaceae > Annona > Annona cherimola. The sequence goes on from CM059976.1 coordinate 78,977,709, forward strand.
GCTGCACGGGGCGACACAGCATGGCGAGTCGGGACTAGCATTGGACGCAATGCACGCTGACGGGACGCTGACAGGACGCTTGTTGCTTATGTGGCGCACGGTCACATCTGACTAAGCGGGCTTGGACCAAGTCTTAGCTGATGTGGACCACTCTCCTTGAGAAGGGGAAGTGGTGGGACACCTCACCATGGGTAGTGGGGAACCTCTCCCCAAGTAGTGGGAGATGTGTCACCTTGGGAGCTATCCATGGGGATAGTGGGAGAAGTGCTTCTATGTATATTTAAACCCTTGAACCCCCTCCTCATTTGTTGCAAGCTAGCTATTACTGTGGTGCTGTGGGGATTTTGGGTGAGAGCTTGTACAGCCGGGCTATTCCTTTTTAATGAAAGGTTTGGAAGTGTTCCTGTAATTCTCTTTTCCCTCTCTTGAGATTTCGGTTTTTCCTGTCACTCTAACCTCTTTCTTAAGTGGTAAGGCTGCTAAGGCTTGGCAAACCTTAGGCCGGTTACAAGTTGTTCATAGTCCACGTTCAGGCTTGTAACAACTGTCATGTTGCGAAGTTAAAGGGGTGTGGTGTGAATTGTGACAGTCCCGAGAGAATGGCTTCGAGTTCTCACAATCATAACAGAAACTCTTTCAAAAAATTAAAATTTTTATTTTGTTTCAAAATTTTAATTATCTAACCACATATATTATTTAAAATATATTTTGTCCGTTTATAATAGAAATAATTCAAATATAATGTTGATATTTAAATAATTATGATACAAGGTTATTAATAATGTATATATTTTTAGATTATAAATAATATACAAAATAAGAATTGTATGATTTGAAAGGTTATATACAAATATATTTTTTGGGTGTGTTTGGTAATGAATAAAACTTTTGGTAAAAAGTTTTGGAGAGTAAAAGTTGGCAAATGATGTAATATGATAGAGGTAATGATAAGTAGTAAAGAGAATAAAGTTAAAATAGATAGGTTAATTGTGTGGATAGTTGTGTAAAAATGATTGAAAAGTAAGATAGTTGTATAGGAAAATATGAAAAAATAATTAAAAAATATAATAATAATGGAGATTGAAAAGTTTTAACTTAAAATGTTTTATTAATTGCCAAACACAACCTTATTTTAGATGAGTCAAAAAAGTCTTTTTTATTTTGCTAAAATATTGTATACTAATTTTTATTTGCTAAATATATAAATTTTCTAACTTTTACATATTTAAAATCACAATAATATTTTTTTATTTTTTATTATGACCGATTAAAATTATATTTTAAATAATATATATGATTAAATTTTTGAAACAAAATCCAAAAAAAAAAAAAAAAATTCCGTTGAGAAGCCGGCCGAGCACTCTACTCGCAGGGGCGTTTTTTTTAAAAAAAATTAGTAGATCCTTTCAAGATACGGTCAACCGAGAAGTGCAGGCTAGTCCAGGCGACGGCAGGTACAAAAAGAAGACTGCGCCCGTGACGGACCTGATTTTTAATTCCTTGGCGTTGCAGAATAGAATGACATTGCACATGGGGTGATAAGACCCGACGAGAAGCAGAAGAACATCTGCAGCGGAGGCCAGGGAGATTCGAAGCAGATCTTTTTGACTGGGTGCAATTCTGTCCACTCACAAGGGTAGTTGGGTACGGTTGCTGTGTCAGGTGGTGGGACAGGATAGAAAAATAGACATTTATCAACCAATCATTTTTCTTTTAAGAATTTTATTTTTTAAATGTTATTCTTATATTACAATTATTTTTATTATTTTACCCATATCATTTAATAATAATTATAAAATTCTCAAAATATTTCTTTTTTATTCCCCACCTCATCAAACAATTTCATAAATTATTACGAGGGTAATTTGCATATATACCCACATAGTTTGATGCTAATTGCAGATATACCCATGTAGTTTCACGAAATGCATATTACCCCCATGTCGTTACCTACCGTTAATATCTGACGTTATATTTTGAAAAATGACGAAAATATCCTCATTGGTATACATAGTTTTATGGGGATAATATGCAATTTTGGTGAAACTACATGGGGATGATATGCAATTTGTGAAACTATGGATGAGGGCACTTTCGTCATTTTTCAAAATATAATGTCAGATATTAACGACAGGTAACGACATAGGGTAATATGCAATTAATGTGGGAAGGAAATTGTGGGAGCACGGGTTTCGAGGCAGCTCATTAATCAATCAATCATTATATTTTTCCACTTTTACCCATATATTTTAATCATTTTCTCTGTCAACTATCTTTCAATAAACCTATTTATTCCAACTTTACCCCTATCATTTCATATCAATCACACAATTTTAAAAATATTTCATTCGACAACTTTTAATCACTAAGAGTGTGTTTGGTTGGAGGTAAAACTTTTGATGAAAAATTTTTGGAGTAGAAGTTGTCAAATCAATAGAAAGTGATGTAATATAACAGGAGTAATGATAAAAAGTAAAAAGAATAAAATTAAAATAGATAGGTTAGTTGTATGAGTAGTTGTGTAGAAATGATTGAAAAGTAAGGTAGTTTGTATAGAAAAATGTGAAAAAATAATTAAAAAATAAAATAATTATGGAGAGTGAAAAATTTTAGATTGAAAAGTTTTAGTTAACACTTTTTTGCTCTAAACAAACACACTCCAAAACTTTTCATTATTCAACAACTTTTAATCACTAAAACTTTTCATCAAAAATTTTATCCAGTCCTAAGCACACCTTAGAATTACAACAAATTAACATCACTCGTTCTCACATCGTTCTCACCAATATTTTCTGCCATTCAACATATATAATTCATATTCCCGGGTTGCCTGAAATCGGCAAATATCATGAAAGTCTGAAACTGCTGTGAGTGAGATAGTCAAATAAAACTGCAAACATCTATATATTTCTTCAAACAGTACATGGTTCATATAACAAAGACACGGTGGTCAACAGGACTTGCCAACCCAGATACATATATATAAAGCTGATGACAGTTTTTTCCAAAAAAGATTTGGAAAAAAGAAAAAAGAAGAAGAAATCCTACAAATGGATTGGTGATAATAAAATGGCGGGCGGTACGAGTCCACCGCCTCAGCGCGTAAATTTTCTAAATCTCTATCCATGTGGGTGAAAGTGAAGGAAAAAAGGCCTTCCCTCTTCCCCCGGGATAGAAAACTATAAAAAAAGGTGAAAAGAACAATTTTAAAAGGATTAAGCTCTTTTCAGACATCGTTAATTACCCACGTACACACACACACACGTATATATATATATATATATATTAACTACTGGATCCTTAGCTTTCCTAATTGATTGATTAATTAAGCATGGTAGCTAGAATTGGCGTCCGGTGAAAGTCTGGCCGAAGGACCAAGAGGCAGGTGCAACGTTGTAGGAGAGTAGCGTGCGGCCATCGCTGGTAGTGACCTTGAAAGAGAGGCTTTGACCGTTGAGGTAGGAGTTGCTCTGCCAGTTCTGGCCCCAGTTCCTGGACATGGCCTGCCATCCCGTCCTCGAACCTTTGATGGAAACCCCATGCACATCCCCTGCGCCTCCCACGTTCGTTATCAGCACCAAGTTGAAGTACGAATGCCCGTTGATCGTGAACCTCACGCCTCCTTTCTTCCGGCACGCCACCCTGTTCAATCAAATACACTTGTTATTTAGATGCAATGGGCACTTAAGATGGAAAAAAAATTATTGTTGTGTACTAAAAATGAAAAAAAGTAAGTACTGAAATTAAGAATATGAATTTTTTTTTTATAAAAAAAGTTATAAGCTATTCTAGATATTATATATTTAAAATTATTTATTTTATTAGCATATAAATTTTCATCCACATATTTGAATATGTACAGGCATAGTGTAATATAAATAATAATTTTAAAACTATTTTTTCCAACTAATAAACTATCTAAAGCACAATTGATATTCACTGTCCACTTCGAAAAGAGAAAAGAGCTTATTAATTCGCTTTTGAATAGTATCACATGCATTATTCCTCGAGGGAGGGGGAAAAGTATCACATTCTTCAGCGCACGCTGCACAGTCTACGACATACTTGGAAGTATCCAGCCGCAATCTTTCTCTCTCTTCCCTTCAGGACAGTCCACAGTAAAACTCGGAACCATAAGGTCAAAATCTTTTTAATTCTCTCTTTCCTTTTCCCCTCTCTTTCGCTGTAGGACCTTTGATACAGGCTAACGAGGGGAAAAAAAAATTTCTTTTTTTTTCTTTTTTTCCTTAAGAAAAGGGAAGAATAAGTAGCAAGTAACTAGACAGGAAGGGATTATGTTACTATTTGAGAGGGGCCCATTGCATTTTGACGTGAAAGAATTATGTTATTACTTGATGGGGCAATTATGTCAAAATAAAAGGTGTTTCGAAATATTTTTCAAAATCTGAAAGTGAAATTTCAACTCTTCGTAGATGTTGTCTATGGAAAGAAAGGACATATACCTCCTGTAAGCAACGGGTACAATGCCAGCCCTGTACTGAGCAATGTGTTGGAAGACCGGCTGGGAGAGGTCAAAATGCTGCTGGGGAGGGTTGCACCAGCCCCCTTCATTATTAGGTAGAGCATTGTTTGGTGGGCAGAAATTGGTAGCAGTGACCACAATAGAGCCCGGAAGGCACCACTTGGGATCATTCGCACACCTAATTTCGAAGCAAGCTCCACAGCTCAGCCCATTGTTAAAGAGAGCTGTGCTCAATGCAGCCGTGTTTGTTCCATAACCCTGGCTATATAAGTTGCCATATCCACATGCGCCTCCTACAAAAAACAATTACACCCAAAATCATATATCATTACGTATAACTATAATTTTTTTTTTTAACATATTTCCTTCAGGTGAAAAAGCAAACTAAAAATAAAAAGCACTCAGCAGTAGTATACGTGGTAATGAACGTGAACATATATACTCACCCATTGTGCCGGAGGCATCACCACCTCCGTAGAAGGTGGCATGAGCACTGTTCCAACCACCGCCGAAACTCCCAAAAGCTGATCTGAAAATTGACAGGAGACACACCAAGATGACCCCAAGGGTAGCCATTTGATTTGCCTGCACGCACATGCATAAGGCGAATGCCGTTAAGCATTTTAATTAGAAGAAATTAAACCACGTACTCAGCAGTAAAGAAATTGGTCGTGGCAATGTAGGAAGGCAGAATGACTAACGAGAGGTGGGAGAAAAAAAGAAAAAAAAAAAGTGGAGAAAAATTCGCAGGCGAGAAGAATACCCAAAGAGGAAGCTAGCGAGAAGGTGAAGATGGGAGCAGAATAACCAGGGCGGAATCGGACGGTAGAGGTAGAAAAGAGGGTCTTAGATGGGAAGTTATGTGAGGGATTTGGGGGGAATAAATAGACGTTTGTGCGAGGGTCCCCTTCAGCTTTTTTTTTTATTATTATTTTATTTTAATTTTTTAACTATCCTTTTGGGAAGTGGGGTTTGTCCTTTAGCCTCACAACCAAAGGTGACGCTGCAGTTTCATCCAAAAAAAAAAAAAGGGTACGCTGCAGGGACCAGAAACCACACCCGCCGTTTTCTGCACACGGGCTATAAAGCCTAAGGGTTGTGTGGGCAGTGGGGCTCTGTTTCCCTGGTAAACGCGGCTGCTGCCAACGGCCAACGGCTGTGGGCACAGTCGTCGTGCCTATTATTCGTGAGCTACTGATCTAGGGTACGTTTGTTAGTGTGCAAACGTAGGGCTCACTGGATTTAGGGTGGGTTGGTAATAAATAAAATTTTTGATAAAGGGTGTGTTTGTGTGGGATGTAAACATGCAAACCAAAACTTTTTAGTCTAAAACTTTTCACTCTCCATAACTACTTTATTTTTAAATTATTTTTTTACATTTTTCTATACAAACTATCCTACTTTTCAATCATTTCTACACAACTATCTATACAACTAACTTCTCTATTTTAACTTTATTCTCTTTATTTCTCATTATTACTCCTATTATATCACATCATTTTCTATCAATGTGACAACTTCTATCTCAAAAATTTTTCATCAAAAGTTTTACCTCCAACCAAACACACCCAAAAAGTTAGGAAGAATAAAAATTGTCAAATGATGTGATATGATAGGGGTAATGATGAATAGTAAAGAGAATAAAGTTAAAATAGATAGGTTAGTTGTGTGGATAATTGTGTAGAAATAATTAAAAAGTATGGTAGTTGTATAGGAAAATACGAAAAAATGATTAAAAAATATGATACTTGTGGAGAATGAAAAGTTTTAGATTGAAAAGTTTTAAATTGACATTTTTTATTAATTGCCAAACACACCCTTAGTTTCACAAAATTAATCATTATTGTCTCAATCACATTATTATTATTTTTTTATTTCGATCTATTTTCCAACTAATTACATATAATAAACTTATTTATTCCAACTATATCTCCTATTATTTCTTATCAATCATACATTTATCAAAATAATTTTTTTCATTTCTTACAATTTTTCATAATTCTACGATTTTACACGTTACTAAACGTCCACTAGTTAAACTTTATCTCAAAATCCTACGTACGTTTGGCAATTGCCAACAGTACAGTGAGAATAAACACTAGCGAAAAGAGCCGCGGCCACTGCCACGAATTAATGGGAGCCGCTCTCTTCAAAAAGCAGAAAAAGGGCCTATGAACTCGCTTTCTGAAAAAGTATCACATTCTCTATTGCGCAGTCCACGATATATCCAAACTATATCCTCTTTTTTTTTGTTGGCACCGTTTGTTAACATGGCCGGTGCGTGGTAGGAAGGAATATAGAATAGATATAAATAAAATAATTATGTCAGACAATTTTTAGAATATAGAGTTAAAATAAAAAAAATTAAAGTAGTTAAGCAATTAAAATATTAAATTATTTTTTAAAAGTATATAAATGGGAAAGTTTTGCCTCACACTCCACCGATCCCCTTGCTAAATGAAGCCTTTGGTGCTCACTCTCTTGGGAGCCTATCCAAGTTTAAAGCTTGGATTTGATGAGAATGAGATTAGAATTTTGGAAGGAAATGTGTTAGCAACAGGTAGATGTGTATTGGAATTGGGTAAAAGAGTATTGGAAATAAAAAATGAAAATTTATTTTTGAAAAATGTGAAATCTCATTTCATCTTATGTTCATCCTAGTTGTGAACATATTACCTTCAATGTAAGCGTTTTCGTGATTCCTTTATTGTCTTTCTTACTTTTTTTTTGTCACTAATATACGTACCTAAACACCCATTTCACATAGATAATTTTATAACATTGGAGAATATTTAATATTTATTTTCGAATATTAAAAATAAAAATTTTGAACTGTTCAAGTGCTAAACAGTTCAAATTTGTTTGATTTTTAGTTTCAAAAATAAATATTAAATATTTTCAAATGTTATATAATTTCATATGTAAGAAATAGGTGTTTGAGCTCACGTATTAGTGCTAAAAATTTAAGAAAAACAAATAAAGGAGTAATACATTTAAGATAAATGCAAATGTTTGCATTATGTATTTTCTAATAAATAATTTCCTACACTATCTGCCGTGAATAGTCTTACAAGCTAGAAAGACAAATGGTAGAGACGCCTCCGCTGTGCTCCCACAATGTTTCAAACTGGCCTCATCACTTGTAGATGAATGGCGTGTTACCACGGCAGCACTGCCCTGAGTTCGGGAACTCAGGAAAGCTAGCCTGAGATCGAGTAGATTCAGTGCCCTAATTAAAGTAATTAATATATTGGGTGTGTTTGGCAATTTGTAAAAATTATAAAGTTAAAACTTTTCAATCTAAAATTTTTTACTCTCCATAACTACTCTTTTTTTAATTATTTTTTACACATCTTTCTATACAACAACCTTACTTTTCAATCATTTCTACACAACTACCAATACAACTAACCTATTTATTTTAAATTTATTTTCTTTACTTCTCATCATTATCCATATAATATCACATCATTTGACAACTTTTATTATTCGAAAATTTTTATCAAAAATTTTATTTATTAACAAACACACCAATTATTTAAATAGTTTATGTGTCATGTGGAGGGCATTAAGTTGTTGCCGGATGCAGACAGAGCGGATTAGACTGGAATGGGGTAGTGTAGCTAGGCCGCAGTCGATGCCAGAGTGCATGAATGCATGCAGACAGCCTCGTGTTGTGCATATATGGGTGGAATCACTTTCCACTAGATACGATATCAAACGGGTTGTCTGCACCTGATGATCGCCTATTTAATTAGCTCCGTTAATCACGGCGTGCACGTGAAGAGCAAAGTAACGGAGTCATCATCATCATCGTCATCATCCTCATATATATGTGGAGTGGGATTTGATGGCGTTGCTACCTCTACACCACGTCTACCAGGCACAGCTAAGGTGGGCGGGAAGGGATTGAATTTTATGTATGCTTTCTAGCCAGCCCCTTTGATTTCAATACCTCCTTTTTTTTTTAAAAGGAAAAAAAAAAAATTTCAATGTCATACCTGTGCTCAACACAGGCATGGCTAAAGTCCTTTTTTTTTTTTTTTTTTTTTTTTTTTTTTTGATGGAAAAAGGAAAAACCCTATCCCAGCTCCCTTGCACTGCGAGGGGAAGAAGGGATAAGGTGATCCAAGTAATTCATTGCCAAAAAATTGTCTATACAAAGTTTTCCAAAAAGAACTTGGGGGGGGGGGGTTACCCCACCAAACATGGCTATCCAAAAAAGAATTACATACAAGATCAGCTAAAGAGTGAGCTACAGCATTTCCTTGTCTTAAGACATGATGAGCCGAGTAGAGTCGGTTAGATGATAGGAGAGATCTGATCTCATCAATGGGAACCCCCGCAGGTGAGAGGATGTGTTCGTCAGCCAACAGATAGTTGAAAAGGAGTAGTGAATCAGTTTCAACCAAAACCCTCTGCAGGTTGAGCTGGAGAGCCCATTTTAGACCAAAGAGAAAAGCTGTGGCCTCCATACACAAAGGTTCCATGGTGCCTCTTCGTTTCCATCCCTTAGCCGCGAGAAAGGAGCCATTTGAGTCCCGAATGATGGCAGCAAAGCCCAAAGAGTGATTGCCCCCATGTTTCCGGGCGTCCACATTCATCTTGAGAAAACCAGTTGGTGGTCTTGACCATCTTACCACCAAAGGGCGATCAATCGCCCCCTCCTGTATGAGTAGTTTTGCCCTTCTGAATTGTTCGAGATAATTCTCACACCACTCAATCACCGATGAAAAGATCGGTTGGGTCTTGTCTGCTCTGAGTTTGTTTCTCAAGTGCCACACCCGCCAGCAGTATAGGACAAAAAAAGCAAGATCCTCAGTTCTGTTCTTAGAGACAAGGATACGAAAGATATCCTGAATCGATGTCCAAAGGTTTACCATTTTAACAGCTTTCAAAAAAATGTCTCTAGTGTGTAGACAACCCGTGAAGATGTGGGCAGCGTCCTCCACCTCGGTCCTGCAAAAGAAACAACAATGGTCCACTTCTATACCCCTGGATTGTAAATTTTTCAGTGTTGGGAGGGCATCTTTGAAAAGTCTCCATCCAAAAATTGTGATCTTGCTCGGAAGCTTTGATTTCCATATTGCTCTATAAATGCCAGAGTTTAAAGAGATGTCCACAGCCTGACGCAGAAACCTATATGCGGATTTCACTGAGTATATGCCATTCGGTTCATGCGCCCAGAACAAACGGTCCTCAACATCAGATTGGGGCAGAGGAACTTGGTTTATTTTTTCCCATCCCTCCTCTCCCACGACCGCCACAAGGCATGGCTAAAGTCCTAGTTTTACGTCTATATGGTCGAGGTTTTGGTTCCTACAGTGGGAGCTCTGTGTTTTTCTTGTTTGAGGAGTATTACTCTCCTCCCTCACTGATGCATGCTGGCCTTTCTGTCACATTCGGCTTCCTAAAAATCTACTTTATTCGTTATATTAAGGATCATTTATTTAGTTAAGAAGTTAAATTTTATCCAAATCAAAAATATGCGTAAGCTACATTTACTTAAAAATTGATATTCGTATGTAAATAATAAAACATTCTTAGATCTATTCACATATACGTTAGAATGTACTAATATCTTATGAACTTATTTATTCATACTGTGACGATATTTTATATGTTTTAGAAGTTAAAAATATAATTTTAAAATTTGTATTTAGCATGTAATTATTTATTATGTTGGTAATTTTATTGGTGTACTCATATCACATCTCTATTTATATTACATTCAAGATCAAGCATTTCTATCATTATTTCAATTGGAGACAAAATGCTCTCAATTACTAAGAGGAAACCACATGTTTCCATTTATCAAGAGGGAGACCAAATGCTTCCGCCATAGGGATTCATGTCCTCGCAACAACATTTGTCGGCCCCTCTTACTACTCGAGCAGCTAGTCAGGTGCATTTGCTACGTTGATTTTGAATATTTACTGACCCGTGCACATAGTACATACTAGATAAATAATAAAAATTTTATAACTATATAAATGGTATTAAATACAATAAATAGAGTGAATTTTTCATGAATTATTAATATACAAAAAATAAATGAAGTTAATATAAAAGTGGAAGTGAACTAGTTAACAAATTGTGTATTCTTGATGAGATTGGCAACAATATAGCAGATAGAGAAAGTCTAATAAGGGTAATTTTGTAAATGGCCAAGTTGACTGGTTCGTAAAGGAGCCGATGAGGGTATAACATTTTTTTTTTTTGATTGGTACAAGTACATATCTCAACACATATCATACTTGAAGATCTGAGACATTCTTACTAATATAAGGGATACATCTTTCCCAAAGAAGTCTGGAGACACAGCTCCACGAAAGAATAAGGAAGACACAGCTTCCAAACAACCACCTGGGAGACCACCCGCTCCCACACTACATTCATCCGGGAGACCTACTTGCTCCCACGCATATATTTATCGAAATCCGCACGCCCGCGGATTCGAACTCTCGACCGACTGCGCGCACGCGTTTCTGCGCCGCAGTCGGCCACCAACCGAGCTAGCCTCGGTTGGTGAGGGTATAACATTTTGACTGCTTTCCTTTCACTAAAATTTTATCTATTAAACAATGCGTTCTGTTTAATTGTAACAGCAAAAAAAATTTTATATAAAAATAAAATAAAAAAGGTTATCGTCCCTGCGAAAAATCTTAGATTCTAGAAATCCCGTGATCTGTGCTACCTTCAAATATTTGTCCAGGAAAGTTGCGGCCGCTGAATCCCTTACAATCCATCACTTGCGTCGTTTGTACGTCCACTGTCAATATAATATAATTATATATCGAAAATGACTGTGATTCCAAAGAAAGTGACAGACTGCTTTAAATTGTACGGGAATTACTTTTCTTATGGTAATTTTTTGGTTTATTAGTATATTGCAATTCCTTCCGGTTGTAAACTTGTAATATACGGGAGTTTATGGTTACACACAAAAACATGTAAATGAAAATTTTTTAATGAAAAATTTTCACTCCTTCATAACTACCTTATTTTTAATTATTTTTTCACATTTTCCTATATAAACAACTTTACCTTTCAATCATTTCCACACAAATACTCATACAACTACCATATCTATTTTAACTTTTATTCTCTTTATACCTCATTATTTACCCCTATCATATCACGTCATTTTCTATCGACTTGACAACTTCTACTCTGAAAAGTTTTCATCAAAAAATTTTACCTCCAACCAAACGCCCCCTATATATATATATATATGTATTATGAGATCGTTATATATATATATTGCAATTCCTTCCTATTCTTTGATGCTCACGTGCGATGTTTAGGAAAAGGGGTGGGAAATGTGGGAGGTAAATGGTGGGGTACGGATTTTAAGGTATTTCGTTAATCAATTAATCATCATATTTTTTACTTTATTTTTATATTTTAATCATTTTCCCTATAAACTACTTTCCAACGAACCTATTTATTCTAATTTTATCCATGTCATTTCATATTAATCACACAATTTATAAAATATTCTATTTTCTACTCCCACTTTTACCTTCCTAATTTATAAAACATTTCTACAACTTTTACCATCCCAAACGTTCCCTAATATATGCATGCAGCTGATCGGTGGGCAGCCTGATATAGTGGTATACATGTTCATCTGGGATGTAGACCGGGTTTGAGATTTTTCTCTTTTTTCTTTTTCTTTTATCTTTTTGGATGACATACAGGGTTTGAAATTTGAAATGTAATGTACGTTGCCTTGGCGGGCTGCAGGGACACGAGCCTTAAAAGTAAAAGTAGTTGAACCGCCAACAAGCCCTTTTACTTTCGGCAGTTCACATTCCAAAATCCAAATGCCGGTTGGTTTCATTGTTTAGTTGAACGCTTCAAAAGGAATGAACTGATTTTGATTTGGGAGATTTGGTGAGTATATAAATGCGTGGTGGCCTTTTAGAATTAGCTATTAGTTCCACATTACATTAATTTTGGTTATTCCGCAGGGCCCTCTGGGCATATATATATATATATATATATATGAAAACGGGGGCTTCTGCGTGTAGTCTTTAGCGTTTAATTCCAAATGTGCAATATTTGACTCTTAAGAGTGTATTTAGTAACAAGGAGGAAAAATGAGAAAAATGTTAGAAAAAATTCTAAAAAACTGAGAGAATGATGTGGTATTATATGGATAGTTAAGACCCCGGATTTAGTGCAGCTAGGTGCAATTAGCTTTGGTGCACCATGGTGCAAAAATTTTAATTTTTTTTGAAAATTTTTTATACGACTGTTAATATAAGTGTATTTAGTAACATTTTCATAATTCACAAATTTCAAAAACTTAATACGAGAATACTTCTATGAAACCGGGTTTTATGGAAGTGATTCCGTGAAACTTTTTTCTTTTTTTAAATGTCGATCCTTGATGGAAAATTCAATTTATTCATCGTATTTTACACTATTTATTTAGATAGGAGACCAAGCTTCATACCAATCCAATATGTGGATAGGCCACATTTGCTCAAACATAGGTACATTCCCGTGTAAATTATGAAAAACGCGTAGCTTCATTCACACATGTATTGGAATGTAACAATATTTTATAGAATCATTTGTCCCATATATTATTGATATTTTTGATGGTTTAGATGTTGAAAAAACACTTTAAAATTTTTATTTTAATATTAAACTATTTTATTATGTTAATTTTACACATTTATAGATTGGATCCATATACGGTGAAATTAAAAAAATAAAAGGGTTTCTAGGATACTATAAATTATGCTAAATACAATAGATGAAGTGGATTTTCTATCAACCATCAAGATTTTAAAAATAGAAGAGATTTCATAGAAGTGTCTCCGAACTTAATATACATGCTAAATACACTTATATTAACAGTTGTATACAAAAATTTAAAAAAATATAAAAAATGGATTAAATACACCTGCATACACAGAGACTAAGTGCACCCTGGTGTATGCAGTCATGAGCGTATAATTAGTAGGTGTAAAAATAATAAATAGTGTAGTTGTATAAAAAATTTGAAATCATGATTGAAAATATAAGCAAGCACTACAAGGGTGCAATCGTATGCACCCGAGTGTACTACACTTATTTTTTAAAATTTTTTTGAAAATTTTTTCATGCAGCTGTTAATCTAAGTGTGTTTAACGTATGCATCATTTTTTTTTTTTTTACCAATTTCGGAGACTTTTAGAAATTTTTGTGAATTTTTAAAAAATAATGGCATTTTTAGCAATTTAACATATGGATGATGCGTATCGCAAGGATCCAACCCTGGAACTCGGGCAACGTTGCCCGGTGACGACGCTAGCTGCGCTACTGCAGCGGCACAATAACTCTATAACACTAATTACATGGTCACTCCTAATTCTCAAAACATCCGAATCCCACAGTGAGCTCTATCTCGAGTTGTGTACTCCAAGGCTTTAATTCAAATTAAGCATACGGAAGACTTTATAAGGAACTCGTGGGGTTCCACTCTAAAATTAAAAACCTCATACATTATTTTTGCCTATCTTTCCCAGTTCTCTTACAAATTTATTAGGTCAATGCCAGAAAGGTTACTGCAAGGGAACATGATCATGTAGTGTTCTTTTACTTAGTAGATTGCTTGTCACCCTGGCTTTTAAGGAAGGCTTTGAACCTCTCGAGGCCTTCTTTTACACGTTAAAAAAAGTCTCTCGCTCTCGTCTTTTATTGCACAACTCCCATGGTGATCGACGCTTGCCTATTTTAAGCATCATCAACGGGTATAAACGAGAAGATAATAGGGTAGTGAGGTAGCTAAAATGTCAAATTATATACAGCCCAAATCGAAGCGTAATTCATCTTTTAAAACCTAAGTCCAAACCAAACTAAATTTATAAAATTCAAACTAAAATTTGGACTAAAACAATTAAATGTTTCTGTTTAGAATTCAGGTTAATTATTTGAATTTTTGTAAATGTTTTACAGCATTTTATATAAATATTTATTAAATTTCTTCTATTAATAAATAAATAACTATCGAGTTTCAACAAATTTTAAAGGTGTTATTCAATGCCATTAATCATCGAAAATATTATTCAGCATCTTTCATAGTCATTTAATATGTTGAGTCGTATTAATTTAATTAAACGCGCCATGAAAAATGACAATACAATTAAAAATAGTTTAAATAAGATCCAAGTTTTTTTCATCAGCAAAAAATTTGCTGCCGGAAGCCACTCAATCCACCCCTCCTATTGATTATGAGGGGAATAGGAAGAGGAGTTGCTATTAGACAATTCATTAGAATCAATGGACTCAAAATACGATATAGGGTGGTGGGTTTTCACACCAGATATTTTCACGTGTATCCCTCACCATAGCTAGTTGTGCTAGTTTGTGGGCAGTTGTGTTTCCAGTATGCAATACTTGACAAAAAGAGACATTACTATGTACACCTGCTAAACTCCTAATTCGTTGGACCAAAGGGCACATACAGGAGTAGAGTAGGTGGACATCATTCAACAAACAAATTATGAGTCACTGTCCGCTGGGATAAATGGTAATGGAGATCTGACATGCATTCAATGCCCTTTAAGATTGCATGTGCCTCCATCCAAGTCCATCAGTCAACCCATGCAATCTCCAAGTCTTTGTTGCAATAAAAGCCCCATTCGAGCCTCGAAGTACAACTGCAAGCCTAATTCTCTGACTATCCTAATCAAACCACGCATCAATGTTCACTTTAATAGTGCCATGCTTTAGTTTTTGTCATCGAATCGCATTAGTTTGAACATATTGACTATGAGCTCTAAGGATCCTAGCAAATTATACCATTTGTAAATATGTTGTTGTCCATCTTAGGACACGACACAATGATAACATGGGTTCTTGTAGATATCGTTTGTTCCTTATGTGCTGGATTCGCTAGCAAGTACAAAGGAACAATTGAAAAGTATAACCCATCCCCTAGCTCTGAAGGTAAAGGAAGATTACTTCTAGAGCATCAAAAGAGTTGCCATCAAGCAGGTTGGAGAAGTGGGGATGGAATGCACACCTTGTTGCCGGACATCACAAAAATAGATGGGTGCACTCTTCTGCTTCTTTATTACATAATGAGCAAACGGTGGAGGTAGGAACTTCTCTTTTGGAAAGATTGACTCAGGTTGGCAATGGGTCCATTATCAATCACCATCCAAAAATGATGATTTTTCTAGGTAGTTTGAGTCTCCATAGAGTTTTGAGGACCCCAGGATCCGTAGCTCCGCAACCCACATCGTCCCTTATATACATGATAGAGAGAGCCAATGTATACGCAGACGTCACCTTGTAGTTTCTATCGTGTTCCAGAGACCAAAATCTAGAATCATCATCATTGGTTTCAGATATAGGAATAGAGCGAACCACCTCCCATCCCTCTTTACCGATTGCTTGTGACACCATTGTCTCCCTCCATTCCTTTGTTTGTGGGTCAATGAATTCTACTACTTTACAATCATCACCAATCTCTTAAGGCAGCAGTCCAACTTTTTGTATCTTGAAAGGAGCTTAGTTGTCACCATAAAAAAATGGATATTCTGCCCATTTCCTAGCCTCCACTTGTATCCTTTTCTCAACATTCGGAAAGCGTTCAATATACTTTTCTATGTAAAGGAGTCATTAGGCTTGATTCTGCAATTTCACCTGTCGCCTGTTGGAAAATATCAGGTCTTCATGACTTCGTAAAGGAGGGCGTTCTGGTTCGTCATGATTCACCAAGCATATTCCACTAGAAAGGCAATGGTGAAAGCACGTAAGCCATCCTCCCATCAGTCGTAGTTCTATAAATTTTCCTCCAGGCTACCTAGCTGATTTTGCGCTTATCATTCCTCTCTCCTCACCAGATCTGCTCATTTGGGCTTTCGATGTTATCACATATCTTCTTTGGTAAGGCAAAGAGGCACATAACATAATTTGAAATGGCATGAACCATTGCCTTCAGTAGAACTTCTTTCCCGCTCTACAATAGAAGTTTCCCTTTCCAACTCTGTGTTTTCGCCTAAACTTGTTCTTTTATGTATTTGAAAACCTATGTTCGGAAGTTTCCTATATATGCTGGAAGACCAAGATAGTTACAAATTTGTCATCCCCTAGATCCCAATAGTGATTCCAACTCCTCTTTTATCAATGTTGCTTCTAAAATACATTGCTGTTTTATTAATGTCGACCTTGTACTCTGAGCTTTCCTCGTACACTTTAATGAAACTTCTCATGTTTGTGACCTCCATACCGTTAGCTCTAAGGAATAAGATAATATCATCAGTAAAAAGTGGGTGAGAAATGATAGGTCCTTGATTACTCACTTTAACCCGATGCAAAAGTCACCTTCTACGATATTCATTCAGTACAACAGAAAGGCCCTCGACCGACAGAAGTAACAAATATGGAGAAAGAGGAATAAGATCTAAGTTTTTAATTCATTAAAAATATAACCAATTTTAGTTATATATTCAAATCTAATATAAGATAATTTTGCACCTAAACATAATCTAAATTTTTTGAATTGAAATATTACTTAACCCAAACCAAACCTTATTGAAATTTCGTTTGGGTTAAGCCCGAATTCATTATCCGAAACTTAAATAATATCAACCTAAACTACTAAAAAGACAGGTTACTCAGATCCCCACCCCCCATATATCATCACAATGGCCAATGGCTTGTTAATTAATCAATTATAAAGGAACGCAATGGCCGGTCATTGACCGATCAGTCGTCGTCATCTCGGTTCTAGCTAATTATTTGGCGCTTGTGATTTCCAACTTGGCGGGAGCTGAAGACTTAATTTGCACTCTTAAATTGTTACGATCCGAGTAACATGGAGATCATCCTCTCCGGAGCTCTCATGGGAAAGGAAGTCCTCTTAATTTGCACTCTTAAATACGGTTGGCGGAATTTCCCTCCGTAAGAGGACTTCCTTTCCCGTGAGAACTCCGGAGAGGATGATCGCCATGTTACCGATCCGGCCTCTAGCCTGGATCGTAACATAAATTACCTATTGAAGGACAAACGCACTGCAGTTCTGTTGGCTGAATTGTCTCATACTCATGGTGGGCAAATTGGCAAGTGGATGGGAGAACGTGGATCGATCTCTTAACTGTAGCCGCAACTGCAACCATATATATGTGGGCAACAGGACACATGAAATAAAGGAGGCTTGAATTCACCCACCGACTTCTAATACTAGTATGTATTAAATAGTTTTTAACACAATGGATGATTGGAAAATTAATAAAAATTTCAAATGGTTGTAGTTACCTTTTCCTTCTTTTGTTGCAAATTGCAATGCTCTCCTCTCAACTGTTTGTTTTTTTATGCAAAAGTTTTAAAACGAGTAAAAAATGATATGATATAATATGATATGAATGACAGAGATATCGATGAGAAGTAAACATAATAAAGTTAAATAAATAGAATAGTTATATAAGAAGATGTGAAAAAATGATTAAAAAAATAAAAAATAAAAAAGTTGTAAAAAGCGAAAAATTTTAAAGTAAATTTTTTTTGAAAAAGTTTGCCAAACATACCCTAAGTGAGTGTGAGATAAGATGATTTGGCATGATAAACACATTTTTCAACAACTGATTTTATTATTAAATCACCCTATTTTTCCAACTTTATCATTATATTCCAATCATTTTTCCTTCTAACAACCTTATTTGTTCCAACTTTATCCATATTATTTCATATCAATTACATAATTCTTAAAATATTCTCTTCCCCACTCCCATCCCATCTCACATTCCCAAAACCCTAAGTGTTTTGACGATATTTTTGCAGGGGAGGATCTGACAAGGAGAGGAGACGGGCAGGAAGATTTTTTTATTTTTATTTTTATTTTTTATTTTTAAAAAAACAGAAACTCGAAGAGGCCATGCACATCGATGGCACTCCCTCAAATTTCGAAATTGCCAAAATCTCTCTAGCAAATTTTTAAAAATATCTGAAAATGTCAATGCCATTGCCGCCCTCAGGAAATTAGATCTCAACACATCAGGCAACGAAGCATGTATGGAACAATCCAACAAATCGAATTTCCATGTATCCAAAAATATGCATCACAGAAGAAACCGCCAAACTGGACAACATCAATGTCGGCAAATTTTGAAACAATGGGGGATGGGACTGGTTCTTCCATAACCGTGGGGGAAAGGAAAAATAGCGAAATAAAACTGAAGATAATTCATGCCTATGCAGCATGCACAATCAGATTTTAAAATGCCAGCCATCTCCAATTCCATAAAACTAATGTATGAACCACAATTTAGTCAAGGAGCATAATCAAAATGCTGGGCTAAAGAGGCCTATTCAGGGGTACCCTAGAATTCAAGAAGACGTCAAAAACTCATCATTCGCCATCGTGCTGGGAACTGAAGGCAATTGGTGTGTTCCAACCAAATAAAAAACGTTTAGGATGTGCATTAGTGGCAGATCACAACAAGCAGAGTCCATTCCAGCCTAATTCCTAATTGCATTTACTGGTAGAACCGAACAGGTCCTACACCTGCCAGGGAAACAAGAAAAAGAACTCCCAAGTATTGTCGATACACATCTACAATTAATAATTCAAGCTAACACACAGAAGTTCCACTACAGCTTCACAGATGAATAGCTTGCATCCTCAGCACCCAATTGTTTGATCAATAGATTTCGCCCATGTGATGACTGTGAAGAAGATGGCCTATCTTTCTTAAGGGTATCAGGGCCAATCTTACAGGAACTCCCCTTCAAGGACAGATGCTTCTTAAGACGGCTCCTGTTAAGCAACATCATGCTACTACGTGCTTGAGCGTAGAGTGCCCCTTCTACACAATCTCCCACCTGCCCACAACTCCAAGTTCTTGATGGTCCATCCTCACCATGTGATCTGAGCCTTGGAAATCCATTCTTCAGCCTGTAAACCCGCTGCTCGGGAACATTCTCCTCTGTTGATTTCATGCACAATGGGCAAGGCGGGTCATGCTTAATCATCTTGGGTGTTGTCTGCTCCAGGCATTCTGCATGATAGACATGGCGGCATGGAAGAACTCCAGAAACTGGCATATCTCCACTCCTTACAATACGGCGAGAACTCCATGGTGATCTCTGTGACAGGAGCCTCTCACATAGTCCACATTTGAAGCCTTCTGATATATTATATAGCATGCTCATACTTTCAGCCTCCAACTGCTCAGAGAAGTCAGTAAAATCGATACTGCTAGCACCACTCCACCGAAGCCCTTCCCCTTGGGTGGTGGCCAACTCTGGAAAGCCAGACATACCATGAAGATCATTGAGCATCCTAATGGATTTTGGATAAGAAACTCGAGTAACGTTTTCATTATTTTGGTCTGAGTTGCTATTTGGAACCGACCCATGAATTTCTACTTGAGTTTGACTTGGACATGAGAGAGGATGAACAGGCTTAGACATGAAAGAACGCCGATTTGAAAAGTTCCAGTGTGAGGAAAGATGTGCCTTAGACATGGGCTCATATTCGCTAACATCTGAATGAGAAGAAGTAGAACCAAAGCTGAGTGGGATAGTAGAAGTTCCCTGAAAATGCAAACCAATTAAAGCAACAGTGTTATGTCAGATAGTCATGTCTGGTGCATGCATGTTTCATTGGTATCAATGGGTAAGACAATAATACCTCTGTAGAATGAGTAGAGACAAGAGGTCCAGATGCTGGTTCTGAAAAAAATATAGAATAATTTTTTTTTAAAAAAAGGTGTGATTAGACACTACAGAACATACGAAAAAAGGGAGGGATGTGGAGTGATTTGGCCCACACAAGGAACATCATCCCTACATATTCTGTAATCCATGAATAGTTCATATAAAGAATATAATTTGCTGACTGCAAGGTGCATAATCACACCCATGATGGAACTGAGCATGTTAGATAAAGAATATAATTTCCAGATGGCGTATGCTAAATATGGGAGGAAAACCAGGATTCTAGAAGTAGAAAGTGGAGCATCCATCTTAATTTATGAAGTAAGAGTATCATTAACAAAACTTTCAGCCCTAATCCCACTAGGTAAAATCATAAAAGGAAGTGGAGCATTCAACTTAATGGAAGAAAAATATAATGCAGTCCAAGAATCTCCAGCAACTTAAAGGTCCACCAAACAAGAAATCTTAATTTTCCATGATTATTTTTCCATACTCCAAATTACATACAGGAACAAGCCATGTCCAACCTTTTCTCCAAATTTCTGAAAAAGGAAATAATAGTCCACATTCTACTCCTGTAGCAATTCTATTAGTGCTTAATTTATGATACATCACAAATCTATTTTCTTAGCATTTGTTTTCTCTTCTTAAGAAACAGAGCTAGGAACTCAACCTTGGACCACATAGCCCAAAATCCATCATTACAGGTTAAACTAGGTAGACACTGGCTATTTTAAAATCATTGTTCATCTATATGCTATAGGATATGGGCAGTCTTAAATGCAAATGGCTCCTACAGTGGTAAATTCTTGATTAGTTATAGGATATTGAAGCAAACTTGACACAAATGATGTTGGGTGCAGAGATCCACCAAGGATTAGAAAGTCATTTCCATACCTTGACAGTTTGTTATGTAATAATTCTGATTTCTAATGGACTCCAAGAAGAAAAAATCCCCAGGATCTAAATGCTTCTACCCCATTCAACCACTGAGGTAACTTTGAGCACCGCAAACCAACGTGGACTAAAATACCAGATTTCAATGAGGAAGTGCAAACAGATAGCATTTTGGTGTATACATCTACATACACATCTACATCCTTGTTTGTATTGCTAAATAAAACAGTCAATGGATAATAATGTCTTGCAAGGGAGACTAGCTGCTCACATAATTTACTCTGGCATACATTATGAGAAAAATTTACAACAGAAAGTCACTACCATATGTATAGAATAAAAACACAACAACAATGTAACTTAGCCAATCTCACCCTTAGTGAATATACATCTATGATAACATAATTTACCTTTTCAAGCAGTATGCATTCACAAATGGAACATCGTCCCAAAGACATGATAAACCAACTTCATTGGCCAAGTAATGAACAGAAATAGATAATTTTCTTAAATGAAAAGACAGAAGGTAATGGTTGAATTTCAAACAGAGGTAATGTAAGGAAAAAGTACAACTGTTCAGGTAGTTAAATACCACATCAATTAAAAAGGGAGAAAAACAGATCCTAAACATATTTTATGAATCATGAGGCCTCCTATTGGTGTTTCTATTAATCAAATCAATCAATTGTGGTATCTAGCATACAATGACAGTTCCTAGGTCCTACATACAAGCATTACCAAGAAGACATCCTGAACCTAAAGTAACAAAACCTAAGGGTGTATTTGGGAAGTGACAAAACTTTTGATGAAAAATTTTTGGTGTATAAGTTTTTCAAATGAGAGAAAATGATGTTATACGGTAGAGGTAATGATGAGGAATAAAGAAAATAAAGTTAAAATATGTAGGTCAGATGTATAGTTAGTTATGTAGAAATGATTGAAAAGCAGAGTAGTTGTATTGGAAGAAGTAAAAAATAATTTTAAAAAATGGAGTAGTGGTGGTGAGTGAAAAGTTTTAATTTGAAATATTTTTAGTATAAACAAACAGCCCCTAAACCAAGAAGATCACTCAAGAAACTCTGTTAACACATAGTTACAAGTTCTCTATGGAAAGTAGGAGCAATCTGATAAGAGGTTATCTGCATACAAGATGTCTGATTTGAATGTCTATTTAAATAATTTTTTTTTTGAAAAAAAAAAAAAAAAACAGCAGATTGAAACAAAGAATAGAGGAGCTGGTGCAACTCCAGATAGATGAGCGGCAGACACGTTATACTCGTACACTCTTTTGTTTCAGTCAGATATATGCATTTGTGGAGGAAAAATTGGAAAAAGGAATAATAAGCTTCTTAGAAAATCTAAACAGACAATCAGCATAAATTCCTACAGTTTTCAAAAAAGTTTACAAAAACTAAAGTTAAATTTATTGACACGACACAAATTGTTTGGAGCAACCAGATGATAAAACAGTAGTATGGGCATGACCCAGTACTAGTGTGCCATTAGTATGTAAGAAGCAACCTCGAAACAGAGGTAATAACTGGTCCTGCAGGTGCTGTAATAAGCATTCAATTCCTAACTGAATAAAAATGAAACCAAGATAATAAACAAGGATGGTTTGGATTTTGAAGTGGTGGCATCATGTGTTGCAACTGGCACCTACTTCTCACTGTAGCAGGGTTGTAGTCATCAACAATGGGCCCTCCCCGCAAAGTTGTAGGGGTCCATGGTTGGGTAGGGAAGGTATCAGGAGAGGAACTGCTGATATATGATAGGACCCCTTCTGATGTAGAATAATGAAGCGGAAATTCGTCGCCCCTGAGCCAACTTTGGCTGTCCTTGTTGCTGTTGGAAGAGAGAGAGGAGGGTGGTCCGTAGACGAGGTGAGGATGAGGAAGATCGTTTGAGGGGCCTTCAGATTGGAATGTATGATCCCATCTTCTAGAGAGAGGAGGGGAAAAGCTTTCATTGTTTCGCCAGTGGGGCTCGTTGGGACCGCCCATGCACCATTCTCTGCTGCTGGCATTCGATCCATGTGGCCTTGCAGCCACGCAGCAAAGGGAACCCGTCTTAGCTATTCCTCTTGGCACGCAGTAGCAATAGTCTCGACTTCCTTTTTTTTCTTTTTTTAGTTAACCTCCTCCACCTTCTCAGACAGAATCATCACCATCTGGACTCTGGAGTTGGAGGGTGGAAAGATAGGTTGATGCCAGCCAGCTGACAGTAAAACTGCAGAAAACTAGATGTAAGAAAAACCCCCAAAACAATCGATTACCAATTGCATTACTTCTCAAAATGGATGAAGAGAAAAAAGAGGAGCAAAAGATGGATGAAATTGACAATGTTGAAACCAGCAAAAAAAAATTAGGGGAAGTAACCTGACACTTCAATTTTGGTGTGCAAAAGTGTAGTGGGTGAGAAAGATATTTACATTAATCAGCTGAGGAAGGACATACAGTTGCAGTGAGAAGCAAAGCAGATGAGATTTTCTGAGAGAGAGAGAGAGAGAGAGAGAGAGAGAGAGAGAGAGAGAGAGAGAGAGAGAGGCACACAGACGGAGAAGAAAGGAAGAAGTTCCTGAAGTTCTTTCCTCAACCCTGGAATTTCCCCTTCTGTGCTTTACTTTTATTTTTTTCTCGCTAGTCGGGAGTGTTCGGGACTTGATTATGCACCGCGACATGTAGCTTTATTAGAAGGATAGTGACTAGATTAATAATGAGGGCTTTTAAATTCCGGCTCCGCATGTAATCAGATTATATAGACGTGGAGCAATGTAACTTTTAATTTTTAAAATTTTGATTTTTATTGAAAAATTTAATACATTCATTATATTTAACATTACTTGTTGTTTATGGGTTATATTTGTTGAAAAAAATATATTTATATGTAAATTATGAAAAACGTTTATTATGTATTATAATGTAATAATACTTTATAAAATCACTTATCAATATAAAAATGGTATTTTAAATAATTTTTATATTGAAAATATAATTTTCAAATTGATACTTAATATTAAACTATTTTATTAAGTTAGTTTTTAATCGACCCATATGCAGTAATATTAGACAAATAAAAATGTTTCATATTAAACATAATAGATGAAGTAAACTTTTTATCAACTATCAAGATATTAAAAATATAAGAGATTACATAGAAAATGAGTTTCATATAAATAGAACTTTAATACGTCATTCATATTTCATGCCGACCATTTAGTTTTTGTAGAATTAATAATTTAAGGATTTTAAATTTGATCATCTGTACCCAAACAGCCGTTTATAATGTTTTGATAAATTGCCCACACTTTTTTATTTAGATCTTTTGGATAATTAGCCTTCTAACTTTGCATTTTTTTATAATTAAACCTAGAACTTTGCAAATTTACAATATTAACCTTCTATAATAAGTGAAGGGTGTGTTGGTTTAACAACAAAACTTTTCAATATAAAATTTTTCACTATCCACAATTATTCTATTTTTTTAATTATTTTTTCATATTGTCTTATATAATTATCTTATTTTTCAATCATTTCTACGCAATTACCTATGCAATTAAAATATTTATTTAAATTTTATTCTTTTTACTCCTCATCATTATTTCTATCATATCATATTATTTTTTCTCATTTTAAAAATTGTTATACGGAAAATTTTATTGCTTAACAAACACACTCAAATTCAAAAAAAAAAATCAAAATTTACATATAAGAAGATCTATGTACCTTTCTTATTGATTATAATACTCCCCAAACGAGGTGTGCAACTAACTTATTCTATTTATTTCATTTTTTATTGATGTTTATCACCGTGATCTAATTCAAAGTTCAAACCTTAGACCTCTCGCGCGCGCGCACACACTAATATCAACCACCTAGCCCATCCGGACATTGATATAATTTAATGAAGCATGATTATATACAACATGATGTATTTTAAGTTATAATCCAATATTCATTTATTTTATGTTATTTTTATTTTTATTTAGTTTTTCTTCATAAATATGTTTTCGAAATTGTATTTAATCTATATACCAAGTTTTGTTATTTTACAATACTTTTATATATTTATTTTTTATTTTTAAAAAATATTAATTTCAAGGGCATTTAAGTTACTTTTCACCCCTTAAAAAACTCGATTTAAAAAATAAAAAATAAATGCATAAAAATATTTTAAAATGGTAAAATCTTATATATAGATTGAATACACTTAGGAAAACATATTTATAAAGAAAAAATAAAAAATAAAGCTAATTATAAAAATAAATGAATATTGTATTTTAGCCTAAAATACATCGTGATGTGTATAATCAAGCTCCTAATTTAGTACATGATGGATATTAGCTCCATTGAATCTTTGGCAATATATGATATATACATGACCCATAAATAGTGTTTGGGAAGTAAAAAAATTTAAGATAAAAATTTTTAAAATTTGAAAAAAATGACGTGATATGGCAGAAAAAATGATAAGGAGTAAAGAGAATAAAGTTAAAATAAATAAGTTAGTTGTACCGGTAGTTGTGAATTAGAAAGTAGGGTAGTTGTATAGGAATATGTGAAAAATGATTAAAAAATAGGATAGTTATGGAGAGTGAAAAGTTTTAAATTGAAAAATTTTAGCTTGATATTTTTTTCTCATTGCCAAACATACACTCTTAGGTTAATCATTCCTCTCAAGCATGATGATGGAGATTGATATCTAACCCTGAATCAATAGGATAAACTACAAGATTATTAAAGTAAGGGCAGAGTGGATCAACTTTCAAAAAAATATATCCACACCCTGTTTATGCTAGATAATAGTTAAATTCAAACATGAAAAGCATTTAAAAATATTTATTACAAAGCCATAGAAATAGTGAGATGACGATTATGACTTACGCTTCCATGAAACCCTACTTGATAATTGCATATTTCTACCAATATTTTAATTATTTTTCACCCATTTAAGCATGGAAATTTTATTTAACAAAAAGGGGGTCTGGGGGTAATTCTTTGAAAATTGTATTTCTGCATTAAAACTTTTATTCAAATAATTTTTTGGAATTTATTGAGGGATTATTAAAGTTATTGGGATTGAATTGAAAAGCTGCTTTTGAATTTTACACACTAACAAAAAAAACCCTTCTGCGTAAGCACGTTCCTCTTATGGATCACCAGAGCACCAAGACTAACAGCATCATCTTTCCCAATTTGGCCGGCCATAGCTGCCAAGAAGAGGAGAAAAAAAAAAAAAAAACTGCCCGAATCCAAACGAGTTCAACAGCATCTTAGGCGGCGGCAACCTCATCAACGGCAATCAGAGGCATCATGTCGTACAAGATTTGGAGGACTCCGAATCCATTTCAAAATCCAACTATTACGAAGTTAATTTGCAAGCAAGCAATTCGTCAGAGCCATCCAAAAGTATTATTATATTCTAATATATGTAAACAAATCTAAGCAATTTTTCTAATTTACACACGAATGTACCTATTTTTGAGCAAATGTGGCATACGTACTTATTGGACTTTAATGAAACTTAGTCTCCTGGCTAAATAAAGATGTTAAATACAATAAATGAATTGAATTTTTCATCAAACATTAAAATCTCAAAAATAAAGGGGCTTACATGGAACCACTTCTATGTAACTCAATTACATAGAAGCAAACGTGACAAAAGAAAATGTTGTAAGAAGGAAGGAGAAACTACTTCTCATTAGGGGTAAAATTTCTAAAAATACAATTTTTTTATAACCTCATCTTCCAAATTGTCTGCCATCCATCCATCAATATTCTCAAGCCTATACATTTTAATTTCTTCCCAATCATAAAAGAGTTATGTTTAAAAATCCATAATCAAACAATGGAGGTATAAGGCATCTACACTCTTTTATCATGGGCGAAAATTTCTAATCTCTATAATACAAGTGTCTTCTCAAAATTACTAAAACAACTAGGTCTTAGTCCACCAATAAGGATTAGTCGTGGTGATTCTCATTTTATATTATGGATTTCTGGTTTAAAATCTATGCAATTTAGTTTGCTGTCAATAGATTCAATTTTATACTATTAGCCTAATGTATATTTTCAATTTATATAGATCGATTTGTTCATTATGTTCTCTCAATTTATATTGGCTGATTTACGTTTAATATTTCTCAAAATTTTATAAGATGATAGTTACTTTATGTACTTCTAGCATTATTAGTTATTTTATTAAAATGATATTAGTAGGTTGATTCATTGTAATTCTCGGCTAGCCCATACCCCTCGAGATCGATGATCACTACTAGGACCAGTCAAGTTGATCAAAAATTGCTAAATCAATAATTACATATCTCTGATAATAATGAAATTTTACATTAACCTACTCAACGTCTATTAAAATTCTTTAACTATTTTTACCTCTCTGCATAAACAAAATAAATCATTCATCTCCTCCAAATCACCATCCTCATCAACTATACGTCAAATCTATAAAAATGGGCTTTTATCGCTCATCTATGCATCAAATAAAATGTTAACTCTGATTTTCTTTCCTATTCACTTGGATAATAACTCATATATAATCCAATAGAATTAGGATCTCTTCCCATTCCTATCTAAGCACCAACTTCAAATTAGACACCTATTTCAACCCTATCATTTAAAACATCAGCATAAGAAAGCATGAATCCGAGCTAACTCAGTAAATAAGATAACGACAAAACTCAAATATAAATTAAATAAACATCTTTTCTTAACTCAACCTCAAAAATCTATAAAGTTCACATATTCATCCATATTATGCTCACGCAAGCAACTATGTTCTAAATGCTCGTGCAACACAACTACTCATCCCCATTCTCATCATCCACCACCATCATCCAAGTCACCTTGGCGCACCAGTGGATTTATAACCATCAAACATTTTACATGGTTATACCACAATATACCATAACTCCTCTCATTCCTCGACTTAATCGAAGAATCATTATCATATGTCATGCTCAACATGCAACAATACAACTCATACTTCATACTCATGCTTATGTTCTCAATCTAAAATACCTTCATTAAACTCAAATAATTTATAAAATTTAAAAATATCACAATGTCATCATTGTCTCAAAATAATTTTTCAAATTATCCAGTTCAAACAAATAATTGAAGACATAAAAATCATGTCTCAAAGAAGGAAATTTTTGCACAAAAATCTCAAATAAAATATCCAAACCATCACAAAACATTCATGCTTGGAATAGGCAAACATTCATAAGTATCCAAATAAAAGTAAAAAAATTCGTACTTACTTTTTCATAAATTTTCAAATCTCCTAGTGCGAGCTCTATAAGATTTCAATGTCTTTTCACTTTTATCTATATCAAAATAACAAAAATATTTTTAAATAATGTTTTAAAATACTTTTCTTTAATTTTATCCTCAAATACCTTAATTTTTTCATTCTCAAATTCCAAACACCTAATTAGAGACACTCATCTTTTATATCATCTCAAAATTTTTAAAATAACTATTGTCTCTTGTAATGAAATATCTTTCTAAAATTATCCATCTAGGCTTCATACTCATATTTTATCTCCATGGAAAAATTCATTTTTCTCCCTATAGGTTTAGAATTACTAATCCTAACATGACAAATTCATGTTAAATTTCTTCTACATCATCATAATATATAGAATAAATTAAATAAATAAAAGAAACAAAGGATAAATTTCTTACCAAATTTCCATCCACTTTTTTCCAAATCTTCCAAACTTCAAACTATATCACAGAAAATCCACCATCACACCATGGAAAATACTAAACTCTTTCCTCTCTTCCTCCTCTTCTCATTCTTCCATTTTCTTTTATCTTTTCTGCATTTTTTCTAAACAATCTTGCTAGATCATTTGTGCATTTTAGCTTATTAGAAAATTTTCGAAATAATCCCTCCAGTAATAGTATTCATAAATAAGTTGATATGGGGTTTTACATGTTACTTACCAAACTAAATTATGATCTTGCTCCTATAATTAAGTCCACAAATTTATTGTCATAATTAACAACAACCAATTCAATAGATAAGTAAGCCCCATGAAAAATTATTTTCTTACATGACTTAATTTAATCCAGGCATCTCTCCACTCAAAACAAATTTAATGTCAAAGAGTATTTCAAACCTACAAGCTCATCAATAGTTTTTAGACCCTACGAAATAAATAATATAGTCAATATAACTCTTCCATTATATGAAATTTTTATATCATTCCATTAAAATTTGCGCTTTTATATAAGTTGCAAAATCATCTCTAATTCTTTCATATATTGAAAATCAATCCATTACTAACTTATGAACATAATATCATCAAAATCTATACTACTGTTAATTCTTGATTCATCTTTTCGTACAACAATAAGAAAAAATTATTTTAAAAAAATTTAAGTTTTACATTCTACTCACCTTGAAAATTTTCGTCTTCAAAATTAACCGAACCATAAAATAAATGTCTTTCACTAAAATACTAATAAAATACCAATAAATCTCGTTAGATTTTCATATAAAATAATTTTATTGAATCAATATGAATTCAACCATTGATTCTATAACAAAATTAAACAATCATCATTCAGAAATATCAAAGATAACCTCAATAATATCTTATCAAAACTTAACTAAATAAATTTAAGCATCCTTTATATATCGTACAGAAAAAAAATTTAATAAACTTTTTTTTGCTAATCATAATCTCATGATTGCATAAATTTAAATGAAAAAATTTCCAAAACCCCAACTACAAGCTATCAACATAAGCAACTCAATTGTATCGGCAAATTTCATATAGAGTCAAAATATATATAAACACATAATTCTCTCATGATATATAATGCTTTTGGAAAATATTAGGGCAATTAATACAATTTATATCATAAACTCATAATTACAACCCATTACTAAACATAATCGGACATGTATATATCAACATTAACAACATATCAAAGCTTCGAAATCCAAACTTGAATCAAATCTAAACTCATGTTCTACCAAATAAATATCTTTCTCTATCTAGCTAAACAAAGAATTATCTTTATTAATTTAAATCAACCATTAAAATTCTCCATCTACTAATATTTTGCTAAAAAAATTCATCAAATGAAAATTTTTAACTCTAATTTAATAATAAATTTTATCTTGCAATTCCAATTCAAGAACTTTTTCTTGCTTCCACTATTATTACATCATATACTTGAGTTACGGTATATTGTGGTATAGCCATGTAAGATGTTTGATGGTTATAAATCATTCGATGCGTCGGAGTGACTTAGATGATGAGAATGAGGATGAACAGTTGCATTGCATGAGCATTTAGAGCATGGTTGCTTACATGAGCATAATATGGACGAATGTGAACTTTATAGATTTTTGAGGTTGAGTTATTTATGAGAAAGATGTTTATTTATTATTTGTTTGAGAAGTGATAAAACTTTTAATGAAAAGTTTTTAGTGTAAAAGTTTTAAAAATTTTAGACAACGATATGATATGATAGGGGTAATGATGAAGAATAAAGAAAATAAAGTTAAAATAGATAGGTTAGATGATTAATAGTTGATAGAAATGATTGAAAAGTAAGGTAGCTGTATAGGAAGAAGTGAAAAATAATTAAAAAAGTATTCGTGAATAGGGAAAAGTTTTATATTTAAAAGTTTCATGGGTTACTAAACACCTTATTTTAACATTTGAATTTTACCATTATCCTGCTCACTGAAGTATCTCGGACTCACACTTTCTTATGTTGATGTTTTAGATGACAATATTGAAATGGGAGCCCAACGTGGAGTTGGTGCTCAAATAGGAATGGAAAGAGATCTTGGTCCATTAGGTTATAAATGAGTTATTATCCAAGTTATGAGAAAAGAAAATTAGACTTAACATTTTAATTGTTGCATAGATGAGTGATATAGTAAGAAACAATTTTGCAAAAGTCTATTTTTTATAACTTTGATGTATGGTTAATGATGATGGTGATTTAGAGAAAAATAATTTATTTTGTTTGTGCAGAGAGGTAAAAACAGTTATGAATTTTAATAGACATTGGGTAGATTGATGTGAATTTTCATTGTTAC
Organism: Annona cherimola; assembly: GCA_030490835.1. Lineage (NCBI taxonomy): Eukaryota > Viridiplantae > Streptophyta > Magnoliopsida > Magnoliales > Annonaceae > Annona > Annona cherimola. The sequence continues at coordinate 79,008,838 of CM059976.1, forward strand.
TAGAGAGTTGTAATTATTGATTTATCACTTTTTTCTGGCTTGACCTAGCAAGTTTTAGGTAGTAACCATCAGTCATAAGAGGTATGGGCTAGTGGGGTATTAAAAAATGGTATCAGTTCTAGCCCATTAAATCGATGTGGGACAAAGGCCCATAGTTGAGTTCAGTTGTGGTTCGAAGATGAAGGGTTGAGGCTTAGAGTTGAGATGAGTGGATAGAGGCATAGAGTTAAGTTGAGTTGTAATTCAAGGACAAATCAGGTATAATCTAATGAGCCTATAACAACTGAGAACTGAATCCCATAATGAAAAGAGAAGATAACTCTTAAGAATTTATAAGTAAATCTTAAGTTAAACATAGTGTGACACATTTTAAAACTCTGCGACGGAGTTATTAAGCCAAAACGGACAATATCACATTATGAACCTATAACTCGTGGGTCCAGGATCATTTGCATATTTAGAAAGTCTCCAAAAACCAATCATGATGCCAACACATAAGGCATTACAAGTAGATTAGTAGTTTTGAACATCATTTGTCATCTTAATCAATTTTATCATTGATAAATTAATTTTCCATCTCTTCATTCCCATAATGCATTCTCAACATCTTTTGTAATAGGTGATGGTAGATGAAACCACAATCAAACTTTTTAATGATTAATTTTCTTATTATTGATTCAAATAACAAAGGTTAATGCTCATCTTATTGAGAGAGAAACTATTCTAAAGCAACTTAAAGCTAAGGCAATCTATAGCATGCTAAACTCCATATATATATGGTGATAAATAAATTATAATTGATAAAAAAAATCTTTTAGGTCAAGGAATTTATGTATCTCAAAATTGCACCCATCTCATTAACAGCATATTTTTTAATTCCAATTTCATTGTCGTTTACCTTACCTTGCTTTTTTGGTTCCTTTAAAATTAATTTAACATGTATTGACAATGATTCTTAGGAAGATATTCAACAATTCTGTCACACTTTTCGACAACATAAATTGATAAACTAAGTCAAGATTTAAGTACATAGATGTCAAAAAGAAAGAAGTTGCGTCTGTAGAATATTAATTAACTACAACAACAATACATAAGATGTGTTTAGTATTTGACAGAACTTCTAAAACATTTGAGTAAAATTTTTTTGGTGTAAAACGTTTTGAAATAAAAAAACGATATAATAGAGGTCATGATGAAGAGTAAACATAATAAAGTTAAAATAGATAGGATAGTTGTATAATAGTTTTGGAGAAATAATTGATAAGTATGATAGTTGATATGAAAGTACAAAAAATGATTTAAAATAAGATAATTATAAAAAGTGAAAAGTTTTAGATTAATAGGTTTATGAGAATGTTAAACACATCATAGCATAGGGATGACTTTTTCGACTCCTTTCAAATTATTTAGCATGTATACATAATGATTCTTATGAAGATTTTTCATAATTTTCTCACATTTTCCACAATAAATTAAAGGACCAAATCATAACTCTAGTTGATATAAATGATAAAAAGAAAGAAATTTTATCTTTAGACTATCAATTAATTGCAGCAGCATTACATGCCACAACTTGAGGCTCACCTATGATCTTAAATATACATTAGGCGCAGGCATCGACTGAGATCAAAAGGGAGGAGATGACATTGAGCGGTGAGTTGGCTATTACAAATTAAAGAAAATATGTGTGTAAGAAGTAATTTGGCCATTAAAAAGATATTGATGTTAACACATTCTTAGTTGATAGGTATGATTGTTGAAAAATATTCTTTCCACATTTCCACATTTCACGTTCTCATTTGCGACCAGTTTCGTGCTAGACTTTAGGAAGTCATGACCAGTTTGTTATCATCATGTCTTGACTTTAGGAAGTCATTTTTTTCATAGCATCGTGGGATCTAGAGTTACGCCCACTCTATTTTTTTGTAAAGCCTATATAAAGGCTTGTTACTACAAATAAAGTGTGCATCACGATTCCAAGTTCCATCTACTTACTGTGTGAAGATTATTATTTCTCCATTTGTATTATATTAGTGGTAGTAGAACCAGGTTAGATCTAAAAAACAGAGAGAGAAACACAGAGTTTTTTCACCCATTGCCTCAAAGAGTAGCTTTGCGCAAGCAGCTATTCTCCGCTTTGATGGTCACTATGACCATTGGAGTATGTTGATGGAGAATTTCTTACAATCAAAGGAATATTGGCCAATTGTTGAGATTGGCATTGCAGCATCAGTGGAAGGCAAAACTTTGATGGATGCCCAGAAAGCATAGTTCAAAGCAAGAAAGTTGAAAGATTTGAAGGCAAAGAATTACCTCTTTCAGCTATTGATCGTCCCATCTTAGAAACTATTCTTTGCAAAGAAACTTCCAAAGACATATGGGATTCCATGAAGAAGAAGTATCAAGGCTCTGCCAGAGTGAAGTGAGCACAACTTCAAGCCTTGAGGAGGAACTTTGAGACTCCGCAGATGAAGGAAGGAGAATTTGTCACCATCTATTGTGTTAGAACTATGTCGATAAGCAACGAGATGCGGTTCCATGAGGAGAAGATGGAGGATGTCACCATTGTGGAGAAGATATCGCGCTCTCTAATGCCGAAATTTAATTATATCATTTGCTCCATTGAGGAGTCAAAAGACATAGATGCACTCTCCTTTGATGAATTGCAAAGTTCCTTATTGGTGCATGAGTAGAAGATGAATCGCAATTCAGCTTCCGAGGAGAATGCTTTGAAAGCTTCTACCAATACTCATTCCTCCAACTCTAGAGGAAGGGGAGGAGGTCGAGGCAGAGGAAGAGGAGATTGAGACAGTAGAGACAGAGGTCACAAAGATGGCAACGGGAATTTTAGAGCCAATGATGACCAAAGCAAAGGTAAAAGACAAAATTTTGACAAATCAAAAGTACAGTGCTTTAGATGTCAAAAGTTTAGTCATTATCATTCGGAATGTTATGCTAGGTTACCCAATGACATGGAGGAGAAATCACATCTTGTTGAGACCATGGAAGAAGAGACCTTGTTGATGGCGGTTCAAGCTAAAAAAGAACTTGAACCAGACGTTTGGTATGTGGATACTAGATGCAGTAACCACATGTGTCGAAGTAAGTCTTCTTTTTCATATTTAAATGAGGGCTTCTGTTCTACAGTCAGTTTTGGTAATTGCTCTACTGTGAATGTGATGGAAAAAGTAATGTTAGCATTAGAACCAAGAATGGCTTTATAGAAACTATCTCTAACGTACTGTATGTTCCTGATTTGAAATGTAATTTGTTAAGTGTTGGACAATTACTTGAAAAGGGTTATGTTATCACTATTCGAGATGGTGCTTGTGAGATTGATGACCCTATTAGAGGAGTTGTTGCTATTGTGAAAATGAGCTCGAACAAGTTATTCCCATTGAAGATTGAGAGTGTTCAATCCTGTTTGTTAGTGCAAATGATTGTGGCATTTTCGATATGGCCATTTGAGTTTTAGCGGACTGAAAATCCTCCAAAAGAAGAATATGGTAACTGGTCTTCCTCAAATTACCACCCCTTCGCAAGTTTGTGGAGAATGTGTTGTTGGCCAATGAGACCAATTTCTAATGGAGGCAAAATGTACTTTATTGCCTTTATCGATGATTATTCTCAAAAGACATGGGTCTATTTTTTGCAGAAAAGTTAGAAGCTTTTAATGTATTTAAAAGCTTCAAGGCTCATGTGGAGAATGAGACAAGAAAGACCATCAAGACTCTTCGAACTAATCATGGAGGTGAATATTGCTTTAAAGCGTTTGAAAATTTTTGTGAGGTCCATGGCATTCGGAGAGAGCTCACAAAGGAGTATACACCGCAACAAAATAGTGTATCAAAGAGAAAAAATAGAACCATTCTCAACATGGTTCGTAGCTTGCTGGCTAGAGGAAGAGTTCCAAAAGAGTTTTGGTTGGAAGCAGTAAATTGGAGCATCCATATCTTGAATAGAAGTTCCACTCTTGCTGTTCAAGATGTGACACCGGAAGAGGCTTGGTGTGGAAGATGACTAACTATAAACCACTTCAAAAATTTTGGGGGCATTGCCTATGCACGTCCCGGATGCAAAGAGAAAGAAACTTGATGATAGAGGCGAAAATTGTGTCTTTCTTGGTGTTAGCGAGGCATCTAAGGCACACAAGTTATTTAATCCATTGACAAAGAAGATCATGACAGAGATGTTGTTTTTGATGAAGAAAATACTTGGGATTGGGATGACCAACTATGTACTCAAGTTTTATGTGATGATGAAATTGAAGAAGTAGCTTCAACGCCCGAAATTTCAACAAATGCTACTCCATTAGCTTTAGAGAGTTTGGCAACAGAAGGAAAAGAAACTAGTGCAACGACCCAAGTACTTTGTCGTGTTCAAAAAAGGCCCGCATGGATGCAAGACCATGAGATATCCGGAATCAATATTAATGATGAAGCGATTATCCATTTTGCTTTGTTTGTAGATTGTGACCCAACAATTTTGAAAATGTTGTTAAAGAAGCAAAATGGAAGATGGCGATGGAAGCCATTGAAAGGAATGATACTTATGAGCTAACTGGTCTTCCAAAAGGGCACAAAACCATTGGTGTCAAGTGGGTCTATAAGACTAAGCTGAAAGAAAATGGTGAAGTTGACAAGTACAAGGCGCGATTGGTGGCTAAGGGATACAAGGAGGAGTACAGTGTTGACTACACAGAAGTTTTTGCTCCAGTTGCAAGAAATGACACCATTAGATTGGTAATTGCTTTGGTGACGTAGAAATCTTGGCCGATGTTCCAATTAGATGTCAAATCGGCTTTCGTTCATGGATACTTGAAGGAAAAGGTATTTGTTGAACAACCCCTCAGTTACGTTAAGGTTGAAAATGAGCATAAAGTTTATCGACTAAAGAAGACCCTTGATGGACTAAACCAAGCTCCAAGAGCTTGGTATAGTCGCATTGAAGCTTATTTTCTGAAAGTGGATTTTAAGAAGTGTCCATATGAGCACACACTCTTTGGTAAAATTGGAGATGAAGAGAAAATATTTATTGTGTGCTTATATGTTGACGATCATGTATTTACTGGAAATGATAGTGCCATGTTTAATAAGTTTAAGAAGTCTATGATGGATGAGTTTGAAATGTCTGATCTTGGCAAGATGTACTACCTTCTTGGCTTAGAAGTGATGCAATCTAATGATGGAATTTTTGTTTTAAAAAAGAAGTATGTACGAGAAATTTTAGATAGGTTCGAAATGAAGAATTGCAATCCTACTAACACTCGAATTGAGTTTGGCATGAAGCTAAACAAAGTTGGAAGAGGGAAGAAAGTTGACAACACATTTTACAAGCAAATTATAGGCAGTTTGATGTATCTAACTGCTACAAGGCCAGAAATCATGCACACAGTGAGTCTTATAATCAGGTATATGGAGAGCCCAACTGAAATGCACATGCTAGTTGCTAAGAGAATCCTTCATTACTTGCAAGGAACCAAGGATTTTTGGTTGTTCTACAAGAAAAGTGAAAAATTAGATTTGATTAAATGAACTGACAATGATTATGCAGGAGATCAAGATGATAGAAGGAGCACTTCGAGATATGCTTTTGTGCTTAGCACAGGGGCTGTTTCATGGTCTTCCAAAAAATAGTCCGTTGTCACTTTATCAAGCACAAAAGCTGAATTTGTTGCCACTACAGCTTGTGAGCGTCAATCAATTTGGCTAAGGAAAATCCTTGAAGAGTTGCAATTCAAGCAAAAAGGTGCAACTACAATTTTTTGTGATAATAATTCTGCCATCAAGTTGTCCAAGAACCTAGTGCTACATCGAAGAAGCAAGCATATCCATGTCAAATATTATTTTTTAAGGGATCTCTGCAATAATGGAACAATCGAGCTAGAGTATTGTCAAAGTGAAGATCAACTGGAAAATATTTTTACTAAACCTCTTAAGTTGCTACCCTTTTAAAATCTAAGAAGGTTAATGGGCATTTGCGCTATGGAACTGGGTGTAAACTGAAGCTTGAAAGCTTTCAGTTTGAGTTCAAGCTTCAGTTTAAGGGAGGGATTGTTGGAAAATATCATTTCCATGTTTCCACATTTCACGTTCTCATTTGTGACCAATTTCGTGTCTAGACTTTTGGAAGTCATGACCAGTTTGTTATCATTGTTTCTAGACTTTAAGAAGTTTTTTTCATGGCATCGTGGGATCTAGAGTTATGCCCACTCTGTTTTTTTTTGTAAAGCCTATATAAAGGCTTGTTAATACAAATAAAGTATGCATCGTGATTCCAAGTTCCATCTCCTTACTGTGTGAAGATTATTATTTCTCCCTCTATTTTATATCGATCATAGTACTATCTTGTACAAATAACGCCCTTTTGATGAAATAATTAAAAAATAATCAAAGATAGCAAATCATCATTTTTTGTAATTAAATAATATAATTCTCTCTTGAATTAGTCGATTAAGACATGTGATTAGTTAAAATTAATTTATTATTTAGTATCAAATCTAAAATATTTAATCCAAGAAAATTTATGGAGTGTATGTGGTATCTGGACATGAAAAGAAACTAGGGTTGATGTAACCTAAAATATCTATCTATGCAACAAAAGTTCTCTAAGAAGTTGATGTCACCATAGAATTTGATTAGGACTCTTTCTTGGTTATAGCCACTCACTATGGTGACATTAACTTCTTAGGTAAATTTGTTATTGGGATTTCTAAGAGCTTTCACTAGGTATAATAAGACCATAGTTCTTTAATAGGATTCATCCTCCAATTTACCATATAAAGTATGTATAGATATCTTATTTTAAAAATATTATCATGGGGGTTTAGCATGTGCGAACACATATACACACGTGCTAAGTACCCTTCATAAAAGGGAGATGAAAGAGGAAAAGCTCTTTTCATTTTCAGATGAAGAGAAAGGGAAAATAAATAGGTAAGAGAGGGTTTGACAGAGAGAAAAAGAGCAAAGAAGAGATGAGGGAGAAGGAAAGAGAAGGAATCACCAGTTCCATTAATCGACATTAGACACGCGGGGGACAAGACTAGAGTTATTATCATAGCTACATCCGACAAGGTAAGAATCTTGATGGATTGGAGTATCAAAATTTAAAATCTAGTAATGCATTTTATAGTTTTCATGGATTTAATTTGTTCACGATATTTACATATATTTAAGCTACGAGGCTTGAGATCTTGGTTCAATTTGAACTTCTAATCTTATGATCAATTGCTGCCAACCATGTAGGGTTAGGTTTTTGGATTTGCATGTTTGAATTTGTATATGTGATGTTAAAACACTCTACTAACCATGACATTCAAAGCATAATTGAGCCATGGTACTTGTGTTAGGACACTAATACTAGATAAAAGGTTCAGAGAAACAACACCATAAGCAATCACAACACCAAGGTAACATGCTCTTACTAGCATCCTTGAGATACAAACCCATTTGGCATTGCTTATGATCACATTAAATGCCTAGCAAAAAGTCTTTACGGTTAAAATTAACAAATGGTCAATGGCCATTGCCGGGCCTTTTAAGGCATAAGTTAAAAATACTTAAGTAAGAACAGCACATCAAGTAGGCGCTAGCAGGACATAGAGTTGTCTAAGAAAGCTTACAAAGATAGCTGGCCTACCGATAGATCACATGGAGAACAACATTCAATTATAAAGGAGAGAAAATGAACCCTATGCAACAAGAGGATGAAACAGCTATAAAGCTCAGACAGATGAACTCTTCCCGGAGGTAGCACCAACCTTTTTCCAAACTTTAAAGGAAAGGCAAGAGAATCCACATAAACTTTCTCCCAAAATACTAATTATATAATCTTACTCTTACCCTCTAAGAAGACTTTCTATACTTTACAAAGAGAAAGTTGAGCAAAAATATATATTTTTTTTTTACATTATAGAGGAAACTAATTTCTCTTTTCGGTGATTTTTCAAGAAGGTATCATAAAATCGCAATGACTTTCTTTTTCATATAAAATTTTTATTATGATCTCTCTTATGCTCTATGTCATCTAGCATACCCCTCCTTAATCGACTCTATAGTGTAAAATATTGAAAAAAATAATTAATTTTGCACTTTTGCCTCCCCAAACATATGAGCCCCACAAGATAAGATAGGATGAGATAAGAACTCTCCTAGATAGGGTGGTTAAGATAGAATTTAATTTTTAAATAAATTTTATCTCCACATGATAAGATATGATGAGATAAGAATTATCCTAGATAATATTCGTTAAGATAGAATCTAATTTTAAAATAAATTTTATCTTATTTCTATTTTCCTATCCCTTAGAAGCTACGAGACTTCTATAAATTTTAATAGAGACTTGATAGATGGGAGTATTCGTGAGAAAGGTTGGGAGAATTTTAGAGAAAAGCGGCTTGCGTGAGGAGAGAGCTTGTATAAGGCAAGTGGGATTTTACTTTAAAATTGATTTTTGGTCCAATAGTTATATATATTATTTAATGGTAATCTTTTTTTGTGCAATTAATTATGTGGTTTCAATTAATTGTACATATGTTTTTTTTTAAATTCTATGGCGTAACAAGGGTTAATTATGTTTGGAATTTTATGTCAGAATTGTGAGTTTAAATGCATATATGGATATGGGTTACTGCATATAAATACATATGTGTGGGTTACCAGCATTAAAATTTTATTCCCGTATGAATATGCGGAATCGCTTTACGTAGAAATTTGATTTCAAATAAAGCACGTAATTTATTTTAAATGGATTGACGTAAAGCATCTAGCAAGATGTTTAAGTTTTTCAGTTTCATGCTTTTATTGGGAACAAAATGTTTGTTGCTTTAAGATGCATAAAGTGAATTTGTCAGGAGCTTAGGACATCCATGATTGCTCGGTAAATAAAATATATATTATTTATCATGGGTGACACTTTATGGGCAGGTAGCGAAATTTTTCTCTCTCATACTGAACTATATGTCATCTTACGTTCCTATTATTTCTGATTTTACAAATAATCTATTTTGGAAATTTTTGCAGGAAAGGACTATATATATAAATATGATTAAATAGTCCATTTTTATACTTTGGATGATTCTGGACTCAATGGAAGTGTTTGATTTTGCATTTGATGCCTAATTTTTAAGATATTAAATTAAATAATTATTTTATCATTTAATTAAGTTTTATTTGGGCCATTATACATTTTCAAATAATTTTCTACTTGCTAGTCATGTTGAGACTAACTCATTATTTTTACAGGTGTACCAAATCAAGTGGGACACTAGCATTTTGGGATTTACAACAAGATTTTCAAGAATAATTATTTCTATTTATTTATTTTAAAGGCATGTATTGAGAATGATAGACTTATAAAAAAAAATTTCTTTGTGCCTTGATGTAATAATGGGAACATGACTAGTGGAAGTAAAATTTTGAAATTTTTATGAAGTTATAATAATTAATTTTGTCATAAATGTGTGATCGATCTTGAGAAATTACATTAAATACACGATCGGGATCACTTTTCTGAACCGGTATGTTACAGATGGTATCAGAGCGGTCACACATATAAAATATGGCTTATTAATTATTATAATAATTTTTTTTAAAAAAAAAAGAATTTTGAAATGGATTTGCAAATCTAACCCTATGTTTTCTTTTTGAGTCCAGAAAATGGTCAGTTTGGGTGCATCGGTATACCCTATTCCTAAAACCCAAGGAAAGACTCTCCCTACTACCTATGAAAGGTTAAGTGCCCTAGAAAAATAGGTTCTAACCTGGAGAAAGGAATCATATTTATAGTACCAAGCCCTAAATAAAAAGTTGGATAGGATTCTAGAGGCTGTGGATGTTGCCACACCACCTATACCTGTTAAACCTCGGGTTAGAAATCTAAACAGGGAGAAGGGTAAGAAACCAGTGACCCAATTAATGACTAACCCAGAAATTGATCTAGATAATGAAACCCTGGCTGATAAAAGTAAAAGGTTGCGTATCCAAAAACCCATAGAGGATGAGAAGCCTAAGAAAAGAAAAGCTGAAACTTAGGCTGTACCTACATCTAAGAAGGTTGTACCCCTACCTCGGATGGCTGGAACCCTAAAACAGGATGGTCCTTCAACTTTAAGAAAATTTTCTATACGGACTAAGGTTGCTATTTCAAAGCCTAAGATATCACCTATTAACGTACCCAAAGCCCTGGATGAGCCCAAAACTGCTGATATACCCAATGTCGTGGATGAGTTCAAAGCCACTAATGTGCCCAAAGCTATGGATGAGTTTGAAGCTACTAATGTACCCAAGGCTGTGGATGTGCCCGAGGCTGTGGATGTGCCCAAAGTGGTGGATATACATAAGGCTGCTGATATACCTAAGGCTATGGGTGAGTTCCTTGCTATACCCAAGCCAAAGGTAATGGTTGAACCTAGTCCAGAGCTGCGGAAGGAAGTTTCTCCTGTTCAAGGACCTAACCCAGATCCTGTCTATCCTGAGGTAGAGACCCAGGAGGTACCTTCTCAGGCTGCTCACAAGTTATCCTCTATGCGACCACAGGGTCAAGACGTGCAGACTAGAGTCGAGTCTAAGGAAGTCTACGCCAGGAAGGAACCAAGGACTTTTTATAACCAACGACCCATTTTAACTGAGTTAGTGTGTTATTTTTGTGGTGCCAATGGACATACAGCTAAGGCATGTCCATATGGTAGCCGAGTTTGTTTCCTGTGTCATTCCTCTGATTACCTCAAGGAAAATTATCCTTTTAGCAAATATGCAAATTAGGTTGTAATATTTTTTTAAAAAAAATAAAAAGTTACGATTGTTCCTGTTTGCTTAAGAATATTTATTGAGATTATATTTCTCTTCTATGCCAGAATGGAAAGTAATTCTGATGATCTGAATGCCCAAACTGGTCACCCAGAGCAATATCCTAGTAAAAAGCCGTGAAAGAAGTAGGCTAAGGACCTACTAGAAGCTGAGCCTAGAAAAAGGCCCAGTAGAAGGAAGGATAAAGTTCTAGTTGAATCTCCGACCAGAACTAACATGCTTGAGCAGTGTCTGAATGAACAAGAGAAAACTTTTGCAGTGTTTCAGACAGAGGCTTTTTGTCAGTGGGAACGGATGCAAGCACAGCTAGAACAGATTGTTCAACAGCAATCATCAGCAGTGCTAAGAAACCAAGAGCACCGTCACCACGGGCATGATGAACATCAGTCGACTGCTAGTATGCATGGAAGTCAGAGAGAAGGGCCAGATCAAAACCCTAATGCTCGGGTTTTAGAAGAAAAATCAGAATTTTATAGGCAGGAAGAAGTGGAGGTCTCGAACCAGACAAACAAAGGAGCTAGTGATAAAGCTCAAGGAACAGTTGTAGAAAGTCTGAGTATTGCAACCACGGGTTGTCCCGAACAGTGAAAAATGGATCGGAGAGATGTTGATGCATTCAATCGTCAAAAATCTCCATCCTTTGCCGGTGGTGATTGTTTAGCTGCCGACCATTGGATCGAGGCAATGGAAAATATTTTTGACTTTCTGGGTTGTGACGTCCGATAGAAAGTTTTATTTGCTCCGTTCAAACTTAGTGGAGAGTCCTATCGATGGTGGAAGACACAGCAACGTGTCTTCAACAGTAGAAAAGAAAATGTAACTTGGGATAAATTTAAGGAATCCTTTTTCACCAAGTTCTTTCCATCTTCTGTTAGAATTTTGAAGGCCCGAGAGTTTATTGAATTGAAGCAAGGCACTATGACGGTGGCCGAGTATGAAACAAAGTTCAACTCTCTGCTTCGGTTTGCTCCAAGCTCAGAATGGGAAGAATATAGTCGGATTCGCAAGTTTGATGATGGTCTTGCTGAGGGTATACGTGGTCGAGTAATACTTTGTCGCAATAAAACCTATGGTGACGCAGTCGATAATGCTCTCTTAGTTGAGAGTGATACCGCTGAACTTGATCGGCGTTACCTGAAAAGGGAATGATCACCTGTAAAAGATCATTCGGGAAAGAAGCAGATCGGAAAGTCTTCTTCAGGGCAAACTAGAGTCGAGGGAAGTGGAAAGAATGGAGGATTTCAAAAGAAGAAAAAAGTCCCCAAGTGCAACAGATGTGGAAAGTTTCATACCGGACTTTGCAAATGCTTCAAGTGCGAAAAGACTGGTCGTCGACCATCAAATTGTGTCGTGGGCTTCGTGTGCTACAACTGCGGACAGTCTGGTCATATCATTAAGGATTGTCCAATAGCCAGAAATGTTGGACAACCACAACAGCAGGGGCAAAATCGTCCAGTTGGTAGACCAGCAGGATAACAGTACCAAGGTGGTGGTGAACGACAGCCAGTTTTACCAGCTCAAGCAAAAGTCCGTGCCCTAATACCCGAGTAAACCCAAGCACCGACGGAGACAGTGGCAGGTATTATTAGTCTATGTGGTATTTTTGCTCGAGTATTATTTGACACAGGTGCGGATAGTTCTTTTATATCCGAAGAGTTCGTGCAAGAGCATAAATTGAAAGTCACTGAGTTAACTTGGGATGTCCGAGTTGTTGGTCCCGAGTTTATGACAAAACCCAAGAGGGGAGGGGTGAATTGGGTTCTTAAAAAATTCTTTGGTAAATCAAAACTTAAACCCTTTAGAGTTTTAATTCCTTAGATTGTAATAGATAGAAAGCAATAAGATAATGAAAGCAATAAAGAAAAACAGTAGACAAGATTTATAGTGGTTCGGACAACCTTTCCCTACTCCACTCTTCCAAGCTCACACACCCTTGTGACTTGGGTTCCACTATGTATTCCGCAAATACAACTAGAGTCTCTGCTCTCTTCTAGATTCTAACTCTAGGGGACATATACAACCAGAGCCTCTGCTCTCTTCTAGATTCAAGCTCTAAGGGGCATATACAATCAACACAAGTAGGTGATGAGTTACACTCTAATCACAACTCTACTTGCAATGTCTTGGTTTGAATCACCAAACTCAAACCAAGCACTAAAAATAAACAATAATGTGAAAATAAAGGAGATCTACACTTTACTGAGTTGTGTAGCAAGTTTCAGCTTGAGGAAGAATCTGTAGAAGCAACCAATTGTATTTCGTTGAAGCAAACCGCAACTTTGAAGCTTGTTCTTCCTTTGAAAGTGTATAGATTACTCAATTGTAGAGAAAAGCAAATGAAAGCTCTTACTAGCATTTTTTTCCTCTCTTTTGGCTCTATGTTGTGTGTATCCACGTTTGCTTGAGTGTCTATATATAGAGGAGGGAAGATTTTGAACGTTATAGAGTTGGTTGGCGCGTAATAAATGTTCCAACGTTCGAAAATTTGAACGTTATGTCTCCAAGTCGCAGGTGGAGTCGACTTTGTTTGCGACTTCGCCCAAGTCGCATGCTGGAGTCGACTTTGTGTGCGACTTCGGCTGTTCTTCAGTTTCCAAGTCTGTGTTCTGGGTCGACTTGGTTTCAGACTTAGCCTCAAGTCGATGTTGGAGTCGACTTGGGGTGCGACTTGACTATTTTCTTGTGCCAAATCAGTTTGATCTTTGTTGATTCTACTCTTGCTTGCTTAGCTTCTTTCCTTCAATACTAGGGGGTGTTTGGCAATAACAAAAACTTTTCACCTAAAACTTTTCAATCTAAAACTTTTCATTCTCTACAACTTTTCTATTTTTTAATTATTTTTTTACATCTTCCAACACAAACTACCTTACTTTTCAATCATTTCTACATAATTACCCATACAACTAACCTATCTATTTTAACTTTATCCTTTTTACTCCTCATCATTACCCCTATCATATCACATCATTTGACAACTTTTATTCTTCAAAACTTTTCACCAAAAGTTTTATTCATTCCCAAACACACCCTAGAATTCATTATTTTGTTCTGGATTGGCTTCAAATCTTGTGAATCTTGAATAACTTGAAACTTGTATGGTCAAATCTTCTTTGATTTGGAATGAATTCAGGTGCCTTGTTGTCTTTAAGTTTGTATTAGTTTTTATATACTCAGGTTTGAAAAACTTAAGTTGTCTTTATCTTGAAATGAACTTGCACCTTTAACTTAGGCTTGAGAAACTCAAGTCGATCTTAGGGTCGACTTCATATGCGACTTGGCCTCAAGTCGCAAGTGGAGTCGACTTCGACTGCGACTTCGGATGTGTTGTCCCCAAAAATCAACGCTGGAGAGAAATGTGCAACTTCAAGTCGATACTGGAGTCGACTTCGTATGCGACTTGGCTTCCAAGTCGCAAGTGGAGTCGAATTCAACTGCGACTTCGGATGTTCATCTTCCAATTTCAAATCTGTCCATCAGGTACCTTTTGAAGTCGCATGTGGAGTCGGCTTCGAGATTGACTTCACCCTAAGTCGAAGTTGGAGTTGACTTGGGAATTGACTTGGCTGATTTTCATTCCTTAAGACGTTCATTAAAACTATTAGTAATCATTTCATACTCAAATTTGAATTTGTTAATCATCAAAACTTACGCTTTGGTCAATTTGTTTTGTTTTAACTATTGTTTCCAACAATCTCCCCCTTTTTGATGATTGACAAAACTAAATTGAGTTTGTATCTTAAAAAAAACACATTTATATAATTTTCAAAACAGAGCATCAAATATCTTTCAAACAGAGCATGAAACAAATATTAAAGCATAAAACATATTTCATATCATCATGATTCATACAGATTATAATGCAAAGCAAAATAAAACTTATATACAAACTACCCAACCCAAAAATTCTAAAACCTATGTCATGTCCTAAAACTCACTCAAAACTCTATCCTATCTCCCCCTTTTTTGTCAATCACTCGAAATGAGATTCAATTACCAAGGATTTGGTGAATTGAAATTTGGAAATGGGATATGAAGATTGAGTAGGTTTGACGGGTCGAACATGAGCAGACGAGTAAAAGGATGAAACAGGTGCTGGAGTAGGATCTCGATGAACTGATTCGGAATCAAATGGATCAAGTTCGGGTATGGGCTGATTACGATGACGCCCGGATGCTAAATGATAGCGTATAGTCCGCAATTCTCGATCCATACTATCCTGTCGGGAATGCATGTCCATGATGGCTGTGAGGACCCCAGAGATGAGACTTGTAACTCTGTTTTCCTGTTGAGCCATTTCATCTCAAATGGTTTGCAAAGTTATCTTCGTGATCCAGGTACCATAGGGTAGAACTCTCCGTGGATTGTCCTTTCTGCAACTAAGGGCTTCAATGAATAAGCGGGGAAGACTGACTTTTACTCTGTTTATGATTTTCCATAATATTCCAGTTTCTTAAGGGTTCAGTTGATTTCTTCCTCTGCCCTTAGGATAGATGCAGTGGGCTATTAATAGGCGTAGAACCCGTAGCCTTGGAGACAGATCCATGTAATGCAGAAACTTAATCCCTGGATGATACTTATTGCTCCGGGTGAGCTGATTATAGATCTGTTCAAGTGAGAGGTCTACAGGGATTGGTTCATCTTCGTGTGGGACCTCAAGTATCTGTCCAATATTTATCATTGCTCCTTCCAACTTCGGAGTTACGCTAATGCCAAAGAACATGTCAACTCCTTTTACAAAGCTACCATAGTATTCTTCATCCCACAAGTAATAGAAGATCCTAGTTAAATCCGGATAAACTCTTTCATCTTCTTTCAGCAGTTTGGTCCATCCTTGGAATTCCAATAAATCTTCTATATCTGATCCATAATCTTTCAAAAATTTGAAATCAATGATTTTGGGGATGAATACCTTCCTCTCGTAGAAGAATTTGTAGAACCGACTGTGCTGGAGTTCGATCTTGAAGTACGTGGTAGGCATTTTCAACACCTGAGCTTTGCCAATTGTGTTGCCTTTCCTTCTCGCCCCTGATTGAGTGTTGTGTGAGGTTTGGGGTTGTTCCTCATGACCAGCCGTTGTTGACGAAGTTCCTGTTTTAAAACGAACTCGGCGGCCGGTGAAAGTGGATGGTTCTTCCCGGCCTCACTTTGAAGAGGTTCGTTGCCTCCTAGGCACCTTGTTTTCAATATGGGATGTAGATTTTCTGGGGATAGGTTTGAGAGATGGTTTTGATACAGCTAGCTTGGGAATTCTGGACTTTGGAACCATTGAGTTGGGTTTTGAGGTTTAGAGAGAAAGAGATGGAGAGTGAGAGGACACCAGAAAGAATCTGAGAGAGAGAGAGATGAGGGACAGGCAGAGAGAGAGACTGAAATACAGAGTATGAGGGAGAGAGAAATTGAGAGAGAGGAGAGAGAGAGAAAAGAGCTTGCGCGGGAGGAAGGCAGTGTGCTGGAGAAAAGAGAGAAAACTAGAGCGCGGAGAATGGAGAGAAGGATCAGGTTGCAGAGGTAGAGCGATTTAGAGGATTCGGAAATGGAGGAGGAGAAGAATCTGACTGTGTTGTGCGGGAAAATGGGGGAAGAAGAAGAAGAAAGGAAGAAAAAGGAAGGGAAGGCGGACGGTCGCGCGCGGATTCAACTTTGCCCTAGGCGAAGTCGACTTCGACCCCTCGGAGTCGACTTCAGCAGAGTCGACTTGGCTTTCTCGGAGTCGACTTGACTCATCGACTTTGACCTTTTCAGATTTGATTTTCTTGTATAATTTTCCTAATTTAATTCAATCATCCCCATTTCATTTCTAATTTTGTAAAATGATTCCTTTGCTAAGGGCTTGGTAAATATATCAACAATTTGATCCTCAGTTTTCACATATTCTAAACAAACATCATGATTTTCAACATGTTCTCGAATAAAATGATATCTTACATCTATATGCTTGATTCTTGAATGCAATACAGGATTTTTTGTCAAATATATGGCACTTGTGTTATCACATCTGATAGGAATATTATAATAATCAATGTCATAGTCTTTCAATTGTTGTTTCATCCAAAGTAGTTGGGCACAACAGCTTCCAGTGGTTATATATTCGGCTTCTGCTGTAGATAGAGCAACACTAGTTTCTTTCCTTGAATACCATGAAACCAACATATTTCCAAGAAATTGACAGGTTCCACTAGTACTTTTTCTATCTACTTTGTAGCCGGCAAAATCCGCATCCGAGTAGCCGATTAAGTCAAATGTTGACCCCTTTAGATACCATAGTCCAATATTAGGGTATTTATCAAATATTTAAAAATTCTCTTTACAGCCAATAAATGTGATTCTTTAGGGCATGCTTGGAATCTAGAACACATACAAACACTGAAAAGTATATCTGGTCTAGAAGCAGTTAAATACAACAATGATCCTATCATACTTCTATAAAGCTTTTGATCGATACATTTACCGTTTTCGTCCGTGTCGATCTTGATTGTTGAACTCATTGGAGTATTTGCTCCTTTAGTAGTTTGCATTCCAAATTTCTTTAGCATTTATTTGACGTACTTGGACTAATTTAAGAATATTCTTTCGCTTTATTGCTTGATTTGCAGTCCAAGGAAGAAATTTAGTTCTCCAATCATGCTCATTTCAAATTCGCTCTGCATGATCTTAGAAAATTCTTGGCACAGAGTTTTATCAGTAGCACCAAATATTATATCATCTACATAGATTTGCATAATTAAAATATTTTTACTTTTATATTTGATGAATAATGTAGTATCAACTTTCCCTCTTTGAAATTCATGATCAATCAAAAATTTATTTAACCTTTCATACCAAGCTCTTGGGGCTTGTTTTAGTCCATATAATGCTTTGGTTAGCTTATAAACATATTTTGATTGATCCTTTTCTTTAAATCCAGGGGGTTGTTCAACATATATTTCTTCATTCAAGTATCCATTCAAAAATGCGCTTTTCACATCCATTTGAAACAATTTAAAATTTACGTGAGAAACAAATGCTAGTAAGATGCGTATGGCTTCTAATCTAGCCACAAGTGCATATGATTCTTCAAAATCAATCCCTTCTTCCTGGGAATACCCTTTGGCTACTAATCTAGCTTTGTTTCTAATTACAAGTCCGCTTTCGTCCAATTTGTTCCTAAATGTCATACATCATTCCTTTCAAATTGATTTCGCTCTTCTTGCATTGCAATAACCCAGTTTTCATCATTAAGAGCTTGTTCAATAGTTGTTGGTTCAATTTTTGACACAAATGCATATTGTCCACAAATATTTTGCTTTGATATCCTAGTTTTTACTCCTTCATAAATATTTCCAATGACTTGCTCAATTGGATGAGCATTTTTGAACTTTAAATCAATTGGAGGTTTGTAGGAATCATTACCTTCACTTACCTCTTCCTCCATGGAGTTTTCTGGCTTGAACTCGGTTTCCTTTTGTTGTTCTTGTTGTTTTGCTTTTGTATCATCTACGTCACTTAGTTCATCCTCCTTTCTCGGAGTTTGGTTAAATTCATCAAAAATAACATGTATTGATTCTTCTATTGTTTGATTTCTTTTGTTGAAAATTCTATATGTTTTGCTATTTGATGAATAACCCAAGAAAATAGCTTCATCACTTTTGGCATCTAGTTTTCCTAAATTTTTTTTTCAATTATTTAACACATAACAAATACATCCAAAAGTATGGAAATATGATATGTTTGGTTTCCTGCCTTTCCAAAGTTCATATGGGGTCTTTTTCAATATTGCTCTAATGGTAACTCAGTTTAATACATGACAAGATGTACTTACAGCTTCACCCCAAAATCTCTTAGACAATTTACTCTCATTTAGCATGGTCCTAGCCATTTCTTGTATTGTCCGGTTTTTCCTTTCAACAACTCCATTTTGTTGAGGAGTTCTTGGTACAAAAAATGTATAATGAATTCCCTTTTCATTGCAAAATTCTATGAATCGACTATTTTCAAATTCACCACCATGGTCACTTCTAATGGAAATGATTGAACTTTGTTTTTTATTTTGCACCAAAGTTGAAAACGAGACAAACATTGAAAATGTTTCATCTTTGCTAGCTAAGAATATAATCCAAGTAAATCTAGAAAAATCATCCACAATTATATACACATACTTTTTCCCACTAAGAGTTAAAATGTCTGATGGCCCATAAAGATCCATATGTAGCAATTCAAGTGGTCTAGTTGTTGAGATTTCCTGTTTGGTCGAAAATGACATTTTTGGTTGTTTAGATAGTTGACAGGCTTTACAAATCTTATCTTTGTCATATTTGAGCTTCGGTAAGCCTTGTACCAAATTCTTTTTCCATAAAGTTTTAATATTTGACATATTTATATGTTCAAGCCTTGTATGCCATTTCCATAGATCATTTTCTATGGCTATTAGACATTTTCCTTCTAGGTCATCAAGGCAAACCAAATATACATTTTCATGTCTTTTGCCACTAAATATTATGTGCTCGTCATCATCAATAACATTACATATAGAGGATTCAAATACAACTTTATATCCTTTATCATATAGTTGACTAATACTCATTAGGTTGTGTTTGAGTTCTTCAACAAATAGAATATTTTCAATACATGCATTTGAACTACCATAGATATTTCCTTTACCTTTTATTTTACCTTTTTCATTATTTTCGAAAGATACCGTTCCTTCATTGCATGGGTTGATCTTGTGAAATAGTCTTTTTTCTCCTGTCATGTCTTGAACAACCGCTATCCATAAACCATACATTATTGGTCTTAGCTTTAAGACATACCTGCAAAAATTAATTTGAGTGGAGCTCATCCTTTTGGTACCCATTTTATGGGTCCGTTTGGGTTAGTTATCCTTTGGAGCTTATGTTGATCTACCTTTGAAGCCATAAATCCAATGTTTTTCGGTATCCAAACCAATTTAGCACCAAGGTTTTGCAGTTTTCTTAGTTTACATTGATAGACCTTGTGTCCTAACTTGTTGTAAAAATTACAAGCTCCCGGAAGTCTAGAAATAGGGAGTCAATTGGTAATTTGTTTCTCAGTTGGTCTTTTGGTCCAAAATACTTGATTTATCTTAGGTTTAGTATAAATAGATTTGGCATTATTTCTTAGAATATTAGATTTCTTTTGTTCAAGTGTATTATACCAAAGTCCTTTCTTGCAAGTTTGGTTTGTCATTTTTAAGAACATTTTCACATTTTCTCCTGGATTAGAGAACTTGGCAAGTGATTCGTTTAATGATTCATTTTCGTTTTTAAGTTTCTCTAACTCAATCTCCAAGGTATTCTTTTCATTTTTTAATTTATCTAATTTTTCAGCAAATTTACCATTTACAATTATTACTGCATCACATTGTCTTTTCTTTATTGTAAACTTGTTTCCTAATTTCTTTATTTCTTCATATAATGAATCATAAGCTTGTTGAAGTTCTTCTAACTCAGCACATTTGAGACATTCATTTGTAGAAAAAATTGAAAAAAATTTCTGTTTGGAGGTTACCTCTTAACTACTTATGCAGTCCGTTGAAGTAGCTTGATCCTCCACGATTTCCGTGGCTACAAAGCATATGTCGGAATTTGCTATGCAACAGATTCTTGCGTAATCTGCTTCACATTCTTCACTTGAGGAACTATTTATTGTAGATTCTTCTTCATTCACATACATGTCTCTTCCTTTGTTTCTTTGAAACTTTTTATTGTCGCTTCGATCTTTTCTTTGCTCCTTCGCCTTATTTTCTTCGGGCGTTGAGCATTGGGCTTGCATGTGCCCCGAACCGCCACATCGGTAATATTTTGTTGTTTCTTTCTTTTTCTCTTTGAAATTTCTTTCTTTAAAGTTTCTGAAATTTTTGCCTTTCCTTACAAATTTTCTGAATCGTTTTGTGAGTAAGGCAATTTCATCGTCATTTTCAGAAGATGAGGTGGTGTCGTCCGAGTCTTGTGCGGATCTCAAGGCAATGGCTCTTTTGCCTTTTTGGTGATCTTCGTTTCTTTTCTTGATCAGCTTATGTGACATCAAAGAGCTAATAAGATTTTCCAACTTCAACGTGTTAAGATCCTTGGCTTCTTCTATTGCCGTGATTTTTGGAGTCCATGATTCGGGTAGTACTCTCAGAATCTTCATGACCTGCTCAGATTCAGAAATTGCTTTTCCTAGCCCTTTCAAGGCGTTAGTAATCTTGAAAAATCTAGCAAATATTTCAGAAATATTTTCAGTTTCTAACATCCTAAAATTTTCCAATTCTCCAATTAAAATGTTTCTCCTCATCCCTTGGACTTGAGAGGTTCCTTCATAGATAGAAGTTAGAGTATCCCATATTTTTTTGGCAGTTAAACAAGAGGATACTCTATCATATTCGGAAGCCGTAAGAGCACAAAATAATGAATTCATAGCCTTGGCGTTGCTCTTTATAATTTTTACTTCCTCATCGGTCCATTTAAAAGCTTTTTCATCAATGAGCAAAGTCATACCATCTTGAATCGCAATCCAAGAGTCCATATCGGTAGCCATGATGAGTTGTTTCATACGTAGCTTCCAATATCCAAAATTATTCCCATCAAACAATGGTGGCCTAGTAAAGGATTGGCCTTCAGCAAATGCGGGAACGGAAGTGGATTGGGATGTCATATCAAAAAGATCTCTTTGGTAAACTCAAAGACCCGCCCAAGTCGCAGGTGGAGTCGACTTTGTCTGCGACTTCGCCCAAGTCGCAGGTGGAGTCGACTTTGTCTGCGACTTCGCTCAAGTCGCATGCTGGAGTCGACTTCGTGTGCGACTTCGACTGTTCTTCAGTTTCCAAGTCTGTGTTCTGGGTCGACTTGGTTTCAGACTTAGGCTCAAGTCGATCTTGGAGTCGACTTGGGGTGCGACTTGACTATTTTCTTGTGCCAAATCAGTTTGATCTTTATTGATTCTACTCTTGCTTGCTTAGCTTCTTTCCTTCAATACTAGAATTCATTATTTTGTTCTGGATTGGCTTCAAATCTTGTGAATCTTGGAGAACTTGAAACTTGTATGGTCAAATCTTCTTTGATTTGGAATGAATTCAGGTGCCTTGTTGTCTTTAAGTTTGTACTAGTTTTTATATACTCAGGTTTGAAAAACTTAAGTTGTCTTCATCTTGAAATGAACTTGCCCCTTTAACTTGGGCTTGAGAAACTCAAGTCGATCTTGGGGTCGACTTCATATGCGACTTGGCCTCAAGTCGCAAGTGGAGTCGACTTCGACTGCGACTTCGGATGTGTTGTCCTCCAAAATCAACGCTGGAGAGAAATGTGCAACTTCAAGTCGATACTGGAGTCGACTTCGTCTGCGACTTGGCTTCCAAGTCGCAAGTGGAGTCGACTTCGACTGCGACTTCGGATGTTCATCTTCCAATTTCAAATCTGTCCATCAGGTACCTGTTGAAGTCGCATGTGGAGTCGACTTGAGAATTGACTTGGCTGATTTTCATTCCTTAAGACATTCATTAAAACTATTAGTAATCATTTCATACTCAAATTTGAATTTGTTAATCATCAAAACTTATGCTTTGGTCAATTTGTTTTGTTTTAACTATTGTTTCTAACACGAGTCACATCACTTGTTGGGGGTAGTTTATTGATTAGACATGCTTTGTTGGCTTGTACCCTGGAAGTTGAAAGTTTGACCATCCCAGTAGATCTTTTCATCATACCTATGAAAGATCTAGATGTCATTTTGGGAATGAATTGGTTAGCTGAGTGGGTACATGGAATTTACCCTCGTGAGCATCGTGTAAGCTTAAGAGGATCCGATAACAAAGTATTGATTTCAAGGGAAATCAATTGGTAGTACCCCACCTCATATCATCTTTTGAAGCTAGAAAATTTCTTAGAAAGGGTTGGCAAGGATGTCTTATATCAATTCTAGTAATAGAAGAAAAAGAGGTTAAGTTGGAAGACATTCCGATTGTTCACGAATTTCCGGATGTGTTTCCAAAAGAGTTGCCGGGAGTACCCCCGGAAAGAGAAATTGATTTTATCATAGAATTGATGCTCGGTACTACTCCAATTTCAAAGGCTCCTTATCAAATGGCTCCTGCAGAGTTGAAAGAATTAAAAATACAGTTGCAAGAGCTTCTCGATTTAGGATTTATTCGACCTAGTAAGTCACCTTGGGGAGCACCTATGCTTTTTGTAAAAAAAAGATGGCAGTATGAGGTTGTGCATCGATTACAGAGAGCTGAATAAGGTAACAATCAAGAACAAATACCCACTTCCCCTAGTTGATGATCTCTTTGATCAACTGCAAGGTGCATCGGTCTTCTCCAAAATAGATCTACGGTCAGGATATCATCAGTTGAAAGTTCGAGATGAAGATCTACCTAAGACAGCTTTTAGAACCCGGTATGGTCATTACGAATTTTTAGTGATGCCATTCGGAGTAACCAATGCTCCAACCACATTTATGGACCTTATGAATAGGGTATTTCGACAGTTCTTAGACAAGTGTGTTGTGGTATTTATTGATGATATTTTAGTGTATTCCAAAGGAAAGGCAGAACATGTTGGTCATCTAAGAGAAGTACTACAGACCCTAAGAGAACACAAGTTGTATGCCAAACTAAAGAAATGTGAGTTTTGGATGGATAGTGTGACCTTCTTAGGTCATGTGGTTAGCAGTGATGGTGTATCAGTAGACCCAAAGAAGATAGAAGCTATAACCAATTGGGGTAGACCGACTACTGTAACTGAGGTTAGAAGTTTTCTGGGTATGGCAGGGTATTATAAAAAATTCGTAGAAAATTTCTCAAGCATAGCAGTACCACTTACCAGGTTAACCCACAAGAATACTAAATTTATCTGGTCAGATGCTTGTGAGAAAAGTTTCAAAGAATTGAAGAGTCGCTTAACTTCAGCGTCGATTTTAGCCTTGCCAATCACTGGCGAAAACTACGTGGTGTACAGTGATGCATCTAGGAAAGGCCTCGGTTGTGTACTCATGCAGCAAGGTAGGGTAATTGCCTATGCATCTAGACAGTTAAGACCCTATGAACAAAATTACCCTACCCATGACTTGGAATTAGCCGCAGTGGTGTTTGCTTTAAAAATATGGCGCCACTACTTGTATGGGGAGAAAACAGAAATTTTTACAGACCATAAGAGCCTGAAGTACATTTTCTCTCAAAAAGAGTTAAACCTTCGACAGAGAAGATGGTTGGAGTTACTAAAAGACTATGACATTAGTATTCAATATCACCCCGGTAAAGCAAATGTGGTAGCTGATGCTCTAAGTCGTAAATTCTGCACTGTAGTTTGGATTACTCAAAAATTGTCTCTAATAAGATAAATTCAATCATTGCAGTTAGAAGTGGTAACTCCACGAGAAATTCGAAGAATAAGTGCTTTACAAATTCAATCAACACTGATTGATAAGATAAAGCAAGCTCAAAAATAAGATAAACTTATTCTTCGTGTTTTAGAGAAGTTAAAGAATGCAGATCCCTCGGATTTCGGTTGCGGTCCTGATGGCATACTACTTTTTCGGGGAAGGTTAGTTGTGCCCAGAGATAATAAGCTACGACGAGAAATTTTAGAGGAAGCCCATCAGTCTAAATTTTCTACGCACCCTGGTAGTACCAAGATGTACAAAGATTTGAGATAAAATTTCTGGTGGAAAAGGCTACGTGTCGAGTGTGCCAAATTTGTGTCTCAGTGCTTAGTATGTCAGCAGGTCAAAGTTGAACGAAAAAGACAAACCAGATTGTTGCAACCTTTAGAAATACCAGAGTGGAAATGAGAGTATATTACCATGGACTTTGTGACGGCTCTCCCTAGGACGCAAGCTCGTTGTGATGCTGTATAGGTAGTGGTGGACAGACTTACTAAATCTGCTCACTTCTTGCTCTATCACATGACCTTTAGAATGGATTAAATGGCAGATCTGTACTTGCGGGAGATTGTTCGTTTAAATGGTATCCCTGTTTCCATTGTATCAGACAGAGATCGACGGTTTATTTCCGATTTCTGGCAAAAATTACAAAAATGTATGAGAACAGAGTTACGGTTAAGCACCGCATATCACCCGCAGACGGATGGTCAGTCTGAAAGAACTATTCAAATTTCAGAAGATTTATTGAGAGCTTGTGCCTTAGATTTTCCTGGTTCATGGGATGAGCATTTGTCTTTGGTTGAATTTGACTATAATAATAGTTATCAGGCTAGTATTGGTATAGCTCCGTTTGAAGCTCTGTATGGAAAAAAGTGCCAAACGTCTGTCTATTAGGAAGAAATTGGTACGCAACAACTTTTAGCTCTAGCCTTGGTTCAGCAAGCTGCTGATGTGACTCGAATTATTAAACGACGGTTAGAAGCAGCGCAAGATCGCCAGAAAAATATGCTGATGGCAGACGAAGAGACCTACAATTTACAGTAGGTAAGTTAGTCTTTTTAAAAGTCTCTCCCACCAAAAGTGTGACTCGTTTCGGAGTGAAAGACAAATTATCTCCTCGATATATCGGACCTTTTGAGATATTGGAAATTACAGGCGGTGTTGCCTATCGGCTAGCATTGCCTCCTTTGCTAGCAAGTGTTCATAATGTATTTCATATCTCACAGTTAAGAAAGTATGTGGCCGATTCGACGCATATTTTGTCAACCGAACAATATGAGATCGAGGAAGATTTAACTCATCCGAAACGTCCTATTCGAATCTTGGATAGTCGCGAGAAGCAGTTAAAGGGGAGGACAATTCGGCATGTTCTAGTGCAATGGAGTAACCACGTGAGCGGGAAGCAACGTGGGAGCTAGAGGACGATATTCGTAGATCTACCCCGAATTGTTCCAAAATCTATCATGATTATTGCAAGTTTCGAGGACAAAACTTTATAAGGTGGGGAGAATGTAAAATATTAAAAAAAATAATTAATTTTGCACTTTTGCCTCCCCAAACATGTGGGCCCCACAAGATAAGATAGGATGAGATAAGAACTCTCCTAGATAGGGTGGTTAAGATAGAATTTAATTTTTAAATAAATTTTATCTCCACAGGATAAGATATGATGAGATAAGAATTATCCTAAATAAGATTTGTTAAGATAGAATCTAATTTTAAAATAAATTTTATCTTATTCCTATCTTCCTATCCCTTAGAAGCTACAAGACTTCTATAAAATGGGATAGAAACTTAATAGATGGGAGTATTCGTGAGAAAGGTTGGGAGAATTTTAGAGAAAAGCGGCTTGCATGAGGAGAGAGCTTTTATAAGGCAAGTGGGATTTTACTTTAAAATTGATTTTTGGTCCAATAGTTATATATATTATTTAATGGTAATCATTTTTTTGTGCAATTAATTATGTGGTTGAAATTAATTGTACATATGATTTTTTTAAAATTCTATGGCGTAACGGGGGTTAATTATGTTTGGAATTTTATGTCAGAATTGTGAGTTTAAATGCATATATGGATATGGGTTACTGCATATAAATACATATGTGCGGGTTACCAGCATTAAAATTTTATTCCCGTATGAATATGCGGAAATCGCTTTATGTAGAAATTTGATTTCAAATAAAGCATGTAATTTATTTTAAATGGATTGACATAAAGCATCTGGCAAGTTGTTTAAGTTTTTCGGTTTCATGCTTTTATTGGGAACAAAATGTTTGTTGCTTTAAGATGCATAAAGTGAATTTGTCAGGAGCTCAGGACATCCATGATTGCTCGGTAAATAAAATATATATTATTTATCATGGGTGACACTTTATGGGCAGGTAATGAAATTTTTCTCTCTCATTCTGAACTATATGTCTTCTTACGTTCCTGTTATTTCTTATTTTACAAATAATCTATTTTGGGAATTTTTGCAGGAAAGGACTATATATATAAATATGATTAAATAGTCCATTTTTATACTTTGGATGATTCTGGACTCAATGGAAAGGTTTGATTTTGCATTTGAGGCCTAATTTTTAAGATATTAAATTAAATGATTATTTTATCATTTAATTAAGTTTTATTTGGGCCATTATCTATTTTTAAATAATTTTCTACTTGCTAGTCATGTTGAGACTAACTCATTATTTTTACAGGTGTACCAAATCAAGTGGGACACTAGCATTTTGGGATTTACAAGAAGATTTTTAAGAATAATTATTTCTATTTATTTATTTTAAAGGCATGTATTGAGAATGATAGACTTGTAAAAAAAAAAAATTTCTTTGTGCCTTGATGTAATAATGGGAACATGACTAGTGGAAGTAGAATTTTGAAATTTTTATGAAGTTATAATAATTAATTTTGTCATAAATGTGTGATTGATCTTGGAAAATTGCATTAAATACACGGTCGGGATCACTTTTTTGAACCAGTATGTTACATATAGTATCTAAAGTTTTCAATCATTAATACTAGGTTGGAAACGTCAAACAACTTAAACCTGAGAATGGGCAAATGTAACTCACAAAGCCATTATAGTTACACAATGTGACCGTACAAACTGTATCTACCTAACCTCAATTGGCCTTATAGTCACAATTCTCAATGATAGCCGCCTCCCAATGTAACTACTAATGAACATGTAAAGCAACATCACCTTGAAGTCTTAACAATGCTGATGTTTAAACTTTTTTTCAAAAATTCAAATTTTATTTTATTCGATTATTTAATTGCTTATTTTTATAGTATTTTTATTTTGTTTTTATGCAAGGCAATAAGGAAAGATGATGAAAAATGAAAATCTAGTTAGAACGCAGGGTACTACTACTTAATCAATCGATGAGCTATTACTAATGGAGATGGAGAAAAGAAGATCATACATAATTCATTAATGTGGAGACTACATATTTAGATTAATACGTAATTCAATTATAGTCCTTCCAAATATATAATAAATGGATTTATCCATAAAATTAAGAAAATTATTTGTATCTTTATTTTAAAATTATAAGATAGCTATTATCTTACATATCATAAGTTATAATTATGCGTGAATAAATTTTTGTCTCAACTTTCTCATTTTTTGGTTTGTTTAGAAATTGCGGCATGCAATCATTTACATCTCTCCTTTTACATGTAAAAAATATGATTCATAACTCTATTCTATATATGTTTGCCCGACAATCTTAGCATCTTAATTTTTTACATCTTAAGTTCCCTTTTCATTTTGTGTGCCAAAATTTTTTTACTTAGATGTTCATAAATAGTAAAAGGTAACCATTGTCATATTGGTGAAAAAGGTTTTGACACCTTTAGTGCATTGAAAAGTCGCACCAAGGTGTTCATTGAAGAGAAAAATAAAAATATACAAAAAAAAGTCATGATGTAATAGTAGAAAATGCGTATGTAGACTATGAGAGTGGTGAACATCCTACTAAATTTAAGATCAAATGTATTTCAGTGAAAAAAATATATGGAGGAATACATTCATGAACATGTAAAGTAACACATATCATCTTCAAGCCTGAGCAATATTGAAGTTTATTTTTTCGAAAATATAATATTCTTATTTCATTCGATGATTTAATTGCTAATTTTTTACTATGCTCTAGTTATTTTTATTGTATTATTTATGGAAGACAATAGAAAAA
Organism: Annona cherimola; assembly: GCA_030490835.1. Taxonomy (NCBI): domain Eukaryota; kingdom Viridiplantae; phylum Streptophyta; class Magnoliopsida; order Magnoliales; family Annonaceae; genus Annona; species Annona cherimola. Next base: position 79,037,197 of record CM059976.1, read on the forward strand.
AGATGATAAAAAATAAAAAATTAGCTGAGATGCATAGTATTACTATTCGTTCAACTTATGGAGTTACTACTGACGGAGATAGAGACAAGAAGATCACACGTTGTTTTAGTTGCTAAAAGTCTATTATCAATAACAAATAAATAAATATATATGATTTAAGCCTTGTACACTTAAGGTGTTTAAATCTAAATGCATCTGATTTTTCCAAGAAACTTGATTTGGATAGAAACGTGTGTTTGTGTTAATATTTAGTTCAATCCTTTTTTTTGAAATAAATATTTAGTTCAATCCTAGTCCATCCAAATATATGGTAAATGACCGATCAAAAAAAATATGGTAAATGGATCTATCTACAAAATCAAGAAAATAATATATCTTTATTTAAAAATTATAATATAGTTGTTATTAATTTTTAAAATGCAGAACCCTATCTTTACTAATGTAGTAATCTCACATATCACAAGTTATAGTTATGCATGATTGAATTATTGCCGCAACTTTCGCATATTTTAGTTTGTTTAGAAATTGCAGCATACAAATAGAATTTTTAAGGCCTGCATGTCAGTTGCATGGTCTCGTATAGTTGTTATTAAAATAAGAGTATAATAATCAGGTATTATTTACATCTCTCTCTTTGCATGAAAATACATGATTTCGTAGCCCTATTCTATATATACTTACCTTGACAATTTTAGCTTCTAATTTTTCACACCTTGAATTTTTTTAATTTTGGGTGTATTTGGAAAATGATAAAAATTTTAACGAAAAGTTTTTTAAATGAAAATTATGTCATATAGTAGGGCTAATGATGAGAAGTAAAGAGAATAAATTTAAAATAAATATATTATATGTATAAATTGTTATGTAGAGAAGATTGAAAATTAGGATAGTTGTAAAAAAGTGAAGAAATAAATAAAAAATAAAATAGTTGTGAAGAGTGAAAAGTTTTAGTTTGAAAAAAATTTTAAGTAAACAAACACCCCTTGGTGTGTGCTAGGAGTTTTTAATTTAAATATTCAAAAACGGTCAAAAATAGCTATTGTCATGTTTGTGATAAGTTTTAAAACCATTAATGCATTGAAGAGTCAATGGCAGATATTCATTTAAGAGAAAATATAAAAATATGCAAAAAATTTCATAGTCTAATAATAGAAAATACATACGTAGAATATGAGGGAAATGGGCATCCTACAAAATCTAAAATCAAATATGATTTCTGGAGAGAAAAATCCTGACAATCCTAACGTCTTACTTTTAAAATCTTGAATTTTTTTCATTTCGTATGTGCCAACATTTTTTAATTTAGATGTTCATAAATGGTGGAAGATAGCTACTGTGATATTTATGAGAAAGGTTTTGACACATTTAACGCATTGAAACGTCCTCACGAAGGTGTTCATTCAAGAGAACATAAAAAAGTCTAAAAGTAAAAAAAGCAGACAAGGACCATGAGAGAAATCAGCATCCTATCAAATCTAAGAGCAAATGATTTAGAGATTGTAAGAAGATTGCATTAATGAACATGGAAAGTAATGTCACTCTAAAGCTTGAGTAATATTAAACTTTAATTTAAAAAAAAAATTAATATTCTTATTTCACTCAATTATTTAAATACTAATTTCTATCGTGCTTGCTATTTATTTTTTGTTTTATTTTTACGCAAGACAGTAAGGAAAGATGCTGAAAAATGGAAGACTGGCCAGGATTCATCGACTCATATAGTTGCTATTAATGAAGATGGGGACAAGAAGATCACATGTCATTTTAATTAATGAAAGTCTATAATTAATAAAAAATAGATGTATATAATTTCAGCCTTGTAAACTTACAATGTTTAAATCTAAACACATATAATCTTTCTTAGTAACCTGGCTTGGATAGAAATATGTTTGGATTAATATATTGTTCCATAGTAATTCCTCTAAATATATAATAAATGAATCTATCCACAAAATCAAGAAAATCATTTGTATCTTCATTAAAAATTCATAGTGTCGTTGTTATGCATGGTTGAATTATGGTTTCAACTTTCACTTATTTAAGAATTGTGGCATGCAAATGAAATTTCTAAGGCTTGTACGTCAATTGTATGGTCTCATACGGTTGTTACTAAAATGTAAGCATAATAATCAATTAGCATTTACAACTCTCTCTTCGCAATAGAAGACAAGATTTCCTAATCCTATTACATATATGCTTCCAAGGCCTGCACGTCAATTGCATGGTCCCTTATAGTTGTTATTAAAATGTGAGCATAATAATCAATTAGTATTTACAACTCTCTCTTCACAGTAGAAGACATGATTTCCCAATCCTATTACATATATGCTTACTATTAAAATTTTAGCTTCTCATTCTTCACATACTTCATTTCCTTTTCATGTTATGTGCGCCAAAAGTTTTTTAGGTTAAATATTCAAAAATGGTGAAAGATAACTATTGTCGTATTTGTGATAAAAGTTTTAGCACCTCTAATGCATTGAAGAGTCAGTGTTAAGATGTTCATTTAAGAGAAAATATAAAAATATACGAAACATGTAATGTTCTAATGGTAGAAAATGCATACACTGCATACATTGACCAAAGATAAGCATCCTTTCAAATCAAAGATGGAACGTGACTTCCGTACGAAGAAATAGTAGGAAATTATATTGATGAACATGTAAAGTAATGTCACCCTGAAGCCTAAGCAACAATAAAATTTAGTTTTTTTTCATAAACTCGATATTCTTATTTCGTTCAATGATTCAATTATTAATTTTTAGTGCTCACTATTTATTTTATTTTTATTTTTTATGCAAACTGATAGGGAAAAATGATAAAAAAAAAAAAAAAAAAAAAAAATTTAACCGTAGCTATAGTGCATACTACTACTACTCGATCAACCTACGTAGCTACTACTGATGGAAATGGAGACAAGAAGATCACATGTTATTTTAATTAATGAAAGCCTATAATTGATAACGAATAGATGTATATGATTTCTTCTTGCTACACTTATGGTGTTTAAGGCAGGGGAATGCTGTTGCCCATGCTTTAGCTGATTTTGTTTCCTTTTCTGGTGGGGGTTCTCATGTGTGGTGGAACAATCCACCCCGTGTTATTTTGGAAAAACTGTGTACAGATAATTTTTTGGCAATGAATTGTTTGGACTCCGCTATCCTTTCCTCCTCTTTGATTGTAGAGGAGAGGGGATAGGGTGTCCGTTTACATCAAAAAAAAAAAAAAAAAAAGTTTAAACACATTTAGTTTTTCTTAGAAACATGTTTGGATTAATACATTGTTTAAACATAATTCTTCCAAATATATAGTAAATGGATCTATTGATAAAATATAGAAAATCGTATGTATCTTCATTAAAAATTTATGATATAATTGTTATGCATAGCTAACTTATGATGACAGCTTTCACTATTTAAATTTGTTTAAGAATTGTGGCATGCAAATGAAATTTCTAAAGCCTGCATGTCAACTGCATGGTACCGTATAGTTGTTGCTAAAATAAAAGCATAATAATCAATTAGCATTTATATCTCTCTCTTTGCTTGTAGAAGACATGATTTCGCAATCCTATTCTATGTATGTCATTCTGAAGCCCGAGCGACACTGAAGTTTAATTTTTTTTCAAAAATTCAGTATTCTTATTTTGTTCAATGATTTAGTTATTGATTTTTATAGTGCTTTCTATTTGTTTTTATTTTATTTTTTATGCAAGACAATAAGAAAAGATGATGAAAAATGTCACCCTAGCTAGAATACATGGTGCTACTATTCCATAAATGCCACTAATGGAGATGGAAACAATAAAATTACATATTATTTCAAGTAATGAAAATCTATAATTAATAACAAATAGATGTATATGATTTTAGCCTTGTACACGTATGGTGTTTAAGTCTAAATACATTTAATTTTTTCTTAGAAACCTACATGTTTGGATTAATATGTAGTTCAATTTTATTTCTTCCAAAAATATAGTAAATAGATCTACGATAACTCTAAAGGAGAGTTATCTATATTTGTTTTGGAAATGAGACACTAATTATAGAGTATTATTTAAGTATTATTTGCATTTCGTGTTAATTTTAGAAGTAATTGCATGTTGTAGGCAAAAAATCAAGTGCACCATAGGGGTGGGAATCGGGGCGGGTCGGGACGGGTCAAGGTTTGCCCAACCCTGACCCTATGTTTTAAAAATCTTGTTTAACCCTTATTTTTATACCGGGTCGGGACAAGGTCGGTTTGACCCTTACTTTTTTCTACTAGGTCTCAGAACAAAATTCGGGTCGGTATCGGACCGGTTTCGGGATAGCGGGTCGGGTAAAAAATATGGGTCAAAAAAGATAATTTTCAGAATTTATATACCTATCAAACATAAGTATACATCTATACTAAATTTAAATATTATATGTTTCAATATTTCACTAATTATTAAAAAATACATAATTAAGAAAACAAAACATTTAAAAATATAGTATACATTTATTAAAATAGGTTAATATACAATTACACATAAGGGTTATATATGTACAAATTTTTTTATTAATTCTTATATTTCTTTTTGAATAAATTAATTTTTCTATTGTTGATAGAGTTGATTACAAAAAAGCGAGAAATTTGAAAGAACATAATAATAATATTTAAGTATAGGCTTATAATTTTTAATAAATTAGTATATGCGGGGCGGGTCGGACTCTTCGGGTCGGTACATGGTCGACCCATCCCGACCATATTTTTGAATTCGAGTCAAAATTTCTGACCCATCCCTATACCGGGTCAAAAATATGTTGGTTTTACCCTTCCAAAAACGGGTCGGGTCAAAGCCGGGTCACGGGTCGACCCGCTCCAATTCCCACCCCTAGTGCACCATAACTTGCATGTTAGAATGTGTTTTGTTGTGTAAGAACTTTATTTTTGTTTTATAGTTGATTTTTCAAGAGATTAAGGAAGCATTGGAATGGAAAGAAAAAAAAAAGTCAAAAAGCCAAGTAGCAAGAAGTACAAAATTGGTGAAAATAGATCAAGAATTGTGGATTACAGGCTGGTACCGCGGCCTTCAATGGGAGCTACAACGCCAAGAGGTTGCCAGGGGGAGATTTTATGGTTTTGAAAAAATCGAGGGCACCACAGCACCAAGACTTTGTAGAAGCCAATTTTGAGTATTTTTTGATTTATTTGCTTCGCGAAGGAGGGATTTTGAAGCACAAAAAAAAGGAGGAAGAGAAGATTGGTCTTTTGGAGGAGAAATTTTCCGTAAGCTTATTTTTCTTTTCTATTCCTTTAATTTGTGATTAAAATACAAATGGATTGTAACAAAGATAATAGTGGTAGATTTTTTCCTTCTAGCATGAACTAATTTTTCTTTCTAGGGGTTATAATGAATCTTGCCATGGAAGCTTAATTTTATTATATATATTTTTCTTTCATTAATTCTTGTGGTTTGAATTATCTGTTTGATTAGTTCTTAATGCTTCTAATAGCTTGATTGCCTATTAGATTGTTGTGGGAATTATATGTAACGCTTAGAAAGGATAACATGTGATTATACAGCATGAGTTCAAGATACTATACCAAGGGTCAGGATACATCTCGCCAATAGGATTGATTGACTTGTTAATGAGAATAGTAATATATCTGCTAACCTAATAGGATCATGCTTAAGATTTGATATTAAGCTGCAATTTAATTTAATTCTCATATGTATATAGAAAATTCGATTAAGTTATTAGGTTTATATGATATTAGAAGGTGCATATAAATACTACTGCGCATAGTTGTTATGCATAGTTGAATTGTTGTCGCTACTTTCGTGTATATTAATTTGTTTAAGAATTGTGGCATGCAAATGAAATTTCTGAGGTTTATATGATTGTCAATTGGCATTTATATCTCTTTTTGTATATAGCACACATGAATTTCCATTCCTATTCTATACATGCTTACCGTGACAGTCTTAGCTTCTTATTTTTTCACAACCTTAATTTTCTTTTCATTTTATGTGTGCCAAAAGTTTTTAATTCAGATATTCAAAAATGATGAAAGATAACTATTGTCGTATCTGTGAGAAAGGTTTTAGCACTTCTAATGCATTGAAGAGTCAGCGCAAAGGTGTTTATTGTATTTATTTAAGAAAAAATATAAAAATATACAAAACATGTCATGTTCTAGTAGTAGAAAATGCATATATGTCACGTTGTAATAGTAGAAAATGCATATGATGAATACGCAGATGAGTGATGAGCGTCCTATCAAATCTAAGATCAAATCTGATTTCTCTAAGCAGAAATTGTAGGAACATTACATTGATAAATATGTAAAGCAATGTCACCCTGAAGCCTGAGCATGCTAGAGTTTAATTTTTTTAAAAAGAAATTCACTATTCTTACTTCGTTCAATGATTTAATTATTGATTTTTATAGTGTTTGCTATTTATTTCTTTATTTTTTATGTAAGACAATAAGAAAAGAAATATCACCCTAGCTAGAATGCTCGATCAACTTTAGTTGCCACTGACAGGCTGGAAACAAAAATCACATATTATTTTAATTAATTAAAGTCTATAGTTTTTTTTTATGGTTATATTTTACATACATCTCAACACATATTACATTGAAGTTTTGAGACATTCTTACAAATACGGACATACATAACTCTTCCAAAGAAATCTGGAGACACAGCTCCACCAAAGAATTAGAAAGACAGTTTCCACCAAGCCAAAGGGAGACAACAGCTCCCACACCATTTTTTCGGGCCGAAATCCCAACGTGGGATTCGAAGCCTTGTACACTCATGGTGTTTAATCTAAGCACATTTAATTTTCATTAGAAACCTGATTTGGATAAAAACTTGTTTGGATTAATATATAGTTCAATCATATTTCTTCTAGATATATAGTAAATGGATCTATCGATAAAATCATATGTATCTTCATTAAAAATTTATGATATAATTGTTCTGCATGGTTGAATTGTTGTCACAACTTTCGCATATTTTAACTTGTTTAAAAATCGCAACAAGCAAATGAAATTTCTAAAGCTTACATTGCATAATCCTATATAGTTGTTATTAAAATATAAGCATAATAATCAACTAGCATACACATCTCTCTATTTGCCTATAGAAACGACATGATTTCCGAATCCTATTCTATATATGCTTATTGTGATAATCTTAGCTTCTTATTTTTCCATTCTTAATTTTCTTTTCATTTCGTGTGCTAAAAGTTTTAATTTATGTCTTCAAAAATGGTGAAAGATAACTAGTCATGTTTGTGAGATAGGTATTAGCACCTTTATTGCATTGAAGAATCAGCGCTAGGGTGCTCATTCAAGCGAAAATATAAAAAATATGTGATTCTCATGTCATGTTCTAGTAGTAAAAAATGCATACATGTCATGTTATACTAGTGGAAAATGCATACGATGCATGTGTAGACGAGATAAACATCCAATCAAATATAAGATCAAATGCAAACATCAAAATATATATGTAAGATCAAGTGTAGTTTCTGTAAAGAGAAATACTCAAAAAGGATTACATTGATGAACTGTAAAGCAATGTCACCTTGAAGACTGAACAATTCTGAATTTAAATTTTTAAAAAAAAAAACTCAATATTTTTATTTTATTCAACGATTTTTAATTGCTGATTTTTACATTGCTTGCTATTGCTGTTGGAAACTGATCCTATGCACTTAGCTTTGATGCACCCGGATGCAAATACTCATTTTTTATATATTTTTTTGAAATATTTTTTACACAATTGTTAATCAATGTATATTTAACATGTGTATCATTTTTGAACATTTTTAAATATTTATTCTGTATTTTTAAAAATCAATGATATTTTTAGTAATTTAAATTTACTAAAATACCACTGATTTTTAAAAATCCAAAATAAATATCAAAAAATAATATTAAAAATGGGCATTTGCACCCAGGTGCACCAAAGCTAGGTGCACCCGAGTTCATTGGATCAAAATCCTTGATTTTTTTACAAGACAATAAAAAATGAAATACTTGTTGGATGCATAGTACTATTAATCTATCAAACTGTATAGCTACAACATGAGTTATTTTAGTTAATAAAAATCCATAATTAATACTAAGACGTACATAATTTAAGTCTTGTACACTATCTGAATACGTGTATTAAGCAGCGGGATTTTTAGGACTCCGCTCCTCCTGAAAATTAACTATACAAAACACTTCAAAGGTCAACGCAGACACCACCGTGCCAAACAAACATTTTAATTCATTCAAGTATCCCAAAAGTTCTGAATAAGCTTAGCCAAACTACTACTAATAATAATAACAATCCAAACAAAAGATTGATGATGATGCTGCTACTACTGCTACTGCTGCTAATAATAATAATAATAATAAGGCATCTTCACCGCATTTAGTGCAGCAGGATTTGCGAACCAAAAAGTTCCTCTACTATTGAGTCTCGACACTTTGATGGGAGACAAAACAACCACATGGACAACGCAGTTGTATGCTTCACACAGCTAAGAAAGATGAAACAATGCAAAGACAGATGAAGGCCATTAATGGCAATTTCAATTCAAACATATTCCCGGGCATCTACAAAACATTACCACAGCTATTGATAAACATTGAACCACTACAGATCATTGGCAAGAACAAAAACATGGGAGAATGAAGGCAACAACAGTGTATTCATAGAATGAGCCCAGCTAAGCATAACGCTGTGGAGGTTGACCAGCAGCACCACTAGGTCTTACATTTGACTGAAGACCATACTGATTCATCTGTTGAGAACCCATGGCAGAGACCTGTTCAGGCTGCTGAAAACTGCCTGCTGGGGGACCAGGGAGGACTCCTTGAGTAGAATATGGGGCAGAGGGTGGCCCAAATGTCTGGCCTGGGAATGAGCTTGGTACTGAAACAAATGTCGGTCTTCCTGTTTGCATGCTGGAATCCCATGCTGGCATTTGCCCATTTTGCACCTGACCTGGGGCCCCAGTTCCTAATGCACCTCCTGCAAACATTGGAGCACCAGCCACAGCCTGAGGACTTTGCCAACCATTGGTGGCACTCTGCAATCCAGGACCCTGTGTCATTGCTAGTACACCTGAATCAGGTATCGTGTAGTCTCTGCTTCTATCCGTATGAGCCTGCAATGGAACAAAGAGCAAATTCATATCGAGACGACAGGCAAGTGATTTAGTACAGATAGCAAGGGGGAAAAAAAGATCAGGAAGCATACGTTGATGGATTGTTTATCCTTATCTCGAACAATAAGTACCCACTGGTTACTCTTAAAGGCGTTTATATTTTTCACCATTTTTTTCATGGACATTAACTAAAAAACTTGCATCTATACCTTTACATTGAGATCAGTATGACGAGAGTATGACAGATGAAGCTTACAATAGCCACCATCATAGATGCAATGTCCCTCTAAAGCTTCCTTAGCAACAGCAGCAGTGGTGATATCTGTATAGAGGGGAACACCAAATTAATTTTTATTTTGTAGGAAGTTTGTTTGATCTGCTTAATTGCAGAAAGCAGATTCTGAAACCAGGTCTAGCAAACACATATTCAACAATCATCCAATAAACTGAATCAGAATGTTTGTCTGGCTGAGAACTTTATTCTGCTTCTTTAGGCCTCCTATTTATTCATTGCATTAAAGTTCCTCCACAGAGAATAGACAACATTCTACAGCTCAACAACAACATAATCCTTAAGCTTGTCGTTAATTATTGATGCTATGCAGGCATCTTTTCACCAAAGTACCAAGTTCAGGCTTCTGGAAGGAAATTTTATCCACAGATTGTTTTTTCCTTAATAACAAAAACATGACATCTTTCATGTCAAGTCCACATAATCAGGAATAAATATAAGAGGATATTGACAGAAATCTCCAGCCCTACCAGGATACTGAACTAAAGCCTGCATTCCGCCATTTTTCTCGAATATTGCAATCTTCTGAACAGTGCCAAATGCTGAGAAAACCTGAATCGTAGGACACGTGCAATGTAAACAAAGATCAAATGCTTATAAGACAACCAGTAGAATGAATGAAGGATTATTTTACCGTGTGAAGAACATCCACTGTCACTGCATACTGCATATTCTCAATGGAAGCAAGAAGCACATTACTCTCAGGTTCTTTTTTCTTGCCATCAGGACCTACAGTCGGCTGCATCAAACTGCATATCAGAATGATATAACCACCTTGGAATTCCTAATCAAATCTACATCAAGGGTCCATTCGGACACAATTAAACACCAAGGAGCATAAAGTCACCCATTTTTCTTTCAATTTAATTGTGAATCTGAATCCCTTTTTTTCATTATTACCTGCAATGCCCCCTACTTTTTTATCTGAAAAGACTATAACTAAAATCTTAGTTTGCTGAAACTAACCTATTCTGCAGACAGCACTTTGTATTTCTCGTGCACTTTCTTTTGTATACACAAACTCACTTGGGGAAATACTGCAATGGTACCCATACAATTGAAGATTACAGAGTGCCACACAAATTTTGGGCCCCACCTAGATGATAAATCAAAATCCAATCTGCCCAATCCATTCTAAATCCTTTATTTAACTAGGAATGCAAAGATATTCATGAGCCCCATCTGGAAAATGTATAAAATGAATGTAATAAAATGTTTGATTTCTACATTCAAAGTTGTAAATTCAACATCTAAACCGACTAAAAGATCATTCCTAGATGGATAAATGCTTCCATATATTATTATTACATTCTTTCATATCTATGAATGGATCTATCGTTTTACACGATGATTGATGACGCACGCTTTTACGAAGGTATGGCCCACCCAAGTATTTTTTTGTTTTGGTACCATGTTAAAACAAATGATTTTAAACAAAATGAAGGGATAAGATTTTGGTTTAATCATCAAAGTGGACCAAGAATGGGAGTGGCACACTGAAATCTTCAATAGTATCAGTACCACTAAAGTATATTCCTATCCAAATGCACACTAATACATGAATCCATAGACAGCAGCCTACCTGTAATGTTCCTTCAATTGCAGATGGATTCACAGGAAGGTAAGGATTTGTATAATCCCTGAAAATTTGATCACGAGTTTGTAAATAAATAGCAATTGTTGACATCTCAGAAGTCAGAACAGTGAAACAGAGAAGCAATGACGTGGATCAACAAGCAGAGAAAATCTTGGTCAGTGGTCCAAGAATTCATTCATTCCATTCAATAAATGTGATTGACTTACAAAATATTCCATAGGGGTGCAATCCTAATAAAATTAGCAATCCCAGACAACTCAGTTACTAAACTTGTCTCTACTAATGGGGTGAAAGAATGATGCATTAGATTATTAGCTATTCACCTTATTTTGCTCTCCAAATTGACTATATTCCTACTTAGTCAACTAAGGGCTTGTTTGGTAATGTAAAAGTTGTGAGAAATGTGGGATGGGGTGGGAAGTGGGAAATGAAATATTTTGGGAATAATGTGATTTGATATGAAATAATCGGGGTGAAAATAGAATAAATAAGGTAGTTGAAGTGTAGTAGGAAAGAAAAATGATTGGAAATGATTGAAATGTAGGGATAAAAAGGTAAAAATGTGGTTATTAATTGGGCATGGGAATCTGTAATCCCATGGATTCCCATCCCACATTTTCCGTATACGTTAACAAATGTAACCTAAGTAAGAAATATTAAAAGTTGCAATGACTTTTCTATGATAAACTTCCTAAAGAAATATAGTAGTGGATCTAAGAAAGAGAAAAACTACTAAACAGCATATCTACAATACTAGATTTATATAAGACTATATAAAAAGGAATAATTCTGTTTGCCCAGGCTAAGCAAATGTTTCACTTAGCCCACCTCAAAAAACTCATTTATGACATTTTTTTTTAAACTTTTTTCTTCATACACTTTTTTATCCAAGTGTATTTAACATATAAACCAAGTTTTACCATTTTTAGATATGTGTATATATTTTAAAAATCTCCAAAAAATATATATATAACTAAAAAATGGTAAAACTTGGTTTATATGTTAAATAAACTTATATAAAAAAAATGTATGAAGAAAAAAGCAAAAAAATAGTGTTGTAAATAGGTTTTCTAAGGCGAACTAAGCAAGATATTTGCTTAGCCTAGGCTAACAAAATCATTTTTCCTATATAAATGCGAAGATTATGAACCTGGAGAGAGTAGTATTTTTTCATTACTGCAGGTTTTGAATGGAGGATCAAAAGGCCCACTTATCTTCTATTTGACTATAAATGGACCAAATCAACACTTAAAGAAAGAAATGCCATAGTATATATTGTTTGCAGAAGATGAGTCATGACTGAAGAAACAATGAAAGGTACAAGGCTACATTAGTCAATATATGTTTTAGAATTAATTAAACTAAAACAAAATATAAGAAATTTACTTAACAATAATAGGAATAGAAATGATTAGTTATAGTTGCCACTAAAGAAGTGAAATGAAATAACCAATTTCGTTATCTAGGAGTTGTTCAATGGGAAAGAAAAAGATAGGTTCATGAAAACATTGCATGTGGAAACATATGGCACTATGCTTCAATACCTTTATGCAAGTACCAAAATGATCAAATAAATAGATTATATGCATGTAACAAGGGACCTAAAAGCTGGCAACAATCTATGGTATTGAATGTCAGCGGAGTCAAGGAATAACATATCAATAAGACAAATGTAGCCAAACTGAGGATCTTGAGATGATATATGGAAGTGTTAAAGGATAAGCGAGATGAAAATTTCAAAATAATTTAAAAGTAGAATCAACAGATAACTTTTCGCGCTCAAAAGATGCGGGCAGTCCACTGATTCAACAACTACAGGCATTTTTATTGAAGGAATAAGAATGACAAAACAAAGATCAAACAGAATGAATGAGACTAAATCAAAAGTGCAATTTGCTTGATATCATGGTAAACAGAATTGCGTTGGTCAAATTCTTTGAAGAACAACTCTGTTAACTCTGTTGTAAAGAATCATTAGTTCTTTTTATGGACTTTAGTGGAGCAAGTACCATGACCATATCATCCAATCCCTATTTTGTTCGTTATGCCTTCTAACCACCTACTTTTTAGGCCAACTTCCACCAATTGCATCCATCCTTCCAGTTCCCACGCCATCTCTCTGATCATGTAATGTAATGTGAAATCATGCACTTACCCCAACCATGCCATTCATTCCTCATTCTGCTTATCTTTATTGCAAATCATCAACCCCACCTCTCTTAATAATTAACCATCTCTTTTTTATTCATTTCATGACTAATTACTATTTTCCATTTACATTTTTTAAAACCCTAGCTCTTTTATGATCACTTTTAACATCGACATATTTGAAAACAATTAAACACATTTTTGTTAAACAAAAGGGTCCAAAATTAGCCTGGGGGTACAGGCCATAGTTGGTACTTGGTAATCGGTACTAAGTCCTAACCTTCAGCTTTTTACATAAATCAGATATCTTCAGGCCTGCATGTTAAGTTGTTAGCAGCCCTAACAGCCAGCAACAGAAAATATTCTTTAAAAAAAAAAAGGCCTTTCAAATATGATGCAAATTTTCAATAATATTGAATATTGCTAAATATTTTGCTACTGTTTGATAGTTTTGAAGACAAATGTGGTCAAAATATGACAGCACAGTCATATATCAACAAGCAATGACAAAATATGTTGTATATTGATACAAATGAAAATGTATGGGCATATTTAGAATTAAATATAAAATATGCCTTGAAAACAACCAAAATTAATTTTCCTAGTTCAAACTGGTCCAAGTCAATGTGAAGTTTAGTTCAGGCAAAACAATGGTCAAATTAATTTGCTTTAATGAAAAGAGCAAATAAAAGTGGTGTGCATCATAATTAAGCATTCAGTCACGTACTCATATTAAAAATAGCAAAAAAAAAAAAAAAAAAAATCTGGTGAGAAACCTATAGCATGTCAACTAGATTCAGTTTTAAAAAGTAACATCTAGGAAATAACCTAGAAGCCTATTCATACCTGCTACGGTGAGACTGGAACTTGATATTCAGATCAGTGTGCGCTGAGAAAGAAATGCGCAAGTGACACGAGGCAACATGCTCTGGAAGTAAGTACCTGAAATTTCCAAGCATAAAAATAATTAAGAAATGCTACCTAAAAGAGGGAAGTGTAAAATTTTTCAGATTAGCTCAAATATGCAGTAAATGGATATGGTTAAATTACAAAAAAAATTACTAAATATACATCTGTTTAAGATACTCATCTCAAATATGCGAAACAAATGAATCCTCACTAAAAATCCAAAATCGCCCCAAATTATCCTAAATAGATTCTCATCATTATTTGACGTAGACAAACATCAACCACCAGAACTAGACCTTTCTTATAAAGCTCAATCCCAGCCATCCAACCACTCAAAACCAATGTTATCAGAACCAAATAGGGGATCGAACTGGTAATAGAGCTTGTTTGGTTTGAACTGGTTGAACTGTTTAATTAAACCAGTAATTATATTATTATAAATCTAAGAAAATTTTTAATTAAATACAAGCATTAAAGAATTAAGAATTTAAAAGTTATACGACATACTTAATAATGCAATTTAAAGTCCACGACAAATAAATATAAAATAAAAAATAATTATGATTATAAAATTTTAAAAAATAAATTAAATGCAATATACAAATATAAATATAAATTTATCATCAAAGTCAATTTTATGGTAATATATAAAACAAAATTGTTAAATTAAAAAATTAAAAATTAAAAATATATTATCGATTAACTTCTTTTAATCACATTTAATACTGTAATTATATAACCTGTATGTGAAATTATTTTTCCCCTAAAGTTTTTTTTCACATTTCCCACCAACACCATCATTAAATTCTTTACCCAAAAGCCAAAACTATAAGCAATGCGTTTCTGCCTTGTAAAGTGCATCCAAAGATAACGAATTGATTGAAACGCAGTTTTGTGGAATTGGACTGAACCAGTTTTAAATATACCGGTGATGTAAACCTCAGTCCTTGTTCTAATTCTCTTGGTTGTGCCATTGATAGCATCGAGAATACTATTACCCACAACACTGATCCAATCACTCATTAGCTGTCTCAATCTCATCCATTGGAAGTGCCAATTCCAGCAATTCCAAGATGCTCAACACCAATGTCCCCACAGGAACTGCATAAGGATTCAGGATTGCTACCATTGCTGTGATGCACATGAATAGATGATTCATAACCACCACGCTGTCCTCTCAGGGGCCAGGCACTCTAACAGCAGGGGAGGGTAGATATTATCGCAGTGATTGCTGTCCATAAGATGCATTGTGGGCCACTATCAATGAACTTATCATAATCAGGCTCGAATTGAAGATGATGGTGAGTGGTTTCCATGCTGACAACATCACCCCAGAAATCATGGACAATTCTTCAGTCATTGGTAGACACAAGCCACTTGTGATGTTGCTGATGTTCCCATGTGGGACTTAGATGTTCTTTGTGCCTGTCACTCCAGAGCTACCAAGAAGACGCAGCATCCATTGTCAATGGAAGTTAAGATGAAAGAAAATCTGGAGAACTCCAACTAAGAAACTGCTTTACTTGCTGCAAGGTCTGCAGCTTTGGAGGCCAGCGCATTTGGATAATACAATACACAATCATTAGCATTGTGGGCCACTATCAATGAACTTTTCATAATCAGGCTCGAATTGAAGATGATGGTGAGTGGTTTCCGTGCTGACAACATCACCCCAGCAATCATGGACAATTCTTCAGTCATTGGTAGACACAAGCCACTTGTTATGTTGCTGATGTTCCCATATGGGACTTATGTTCATTGTGCCTATCACTCCAGAGCTACCAAGAAGAAGCAGCATCCATTGTCAATGGAAGTTAAGATGAAAGAAAATCTGGAGAACTCCAACTAAGAAACTGCTTTACTTGCTGCAAGGTCTGCAGCTTTGGAGGCCAGCACATTTGGATAATACGATACACAATCATTAGCAATGGCTCATGATAGCTAAAAAGGAAAGAGATTGGAGCACAGATGGCAGAGGCGTTCACAGAGGACAGGAAATGTTTGTTTAGAGCAGATGAAGGCTGGGAATTGATATAGGGTTTTGAGGATAATTTTGGGATTTCAGTGAAACAGAAGAATCTGTTTGAGAATACAATCACAAACCCGGAATTTTTTTTTTTTGGATTGGTAACAAAAACAGATGTTTTGGTACATCTAAAATAAGTGTAAACAAAATTTAAAAAAAAAAAAAAAAAAATTTGCTCATATTGGAAATGCATTAATGAGTTGCTCATTTTCTCATACAAAAGCTAAGAAATACAAACTTCCAATTAAATCCCTTTTTGGCATCAAGAGAACTTTACCGTTTACGATCAGCATCTGAAAATTATCCGCAAAAATATATGTTACCATAAATTTCATTGAAAGGAGACAGTTTTACCTTGGGATGCTCCTTCCATCAAGTGCATCTCGTGCTGCTGAGGCTGTTACTGAATCGCTAAACTGGATTAATGCCTGTAAAAATATATATCTATTTGAGAGAAATCTTCTAAATGCAAGTATCTCATAGAGCAAAGACTACCTGAAAACAGAAGATTCTAAATACAGCAAGGGCCAGTATATAACTACCTAAGTTGTCTGGATTTTCCAATATGACCAAACAATTTCAATAATAACTTCTATGACCACATACTTTGTCAATGCTTTTGAAATAGGACTGCATCTCATATAAGATATTAATGAGAATCTGCACTTAGAATGCAGATAAAATGTGTTACCAGAATTGAAAATGACCCTATCTTGATCCTAAGTGATGACTTATTTCTTCACCCAAGAATGATTATGGTCCAAACTCCAAAATGTATATGAATTGCATTTTATTATGGGAAAGGATTCAGTGGACGTTCCCCACTTCTCCCAAATCTGGAAATGTTTGTTTTGGGCCCCCAAGCTGATTTTATGAATTCTGAACCATAGATCTTGCTGGAAATGATATTCTATTCATTGTAAAAAAAAAACCATTTGAAATATACATACATGCATCAATTTTGATATAGAAGTTTTAACAGGTTTATATATTTTGTAAATTGATTTTCAATTTAATGATATATTATGATTATTTTATGGGAAAAAATCCTAATTAAATATAATACATCAAGCATGAGTGATGGTTTAGATGTCATAAAATTAGCTTGGTGGCAGCCAAATCAAGCATTTCCACATTTGGGGGAAGTGGCCTTTCATTACAAATCACATTCATCCATGTTCTAGCTGGCATTCCATACTGCAACATAATGGGTTTATGAAACAGTAAGACATTTTCAGAACATAATAAAATATTTAAACAGATTGCATTAAAAATTAATGATTTTAGTATTTTATTTATGCTGCTTAAATAAATATTGATATTTTATCGTTTAAAATAAAGGAGAGAAAAATGTGGATAATATTATCCTTATATAAAAGAATCAATATTCAAATATCTAAATTGCATAGACAGATATTTGACATTGGGATACCCTCGTCACGTGTAACAAAAGGTAATTTCAGTTATTTACGTTCTTCCATCCATGTGTTAGATTTTGATTATTTTTCTCTGTATTCAAAATTCATATAAATGAAGGGAAGCCTTGCAGCAACAAAATTGTTAACATGAAACTTTTCATTCTCCACAACTACCCTATTTTTTAATCATTTTTTCACATATTTCTATACAACTATCCTACTTTTCAATCATTTATCCACAATAACCCATACAACTACCCTATCTATTGTAACCTTATTATCTTTACTCTCCGTCATTACCCCTATCATATCATATCACATCACTTCTCCCATTTCAAAAAGTTACACCAAAAAATTTTATTTCAAAAATTCTTTCTAATGTCAAACACACCAATAATATAGTTCAATTATGCGTCAAATCATTCGAACTCAAAAACTATCTTACATACCTTTGATTAACTTGATGCACTGATCATATGATTTAAATGAATTTTTTTGTGAGGAAATCAATCATGCTTAAAATAGGATATTTTCACACATAGCAACATGTTCTTTATGATTCCAAATATAACCAAATATTTTCAATAATATCTTCTATGGCTGTATATTTGTCAGCATTATTCAAATATCACTATGTAGCTAACATCCAACAAAGTATGTAATCATATAAGATCTTACTGAAAATATATAATCATATTTGGAATGTCAAACAAAAGATGTGGTCATATTTGAAAACCAATCCATACGGCAATTAATTCACACCTGAAAACCAGCAGCTTTCTCAAAGGTTGCAATTTTGTGCACAAACCCAAAGGCAGAAAACACCTGAAACATGATAACATGAATAAGACATATGCACCAACTAAAGAAGAATATTTGTCATTGGGGGCCATCACAGATGTTGATAAAACAGCCAAAGGAGGATACCAGTAAATCTTATTTAAGTGCAGAAAGGCACCTGTATGTAAAAGCTTGGAATTCATATAAACACCGGAAGATTGACATGTGATGCGAGATAATATTTTAAAAAGGAAAGATGTATATGATCTTCTTTACACACTGTCTCCAAACAAAATTAAATTTTCATTGTTATCCAAATAAACCAGATAAAATGACAAAAAATAACAAGGATCTATAAAATTAAGTCTAGAAAAGGAGCCAGCCACAAATTTCTCACTGATATTACCCTTAAAAAATCAAAAGAGGACTTAAATAGCTGCGCAAGGCCCACGCAGAGGCACCAAGCAACCATATCCACAACAGAAGAGAAGTGTTCAAGAAAACGAAAGGTTATGGAGTTCAACCTCAAAAATAAAAACAGCTTCCATTCAGGTTGGAGCATCCTACAACTTGAATTGAGCATGACACGTTATGAGTTAGAAGAAACTTCATCAATGTAATGCTACGATGATTATGGATAGGAATGAAACATAAGGAGAGAGGTAGGCAAAACAAACGTGATATGTCTCCCAATGCAGTAGGCTGACAACGAGGATTTTGCTGTGTTAACATGGACCTGCTGTTCCATGCAGAGTATGTCAACCACAAGTCAAGACATTGTGTAAACCATTTGCATCTGACAAAAACTTATTTAGACCAAAGAAACCACCCCATTGCATCAAACGGCCAGAATATCCTTTACAATTAGATATTTAAATGACATAAATAGCCATGAGGATGTAAATAATAATGGAAAATATGAACTCACCAAGTGGATAACATCAATACTGACATCACCAGCCTCCACACCTTCAATGGTCACAAGCAAGACATTTCCAGCAACGTCACCAGTGCTCTTATTATTGACGATTTCTTGCCTATTTGAATACTGGATGTAGACAGTTTTGCCACGAACTTGTGCTGGTTCCGAAGAGGATGCATAATAAGAAACCATAGAAATAGCCTGATTCAGGTCTGCCTGCAGATCGCATAATTTATGTACTGTGAATACATGCAAATTCTTCACTTTTGGACACTTCCAACAGCAATGAATATCTTACATATGAATCATTATGAATCATGGAAACAGCTTACTGAATTCCTAACAACTAGATGAACATCAATGCAGACTGAACCCAGCAGATCAACATTTTGAAAGCAGTTAAAATCGATCAAACTGTGATCGTGACCACTCATTAAAAATCAATTAAGAAGAAGCAATAAGCCTATACGAGGTCCCAAAGCGCATGGAATAAATGTTAGATTAGTCCAGGTCCCCACCATGCGGGTTCATAGGCAGCCTTGCAATAAGGTTTGCATAATTTAAAAGGGGTGGTCATTGAATTATGGATGCCGATTCTCTTAACAATTATAAAATGAGAACTATGAGAACCAAAGGCATGTCTACAAGCCGATTATTGGTTGAATATGCATGTGCGTACCAAATCAGCAAGGTTTGCCCTAGAAAAACAAGAACAAAGAGATTTAAGGCTCTAACTTTTCTTTTCAGATTTCAGCTTGTGCAATTAGCATTGGCTTCCAAAAGGAAATTTTGCATCCCGATCCAGAAACAAAAAAGAGAATGAAATCTCGTATGATATTCGAATGATTAGAAAGCCGGCGATGAAAGAAAGGAAACGAAACGAAACAAGAAAATTAACAAGGAAATAAAATACTAACGAATTCAACAAAAGCCTGATTGCGATTGGCGCCAACGTTGCATTTGGTGTTGACGATCTTCCCGAAAGGCTTACAGAGCTCGATAAGCTCCTCCTCGGTACATTCCCATGGAAGGTTACGAAGGTGGAGAACCTTGGATGGAGTCTGCGTGTATCTGAACTGAGGCTGGCTGGAAGTAGACGACATCCTTCCTTTCCTTGCAGATTTTCTTTCTATAATACCTTTTTTCTTGACACGATCTCTCTGCGAATCCGACCGATGACCGAGAAAGAAGCAGAGAGAGAGAAAGAGATTGGCACCGGCGTAGGTGTTGGCAGGTGAGGTGACTGAACGAGGAGGGACGGTCTAGGGTTTGTTTCGAGCCTCGCCTCGGGGTCGGGAAGGAGGATAGAGAGAAGCGGAGAGGAGAGAGGCAGACGCACTGGGTCTTGGTCTGGGTCTGGGTCTGGGTTTGTGCGGGCGTCTGGGTGCTTTCTATCCACTCTCTTTTAGGTATATTTGCAAAAACCTCCCAGCCGTTTAAATTTTGCAATTATATTTCACCGCTATTGATTTTGTAAATAATCTGCAATTTAAACTTTATTTTCAAAAACATTCAAACTTCGACCAATAAGATCTTTGACTGGTGTATTTATAACTCAAGCTAAGTACATATTTCCAATCTTTTAGCTCAAGAGTGAAAATTTATAATCTTTTTAGCCAGTAATTATTAGAAACATTGCTCCCAGTATTTGAGATAACTTTCCTTGTAAGGACTTACAGCCCAGGCTTTCTACACTAAAGGCTAGTCATGAATTGACAAAGACCTCGTATATTTAAAATTTATTAAAAAAAGTTAACTTCTAAATAAAATAAATAATGTTAAATATAATAAATAGATTATATTTAATAAATTATCAAAAATATAGTTGAAACTAGACAGGAGTACCAGAGTAAATTAGCGTATCCGAATGTACAGAAGTTGGGTTGTTACTATAATAATTAAAAAACATTTATCTAATTACGTATTTAAACTTATAAGTCCATGAGTCCAGTGGGCCGCGTGTAACCTTTACAAAATGTGCTGAATCTATTATCAGTTGGCAGAAGCAGATTTACTTGGCTTCCCAAAAATGCGAAAATTTTATTTTTCTTAAAATTTAGCTATCACATAGAATCCAAGAATCATCAAATGCCAAAGTCTATGTCCACCTATAACCCGCTGACCGTTGAGTTCACGAGGGGTATTATTGCCTCTAATTGTATCTAAGTGAGACTTTTATAAATAATTTTGAAAGTAAATTTACAAAAGCAACGGTTATGCCCATACATTGCAAAATAAAAAAGTTAAAAGAGGGGTCATGTACAAATAGCTTTTTATATGGTTTTTTAATGAAAGAGTATTTCCTATTTTTTTAATTCAAGTGTATATATACACATTAAGTTATCTCATATTATAAATCATTGCATACGGTTTTTAATGAAGAGTAATTCTTATTTTTTTTATTCAAGTATATGTACATATTAAGCTATCTCATATTATAAATTATTACATACACAATACTCACGGTACAGAAGAACCAAATAATACTCACTACTCACTGAACAAAAATTAATACCTCTACCACCAATGGGGGGATAATGGTCAATCACTCAACAGTATTATGCCATCATGCTTACTAAGGCACTTGATACAACTTTTAAATACATATAAACACATAGATGTTTAAAAATCTCAAAGAATATGTTTATATATTAAAAAATAGTAAAACTTAGTTTATATGTTAAATACATTCAGATAAATAAATATATAAAGAAAAATTTTTAAAAATATTATAAATAGATTTTTTAAAATGGGCTAAGCGAAAATTTGCCTAGACTAACAGGATCACTTTTCTTACTTAAAATTACAATTATACCCATGTCGTTAGAAATTCGTTAAAAAAGTTATTAACTCCTTATAAAATGAAAAAAATATTCATCCCTAATTTTGATTTTATAGTCAAAAATTGATATTCAAATGAATCTTTAACACTATTATAACTATAAAATCATATATTACTGAAATATAAATTTTTAATTTTGAGCAAAGTAATTTCAAGTTATATTAAGACTTGGACATATTCGTTATTTTATAAGGGTGCTAACAACTTTTTAAACAAATCCTTAACAGCGTAAAGTATAAATAAAATTTTAAACAAAATGCATGGATATAATTAGAATTTTTGAAAATTTGTAAATAAAAATGAAATTAGAAATAAAATTCATGAGTATATGTAAAATTTACCCTTTTATTTCCTATAAATATATACATCTTATATACATCTAACTGTCTATATAACTCACACATAAAGGTGTATTTAGGGGTGCAACTTGGGCCGGGTTCAGCCCGAACCCGGCCCGCCGAACCCGAAAAAATACAGTGCTGAAACTCTTAATTTTTCAACCCGAACCCGATTTTTGAGCCCGAACCCGAATTCAAATAGGGCTCGGTTTCGGGTTCAGGCAAGCCCGAACCCTGTAAACCCGAACCCGAATTGCATTTATATAAAAGGGTCTGTTTGGCAATTTAGAAAAGTTGTCAAATTAAAACTTTCCAATCTAAAACTTATCACTTTTCATAATTATTATTTTTTAAATTATTTTTTACACATTTTTCTATACAACAACCCTACTTTTCAATCATTTCTACACAACTACCAATACAACTAACCTATTTATTTTAAATTTATTCTCTTTACTCCTCATCATTACCCCTACAACAGCACATCATTTTCTACTAATTTGACAAGTTTTAAAAAACTTTTCATCAAAAGTTTTACAACTTCCCAAACACACCCAAAATATATAATTTATATAAAATATATAATTTATATTATAATGATAACATATTACTCATGGATGGATGATGGACAACAAGAGTACGGCATGGCAGGCATGGACAGCTCATCGCCGAGACAATTTAACATCTTAAGTGATTTCAAAAAAATATTTATTCCCAATTTACATTACGATATAGGTCCAACAGTTTTTTTTAAAAAAATTACTCTTCACGCCTTTTCTACTGAAGCCTTTTGACCAACGAAATCCTGTGATACTAAATATTAAATTTTTTTGAGATCTTTTTTTCCAACAGGAAAATTTATGAGAACTTTAAAATTATAGTTGTAAAATAAGCTTAAAACAATAGAGGAGTAAAAAAATACAATTAATGATTAATAATACAATTTTATTGACAACGTTTACACATAATCTATATTCTACTTGATACAAAGAGAATGCTCAAAACAAGTTTCTTTCTTTCTACTCTTAAGCGGTATTTGAATTTTTCTTAATTTCATACAATAAATTGTTTTTAAAACTTTTTTATATAATAGATTTGTGATAAAAAATTATATATAAGATGAGTAACAAAGACATATTAATAGAAGATGTCAACCCGAAACTCAACCCGAAACTCAACCCTAGCCCGAATTTCAAAAATAGGGTTAGGGTTGAGGTTTACAAATAGGGTTAGGGTTAGGGTTAGGGTTGAAGTTTTACAAATAGGGTTAGGGTTAGGGTTGAGGTGAACCCGAGTTTCATGAGCCCGAGTTGCACCCCTAGGTGTATTTGGGAAGTAATAAAATTTCTGATAAAGAGTTTTTAGTGTAAAAGTTTTTAAAATGAAAAAAAAAAATACGACATAGTAGTAGAGGTAATGATAAAGAATAAAGTTAAAATAGATATTTAGATTTATAGGTAGTTGTGTAAAAAATATTTAAAAGTAAGATAGTTGTATAGGAAGAAATAAAAAAATAATTAAAAAATATGATAATTATATAAAGTGAAATTTTTATATTGAAAAATTTTTAGTGTGATTTTTTTTTTTTTTTTTGGTGGTTAAACGAACACTCCTTACTTGAAAAAGTAACAGTCACACGGATCCGTCCCCTAAGAAATGCCTTGTACTATTAAAGGAGTTCAAAATTAAAAATATTTGCACATGTTCTTTTTCGTAGTTTTACATAACGCAATTTTAATATTTTAGGCCAAACATAAAAATATTGGTAAAAATATTTTTTAAATGATAACGCCAAATACTTAACAATTTGAATTTCAAATACTAAACAATTTTTTGTCACCGCTTTTTAAAGTTCAAAAATTGACTTTTTAAAGTTTAACAGCATGGCCATGCAAAGCCTTATACAATCCTAAACATTATTGTTTTATTACAAAGGAAACGATATCCAAGTACCCCAAAATAATTAATTACGCAACCCATCCAATTTGAGTACATCTTTAATCTTTATGAACCTGATATTGTTGGACATGTTGACTTCTTGTATGCTTGCTTCTCTCCCTCATTTTCACATGCCGGCATATTCAATGCAGATCTCTAGCATCACACTCACTATGGAATTACTTTCGAGCTATTCCATATATGTGAGGACTCACAAGATAGGCTGATGAGAGGACAACCTTCTTAACAGTTGCAACTGAAAATCCAGCTTTTAAAATTTCGACCTCAGTATCCCTTGTAAGATGACAACCGTCGGAAATAATTTGCTGCAAGGGGTCAACAAAATTCTGCACAAACCTGAGAGGCGTTCCATCTGCACATCGCCACAAATTGGTATGCTATTAAAGTGAACAATTCTAAATACAATAGGTGGGGTGGATTTTCCATTTATGATCAGGTGGGGCCTACAGTGCATGGACTGCACGGTGCAGTCGCATGCACTGGAATAAATCCCTATATATATATATATATATTTTAAAAAAAGAGAAAATAAATCCATTTCTTCTACCCAGATGAATAGGTCTCT
The DNA here is from genome assembly GCA_030490835.1 of Annona cherimola. Taxonomy (NCBI): domain Eukaryota; kingdom Viridiplantae; phylum Streptophyta; class Magnoliopsida; order Magnoliales; family Annonaceae; genus Annona; species Annona cherimola. Next base: position 79,062,132 of record CM059976.1, read on the forward strand.
CTCTACATACCATTTGCAGCAACATGTTCCACAAACATGTAAAGACCGCCCGGTTTCAGCACCCTCTTCACTTCTGCATATGACCGAGGCCAATATAAGGCTTCTGCATGAACTTAACGCAGCAAGATATTCTCTAGATGACTCTTTGTTTGTGAAAATTCAATAACCTTCATCAAATCAGAGGGGTTAATGCATTCAACACAATAAGGTTTCACGTCAGTGATTCCTAAATTCATTGGTGCATAGATTATGATTATCACACGCGTTATTACCCAACGCCAGTGGGAGTGGCAATCCTGAAAGCAAATGAAGGGTGCAAATGAATTGTTAAAAATGTAAGAATTGACTGTGTTTCCCACATAAGGTGGCCAAATGGAACAAAAAATGATGGTTAAGCCCCATCCATCTGCCTTGGACATGGTTACCACCCAATTCAACAGCAGAAATGTTTCATCACCCGTGAATCAACCATCAGCAAATTTGAGAAAGAAGTGAATATCGTTGGAGAATGGAGATGCCAGCTTGCCAGGTTCCTAGCCATGTCTAGATCAACAGAGTTGAGCTACCGGATTAAAATCAAACATGGTTGTCAGTGGACAACTGAATTAGCATTTTTGGATATGGTCCCCCAAGGAAACCACAATTATCTCATTGAAATCTCAATTACCCCGCAAGGAAGAAGAGGGCCATTTGCAGACTGGTACCTCTATTTGCATATTTTGCCGCATAAGTTTCATATTTGCAGCAGAAAGCTTCGAGTTTTAAGTGATTTGCAAACTGGTACCTTAAGTTTGGGATGATCCCATAGTTTGGGATGAGATTTTCCACTCCCAATAAACTTTTTCAATTTTCAATATAACTCTTCATTTTACAATACATACTACCTTTGGGCATTTCTAATAGCAGTTTTTTTATTCCTCATACACAATAACCACTTCTCATCTTATTTCTTAATCTCATTTCTGTCCCATGTCATCCCAATCCATGGAATCAGTCCAAACACATCTTAAATTTTTTAAATTATCACTTTTTAGCCTATAAGTATCATATTTAGTCTTTAAATTTTAATGTTTTCTGCTTGTAATCCTCCCACCAAATCAACATTAGAAAAAGCTGTTGCATAGAGGAAAAGTGTCCAGATTTTAGAACTGCCTATTTTACCCTCAAAGGCAAGGTAAAATGGACAACCCCATGTTCAATACAGTATTTCGTTGAAGGAAAGGGGGCAGCTAGTGCATTGGGCTATTTTTCAAGAAAAAGAATTTTGTTGTATAGAACTGCCTATTTTTTGTAAGAGTTTTTTAAGAATATATTTTGTTATTTTCATGAAAAATAAATGTCTAAAAATTTTTTTGCCTTTCCCCATGCAATTGCTTTTGTTTAACATCAGTTAAATTTAGGGACTAAAGGGAAGTGATTTGATGCACCTAGGTGCATTGAAACTTAAGTGCACCTGAGTGCAAAACTCATTTTTAAAATTTTTTTTATAAAATTGTTGATCTAAGTGTATTTAATTTATAGAGCAAGTTTTACCATTTTCGGGATGCGTGAGTATATATATATGTTTTATTTTTAAAAAAGAGTGTTTTAGTCATTTAAAAATGACTAAAACCTCCTTGTTTTTAAAAATAAAAGAAAAATATATAAATATCTTCAAAAATGATAGAACTTAATACACATGCTAAATATATAGGCTATTCAAAACTTGGATGGGATAAAAATAAGATGAAAATATATTAGGATGAGTAAAGATGTATTGGGATTAGGCAAAGGTTTATTAGAAAATGGAAAATTCCATCTAGGATCATCCGATCTTATCCTATGCTAGCTGTGAACAGATCGTTTCAATGCACTCAGGTGCATTGAATCACTTCTCGGGACTAAAGTGCAAAATATTAAAACTTGAAACTCTCTACAGCAAATAAGAACATAAGGGGTCAAAAAGTGCGAATTTGGCGAACTTGAGGTACCAATCTGCAAATCGTCCAAAACTTTAAGTTATCTAGAACAAATGTAAAATTTATGGGACAAAAATTGCAAACCTGACAAACTTGAGGTAGCAATCTACAATCTACAAATAGGTAAGAAGAAAACCAATCATGCACAGTATCACTTCTAAACTCAAGTTAATGTAAGAATTGTGGGTCTAAGAAATTCTTAGAAGGGGGAATAATGAAAAATAAAGTCAAATTAGCCATGTCAAACAAAAGGCTCGTTAGTGTATTGATTAACCCATTTACAAGGCCTGTTAGCCTTTTTAAATAAATGGATTAGTCATGACTTGAGCTTGTGTTATCCATTAACTCATAATCTAACCTATTTAACTCATTGACTCACAAAAACCATTTATAACTAATAGAAGTTAATATTTTCTTAATATTCATTTTAAATTATACACACTTATTAACAATGAAATTAATATGTTAATTAAGAATATACATGAAAACTGATGCATCAAATTTAATTAGATGAGTAGTATTTTAAGCCTTTGTTGATTATCTAAAATTACATTTTAAGTAGTTTATCATTTTTTTTATTATTTAACCATTAACAATCTATTTTACCAACCCATTAACAACCTGCAACCCAAACCGTTCATGTTAAACGGATTAGGGAGGGTTGTCCATAGCTTAGATGGGATGAAAATGGGATGCGAAAAGGTGTACTGGGATTGGATAAAGTTGTATTGTAAATGAAAAAAATAGGTTGTTATTTTTTAAAAATGGGAAGTTGTTTTAGAAACTAGGAGACTCCATTCCATCCTAATTCGAGGATCATCTCGTCCTAGATGTCAACAAAACTAAATGGAGTAGGATTAGATTAGCTTCGAACCCGAGTAACCTAACCTAGTTACACCCTTAGTTCTGCCTAACAACTTATATATATATATATATATGAGAGTTGTTCCGGTGCAGCGCTACTACACCGGAATAGTGATACATTTGCCCTTTTTAAACCTCACATATATTAGAATGTAATGAAATTTTATGTATTCATTTATCCATATATAAATTTTATAGCAAATGGTTTACACGTTGAAAAAATCACTTTAAAGTTGTTATTTACATCAAACTATTTTATTATGTTGAATTTGTACCATTTTCAGATGTGGTCCATACACATATCCGATTTAGATGAAAATTGATAAGTAATAGAATACATTATTCTAAATACAATGGGTGAAGTAGATTATAATTTTATCATCATGTGGGGCTCATTTTGATGTCACTGCACCGCAATTACAATGCAGTTACGGTGTAGTGGCACTGCACTTGAAAATTTCTCTCTCTCTCTATGTATGTATATATGTATATAGGGACCTGTTCCGGTGCAGCGTCACTGCACCGAAACAGCCGTGCAGTGGCCCCAAAACGGGGCTCACATGATCATGAAATCATGATCTACTCCACCCATTGTATTTAGAATAATGTATCCTATTACCATACCAATTTTCATCCCAATCAGATATGTATATGAGCCCCATCTGAAAACGGTACAAATCCAACGTAATAAAATAGTTTAATGTAAATAACAACTTTAAAGTATCTGATTGGGATGAAAATTGGTATGGTAATAGAATACATTATTCTAAACGCAATGGGTGGAGTAGATCATGATTTGATGATCATGTGGGGCCCATTACAGCGACGCTGCACCGAAATTCCGGTGCAACGTCGCTGCACCTGAATATATTCCATATATATATATATATAAAGTTGTTTAAGAGTCATTGCTTTTTTTAAGGTTCTCACTTAGAAGCAATCTTGAGGTAGCAACCTATGAATAGCCTGGAAAAAAAAAAAAAACCAATCATGCACTGGATTCTGAACTCCTAAACTCAAGTTAATGTAGGAATTATGAGTCTAAGAAACTTTTAAAAAGGGAGAATAATGAAATATATTCAATTCACCCATATCAAATCAAAATTGTTCTGCCTAATAACTTTTTCTATAAAGCTGCTTAAGCACCATTGCATTTTTTAAGGTTCTTGCTTAGGAGCTCTTCGCTACAAAGGTTAGCTAAACTCCTCTCAAACATCTCAATAGTATTTGACTAAACTTTGACCAAGGCCATGATATATTAAAAAAACTAAAGAAAATCTAGTACCTATCCAAGGCAACGATTCTACACTAGATGCATATTTTAGTAACTGACTCTAATCTCTCATTGAATATGAAACAGGAAACACGTGCATGAGATTGGTAGATCCTGATTCACGACAACTTGAAAACAAAACTTGTGTCTTGATCCAACCTAGAGTTACTGATTCAATGAATCAATGTAGGCTTTGTTCTACAAGGTTGTTGTTCCACAGTAACAGAAATTTCTAGCTGAATGTCTGCATTATTCTCTAAGTAAGGGTATTTATTACACCCATTACAGCAAATATATAGAAAAAACTCAATCTTGCCTTACGAACTTAAGCAACAACACCTTTCCATTACAGAATTGTAGAACAGGAGAAATGGGATCGTATGTCAATTGAGATGAAGAAATCCTTAGTGGAACTTAAATAATTCCCAAGAAGCTTTCCAAACAAATAGGACTGTTCGCCATTTCTTGTAAAGATGGTAGAGTAAATTAAAAATACCTTTCAATGCCATATTCACATCCTTGACAGAACACAAAACTAGCGTCCCAACAATTGCATCCATGGAAGCATCTCCTATAGGCAATGCTTCCCCAACCTGCAGAGTAGTAGAGCCTTTATTCTCTAAAAAGAAATGATTTTCTAAATATATTGGTTGAACCCATAAGTCAAAATGATGGTAGATAAGAAGGTGCACAATGTCTCTATTGTTTTACAGGAAAGAGTGACCCTATTCACAGAACTCTTTGGGGCAGGCAAATATTGAAAATCTAAATTTCTTAATAAGAATATGCAGAATTCTTCATTTTTTTAAAATAAGGTGAGTGCTTTGAGATTTTTGAGCACTTACCCAATTATACTCAGCCCACATCTAGAGGTAAATAATCTCAAAAACCATGACCCATGATTGGAGGACAAAATGCTCCAAATTAATAAAATGGAAGAAAGCGAGAAGATCCTCTTAACAGGGGGAAAAAAGAAAAGGGAAAAACCACAAATGAATTAGAAGAAAGAAGCAAGACAAGAGAAAGTCTCAAAGAAATCCCAATTCATAAGCTTTCATAACAAACTATCTTACAATTGAATAAAGCACCCTATTTTCAAGAAAAGTCCTGCCCTCTAAACTTAGGGAAAAAGAAATACATAAACTTACATAATAAGATGATAACAAAAGCTTGAGCCAATTGTATTGGACACCAGACCATTTAATGTAACCCCTTCGGCCTTAAGTCATACCAATATACTCTCCTTCAAAGGCCAATGTTCACAACAACCTACTCAAGCACCATTAGCCTAATGGTAGCCCTTTTCCCTAGCAGTACACCACTCTAGTGATGTTGGCTCAATGATAACCTTTTTACCCAGTGGTATCCTACTCTAGTGATACTGACTTAAGGTAGCCTTTTTCCCTCTTGGGATAACTCCACTTACATATCAGTAATTTTAATTTGGCCTTTAGGACTTGAACTTGTAATCTCTAAATCCATTGATACGCTCTAATACCATTAAAAATATGAAAAGCTTCAAGTAGCATTTCAGACACCAAACCCTATTTAAAATAAAGATACTAAATCTGTAAAATAACAAATATAAAGATACCTAAAAGAGAAATCAATCTCATTGCAGTCACGATCACCATACAAGAGTATTTTAGTTGTACATTGGACGACTTTGCCAAAAATTTGAAACACTATTTACCAAACAGTTCTGATTTTTAAGGTAAAACTAATGAAAATATCAAGGTGCATTGAAAGCAAGACAGTCTTATGTTGGGTGCCTCATTTGCAGGCTGCAAGCAGAGAGAAGATATCGAAGTGCTATCTCCAACAGTTCGAAAAATAAAATAAACGATACGTTCCCTGCTTTAGCCTGGGCCTAGATAGTGTTGTATTTATAATGATAGTTATAATCGGTTGCCCCTACAACATTAATAGACTCTCCCCCTCCAGCTTCTCCTTCCCTAGTCATAGCTCATAAGATGATTTATTTTCTTCATAGAATAGCAACCATAAATAATTACACAAATTGATAAACAGAAATTACACAAAATAGATCCCAGGTTCATTTTTTCAAGATTACTTTGGAACTACACTTAAGGTACATGGACACTGTCATGGGACCTGGCAATATGCAGGAGCTCTATGCACTAAGCCATCACTTTTCTACTTCAGAAGTGCATTCATTGGTCTTCCCACGCTCCCTGCGCTTTTAAAAGGCACGCGTTGCACAAGAAACTGAAATTTGATATGAGGGTAGGTACTTCTGTTAGAGAACAGAAATCTGGCAGGAGATTGAAAACTACAAAATGTACAATTGTTAATCTGTGTTTGCAATCTGATTTAGAACTAGTACGGGGAAAAAACCAAAATCAAAGAATAGGGTAGAGAATTTTGTTGCTTTGTTTTAACTCACTAAGAATAGAGTAAATTCAGAGCCCATTCGAATTGGAAGATCATCAAGCTCAGTTAACCATACTTCCTTAGCCTTATGATAGCTGACTTCTATTTGGCTTCTTAAAGATGCACTTCCCCATCAGATGATGCATCTAATGCAATGAAATCACTTCACAGAGAGCCAAAACAATAGGCAAAAGTGTTCATCTGTTTAAGAATCATTACCAACAAAAATGAGCTACATTAGAAATAGATTCACTTCATTTCAAAATAAAATGGTTTCAGAAGAGATATTCACACTTGATTTTTATCCTATTAATATGAGAATGCATTTGCATTTAAAAAAAAAAAAAAAGAGGGTTCTTCGGAAGATGTCATACAGCTTGTGCAAAACTAAAGTGCCTTGCTGGAAGACCTGCAGCCTTAGCAGCCACACAAGCATACTTCTCCATGTGTTCATTCGGATCAATGCCCAAGATGCTAATACCAGGAGCCCCAGCATAGTATTTGAAATTAGGGCCAGTGCCAACTCCTAGCTCCAGCACTTTCTGATTTCCCCTTCTCAGATGACTAAAGATTTCTGTTTTGTAACTTGCCACCTTCTCAAGAGTAGAAAAGGATCCACATTAGAATTCAGGAAGACTCGTGTGTTTAGAAGTAACCAAAGAGGATCTCTGCTGAAAGTAGGCAGGCATTCTTGGAGAGCGAATGCTGTCCGCACTATCAAATGAAATAAGCCAGGGTTTTTGCATAATTAACTTTCTAAGTTTGAGATTTTGTGTATACATCCCAGTTTTGAATATCTGCGAAATTAACCCTCTACTTTAAAAATTCTGTAAATCTAACCCTTCATAAAATAACAAGTTAACAACCATCATAATTTTCTATTTTGAAGAAATTGAAGAAATTCCCCTACCTCATTTTGCTTATTTTTGCAGAATTAACCCTTTAATTTTCTAAATTGGAAAAATACCTTCAAATTTAAGGGTTTTGTAAACTTAGCACTACCACACCACTTTTTTGGAGAGAAAAAAAAAAAAAACCCCCCCAAAGTCAGGGGACTAATTATATAAGTATTTGAATAAAAAATATTTTTATTAACGTTCGTCATGTTAAACAAAATGATTTGGTGGATTTTGCAAATTCTCAGAATAAGTAATATGAAATTTTTTTTTATTAAAAAAGAAAAGAGACAATTATTTCTTTTTAGATCATAAAAGAAAACACAAAAACTATCTTAAAATATGAAAAATTCTAAAATTATTTTCACATTAAATGATTTAATTTGCATACTTTTAGATTTTGTAAATTCCCATTCATAAATAATATTCACAAATAATGTTGCTACTTTTAGATAGGCCCATATACAATGATACTAGACAAATCACATGAATACCAAATACCATAGATTGAGTGAAAAAATGGAAAGGATTACCATGAAGTGGAACTCCATGATGTTATTCTCTATGTTTTTTTTTCTTTGATCATTATGATGTTATTCTCTATGTTAAACATTATAATCATCGATAAATTGTTCTACGAAAGGCAAAAGGTATCTACGAATGATGATAGCGTGTGCAAATTGGAATTACCTCTTCCTCGTATGATATCATGGTCTGATTCATAGTCCTTGCATAGAACTCCTCATACCAATCTGGCCTTGGAGGATGAATCTGATTCAGCACATCCTGTGTATGTAGAATTCCATTTTGTCCATGAGTAGCAATGCTGCTGTTTGAATCAAGAAGAGAAGAGAGAAGAAAAATCCATTTGCGCAGCATACCATATTCATATATATTTATTTTTTTTGCAACAAGTGTGAGCAAAATTAGGGAAGGGAGGGCTGACGAGGGAAAGATTCCAAGCATATACCATGGGCGCTGGGAATTTACAAGAGGATGGATAATTGGATGGTGCGGTAATATACCCTGGCATTGGAGGGTGAGTTAGTTGTGGCGGCAGCGGCAGTTGCTGCAACACCAGGGAAGAGTTGGAGAAGTGGCCCGGCAGCAGCAGCAGATTGGAGGAGATGTCTCCTCGTGCAGAGTTTGCCGCTGCATATCACTCTTCCGTGCGAGCTCAACGAGACCTGAGTGGAAGCAGATTGCTTGTCTCTCTTCTCCTCGGGCATGCCGGGTGCCCTGTTTGGTGGAGAATTATGTGCGACGAATGAGGCACCATTTTGCAATGTAACTGCTGTGGCAGACTTGTCAGATGATGATGATGCTGGGCAGCGGCAAGAGAATGAGAAGGAGGAGGGAGAGATGGAAGCCTGCATCAATCCTACTGCCAATCGTAGTTCCTATCCACCCACCCCGCACTCCAGTTGCTGTTCTGCAATTCATTCATGTTTTTTTTTCCATATCGGCCCTTGAGTTTGCGAAGTTTTCACTTTTAATCCTCAAGTTTTATATTTATGTCTAAGACTTAATATCAGCTGGGTACCTAATATATGAGTATATGACTTACGGTTTCATAAAATTGCAAGTGCCAAAAGTGATAAAAATATCCTTCCAGTTCCAGGTAACCATCACAATTATACATCCTTTTTTCATTGCGCATGTGTTTTTAATCATAGAAGAATATTTTCCATTCTAAATTAATGATTTAAGATATGTCTTTAGGATATTAAAATGGAATTTCATTATTTCATGACATAGAGTCGACAAGGATAATGCTTGCAAATTTTCTGAACTTAAATTTATCTTGTAAATATAAAACTTTGGTAAAAAACTTAATATAACATTTTTTTTTTTAAGGATGTGTTTATTTTAACATAAAATTTTTCTGTCTAAAAACCTTTCGTTTTCTATAGTTATTTAATTTTTTAAGTACAATTACTATACCTTTCAATTATTTTTTTAAATTATTTATATAATTAATTTATCTATTTTAATTTTATTAATTTTATTTTTTTATCATTACCAGGTTATATTACGATTAAAACTTGCACGTCAAGAATCTTTTGCGCGAAAGTAATTCGCCTCCCATTCCCGCCTCCTTCCTCCCTCCTCCCTCTCGCAACCGGCGCCCCATCCATCAGCCCCCCACTGGCGCCTTCTCTCTATCAAGTATCAACTCGTCTAGCACGCAGAGCACCCCGTCGCCCCACACAGGCCCTCTCTCACTCTCTGGTCCCCTTCGTATGTATTTTTAGACCCTCATCCCTCGTTAGTTTTAATCTTATCTGGCTGAAAAGTATGCGCGAGCACATCGCGGTGGGCCCACAAATTAATCAAAGAGGCTGCTTTGGCACAAAATTACTGATGGTGGCAATGCCAGCATGAGATATTTGAGCTTCAAATCTGACAATATGTTAACTTTACATCATTGTAAGATCAGACTATGTTGAGGCATCTTGTTTTGAATTTCCATGGTTATTTTATTGATCAGTTTAGAGGGTAAGTGAACAACGAATGCAGTTTGTTTTATGCTAATTATATAATGATGTGAAATGGAAGGAGTAACGATTAAGAATAAAAGGAATAAAATTAATTATATGGTCAGTTATATAAATATGATTGAAAAGTAGAATAATTATATAGAAAGTTGTAAAAAGATAATTAAAACTAAAATAATTCCGAAAAATAAAAAGTTTTAAATTAAAAAATTTAGTTCAAAAAGTTCTAGTATAAACAACAGTGCTTTAAGGGTACATTTAGAAGTAATAAAACTTTTGACGAAAAATTTTTGGTGTGAAAGTTTTTAAAATAAAAGAAAATAATGTGATATAACAAAAATAACGATGATGAGTAAAGAGAATAAAGTTAAAATATATAGGTTAGTTGTACAGGTAGATGTATAAAAACGATTGAAAAATATGATAGTTGCATAGAAAGAAATTAAAAAATAATTAAAAAATAAAATAATTGTGAAGAATAAAAAATTTTAGATTAAAAAGCTTTTGATGTAAACAAACATCTTTTGAAATTAAAAAAGTTATTTCTAATTTGAAAAACTGTCTTTAGAATGAAAATCCACATTCTATTTAAAAATCTTTTCTCTTTTGAAACAGGTCCAGTCCTGATTCTATAAAGTCGATTGTACTGTGGTATCCCAACATCTGCAAGTGTGCATCATTTGAGAAAGCGAGATCATTGAGAGTCGTCGGATTGGCTCAAACGAAAAAAACGGATTGCCCCCATGCTATGAACCAATCTACAAAACTAAAAAGAACATGGTAGCTTAGAAAAACTACCATTGCACATGACTATTACCCCTTCTTCTCCTTTCTTTACCTAATTCTACAACCTTCCCAAGCACACACACTCTCTCTCTCTTAATCAATTTTGGAAGAGTTTTGTTGTCTTCTTTATCTCATACCCACAATCACAAAAAAATGATTATGTAATTTTTTATTTTCTTTGCACTAGTTGATATAAATTGACAGTGAAAATCACTTCATGATAACTTACAATAGCAACATATGTTATTACTGGTTAGAAAGAGAATGACAAAACCTGTGACATTTCAAGATTTAGAAACTTTTAAATAGTAGAAATTTCAATTGTGAAACTCAATGATTTTGAATACAATTATGGATAATTTTAATTATCAAAAACAATAACTTTGAATATAATTTACACAATATTGTTACCATAGTCAATTTGAGGTTTTCGAATTTTAGCGCCATTGCAGCTCCATTCAACCCCAGAGACTCCTCCTTTCTGTTCAACTCTGAGGTTTTTTTCTTTCCCTCGACTTTTCTTCTAAAGTTCACTGAACTAGATAAGCGTTTTAGTAGCCAATCGGGGATCCCAAGCCGTGTAACTGAAACGGGAGTTTGGTAGGGGAACTAGGGTAGAGCTTAGCAAATATGTTGTTGGTTCAAAAGGATTCTTTCTAGATTAACTTTCAAAAGGATTATAAAGAAGAGAAGTACAAAGGGATTTTCATGCATTCCTTATGTTCTTGCGCTTTTCGAGTCACTGCTTTATTAGTTTCTCCACGATGCAGAGTTAATTAACTGACGATGATGATAACTTGCCATGACAATTGGCATGCTTAATTCAATTGCTTCCATTTTTAACCAATTTTCTCAATCGTAAGTAATTGTGTGTATATATATATATATATATTTAGTACATCAAAAAAAGTTATGAACTTACTATTGACTTATATATCCCGCTAGAATATATTTGAAGAATTTTATTTATATGTCTATTTAATTTATTGGGAGATTAATAATCTTTACAAAAGGTGGTTGGCTTGATGACGGTGGTCGTAGTTGCAGCATTTTCCACTACTATGTTCGTATTAATTTTTGTTTTATAGACCATAAACATCGGAACTTATGGTTGGATTCTTTGGATTAGTAGCATCTGTGTCCATTATGCATCTTCTCTTGGGGTTATGGTAAGGTTTTTTTAAAATATTTTTCCTTTTCGAAATCTAAAAAATAAACCACCTTAATTTATAGAAGAAGCAAATTTCTAGCAACTTCAACCTCTCAGCTGCTGCTGCTGACGTCCCAAATGATCACAAAATTCTATATAATCCCTTCCATTTTTAATATTATGATGCATGCTTATAGTATCTTTTAAACTTTTTAATTTATCTATTAGAGTGCGTGGGCCCCATTTACAAATGTATAAAATCAATATAATAAGATGATTTAATATTAAAAATTTTAAAATTATATTTTCTATTTCTAAACCATAGAAAAAATTATTTATATGTGAATAAATGATTCAATAAAATATTATTATATTCTAATATATATGTGAGTGTATTTAATCATTTTTCTTAATTTACGAATAAATGTACCTATTTTTGAGCAAATATAACCCATGCACATATTTGATTAAGAGGAAATTTGATTTTTTAGCTAAACAAATAATAGTAAATACAATGAATGAATTAAATTTATCAAAATCTTAAAATTTAAAGAAGTTACATATATGTTTGCAAAGACAAATGGTGCGAACCAAGAGCGTGAAATTCGTCATGGATGTCCTATGGAGTATGGATTGCTCAACCATGACATACTCTTAGCAGTTAGTTACAAAAACATTAAAATAACATTGATTAATTACAATGAGATGCATACATCATCTGCATTAGTTATTATAAAGTACTATCCACTCTCCTTTCACCACTATCTTTAGATAATTTCAATCCTAGCAACCGAGAGTATAAACAGGCTTACTTGTTTCCATTTAAAAACGCTATAGAACTTCTTTCAGATACTTCTTTTAAGTAGTAAAAATTCCCTTTTCAACTGATCAACCTCAATTCTAAGATAATAATTCATCAATCTCATATTAGTCATGTCAAATTATTTTTCCATTAACTGTTTAAATTTATCTATCATAAACTGATCATTCCTCGTATATACCAAATCGTCCACATATAAGCAAACAATCAATATTTTGCCTCCTTTTTCATATTTCACATAAACAGTATGTTCATATGACATTTAATGAATCTCATATTTTAAAAATGGGAGTCAATGCAACTGTACCATGCTCTAGGGGCTTGTTTTAAATCATATAAAGCCTTTTTCAATTTGAAACTTTATTTTTGTTTTTTTATTTTATAAAACTAAGAGATTGTTCCACATACACCTCTTCAAGTAAACCTCCATGTAGAAAAGACTTTACATCCAACTGAAAAACAGATCGTGAAGTTTGAGCGGCCAATGAGAGAACCTACGGGTAGGGGTGCAAGTTGGTCCGGGTACCCCCGGGTAAGGGTGGAACCTATCCTTACCCATTTTTTTAAAAACGTCTACCTTATCCTATTTTAGACCGGGTCGGTCCGGAGTCTACCATACCCAATTTTTTCAGTTGCGGGTCAGTTCCGATTCGGTTCCTAAAAACATCATGCATTTCTGAATCATAACAATAATAAAATACAAAATCATATAATAACAGTCTCACCATAGATGCATGGAATGTAAACAGCAGCAAAAAGAGCTTAAATATTAATTTTTTAGGACTAAAATCTATTCAAATTAGTATCTCAATAGTGTTGTGCCGGCATTGCTCTAACTGATTACAGCATAAGGAAGAAGCAAATAAAGCATTACAGAACACAAAAGTCATTATTTTAAAAGCACGGTATCACGCAAAATTCTCCATTGCTTGTAAAGACCATTTGGCACTGATAACCAACATTCACATTCCTAACAGATCACTCCACAAGTCACATGTTTGCATAACCACACAAGCCCATTGTTTGCATACCAGTCTGGTCATTATTCCAAGACTGTAACGAGCATGACTCCACAAATAGTCAAGTACACACTAGAAAATGATCCATCCATCCAGACACCTATTGTAGATTTCCAATTCGATTAGTATTTTACATGGGGGTAACCTGTTATTGGGTCCCAGCAGAAACAAGCATTGATAGGAGGCGTTGAGAAAAGAGAACGGTGTGATAGGAGGAGAGAGCAGAAGTCGTAGAGCATCTGTGGGCAGTTGCAATAGTAAGACTCGCGATAGCAGCTGCCATTCAATCAATCATCGTCTCTTCCTCTCTCGATAGCATACTGCATACGCATCTGAATGCCATGAGGGGAGTTGTGCCGGTGGGGAGGGAGGGAGGGAGAGAGAGAGAGAGAGAGAGAGAGAGAGAGAGAGAGATCACCGAGCCGTGGAGGGGAGCTGTGCCGGCGCCGCTGCCTGATCTTCTGCCGCCTGCTGCCACGGTTTATGCTGGCGCCGCTGCCACGATCTCTGCCGCTGCCGCAGAGGAGAAAGGAAATGGGGAATGGCCGCCGAATGGGGATAAGGTGTTCGAAATCTTACCGCAAGTGCACGGGTCGTAGATTGCAGTATTTAAATTATCGATCCACAGGGAATTCAGGACTATAAATTTTACTTTTAAACGCTTTCATGTCGGATATGGAGAGAATATAGCAAATAAAACAGAAAAGTTGGGAGAAAATGCAGTAAATAAAAGGGAAAGAAAATAAATAAAATGGGAAGAAGTGCAAATTAAAAATGAGGAGAGAAAGCAAAAATGCAAATACCTAGGGTCTAGGATTTCACATGCGTATTTTGCAACGGGTAGTGGTATAATTATTTAATTTGGATATTGTTTGTTAAAGGAGAACAAATCCTAATTTATCCTTGCACCTTCTCTCGAAACCTACAAGGTGTACCCTAATTTTCTTAACCACCTATTCTCATGGGATTAAGTTAATTAGAATCCATTAAGTTCTGTGGTTTGTTCATGTAATTCCTCAAGGTTATCATGCCTATTTTCATGGACTTAGATTTCCAGGTTTAATATCTTGATTTTCGTATATTAGATTTTTACCTTTCGGTTTCATCGCCTAATATATGGAATCATGCAAAAGTACGGGCTCGTGTACAAAGCAAACCTAAAAGTCACAATATATTAAATTAACAAAAATATCCATCATAAATAAATTAAAAATCCACACCACATTGCATTGTACGCATGCTACATCCTAAACCCTAGATTTAGGATTTAGCCAAGCATGTTTAAGTTCAAAATAAAATTAAAATTACAATCCATCTTAAACAAGATAACAAAAATTAAAAAGGGAAAAGATAGAAAAGCTTATTGGTTTGAAGTCCCGATGGTGTGTCGGCTGCTCCACGCAACTCGCCGGTCTGCCTTTTTGCCCGTGCTCTCCGCCTTGCTTTTACTCCATTTCTTTCTCAAAATTTTGCTCTAATCTTCTTCTAAAATTCCTACTAAAATATTTTGCAATGGTATTTTTGCAGAAATTTTCTGTAGCTTGCTCTTTGGAATTTTTCGTCTGCCGAATGCTGTCTTCCCAAAAATCTGCTGTGAAATGTTGTGTGTGCTATCGGATTGCCCTCTGCTTCATGCCTCCCAATGCCCTTTTATAGCTGAATAAGTGGGCCCCATTACTTCAATGCATTTCACGTTATTTGTGATGGGAATTTTGCTGCTGCCCAATTCACGTGATGGATCAGCTGTTGCTGATAGTGGTGGGCCAATGGGTAGCAATGCAGGTTCACGTGAAATTGCCTTGCTGCTATCATGTTGCATTTCTGCTTATTTCACGTCATTGCATATCATCAAGATCATGTCCATGCATTCATTGATCACGTGGTGATCTTTTGCTGCTTGGTGGGTCATCAAATCACGTGATTAATCAGCAGCTTTGCTAATATTTTGTGGGCCATCAAATTGAATGTATTACCGCTGCCCATTTTTAACTAACGTTCCATATGCCTTTGCATTGCTGCTCCCCTTTTTAAATAAATGATTGGATTGCTTGGTGGGCAGCTGTGAATCTTGCATTTGACAATTGAATAAACAGCCAAGCCATCCATCTTGCTGTCCAATTCATCCGAATTTGCATCATCCAAACTGAAGCATGATAAAGAACGGTTGATTGATTTCCACCGTCTAATCTGAAGCAGCTTTGAAAAATCAGCACCGCCTCTAATTTGCAAACCATGAATTTATCTCAGCCCTCCATCATTGTAGATCACGTACAATAAAGTGGGCCCCACAAAAATCATTAACGTCCAGCAGCAGACATCCACGTCCAAATGTCTAAACAGCATTCCAAGCAATCCTCGTAAATGGGCATTGTGGGCAGCAGCTGCTTGTGGGGTCCATGTGCAAGAATTTATGGATGAACTCCATATACATCACGTGAATGGGCAGCATTGCTACAAGTGGGGTCCATTAAAAAGATTTCAGCTGCATTTTCTATTGTTGAATTCACGTGATTTGTGGATAGCATATTTAATGGCTGGAGCATGCTGCTGGAAAATGAATGGCTTTGGACGGTTGCAATGGAATTTGCTTGCTTTGATTTCCATGTAGGATCATCTTCATGAAACCTATTTTCCCTGCAATTTTAAAATAATAATAATAATAATAATTAGTGGGTTTATAAAATTTATTTAAAACCTATTTAATTTCACGGCAACAAATAAAATGTAATTTCAGGCCAAAAGATTATAAAATTTGTTTACATTGCTTGAAATTAATATTTAATACCAAAAAGTTGCAGAACCATATTTTAAACCAAATTTCATATTAATTTCAATTAATTATCTACCAAATTGGTATAAAATGTCCATAAAATATAATACTAATTTTTCACTTATCATAAGGCTGGTCGTGCGTGGTCGGCTAGAGAAAATTATCTTAAGTATATATATTATAATATATGAAATCCGGGTCAGTTCCGGGTACCCAGAACCGGAACCGACCCCTACCCAAAATTGAACGGGTATTTCGCCCGATGAACCGAACCGAACCTACCCAATTGAGGGTACCCAGCGGGTCGACCCGCGGGTACCCGGACCGACTTGTACCCCTACCTATGGGTGCAAATACTTCATCGTAGTCAATTATAGCTTTCTGCTTGTAGCCCTTAGCAACAAGTCTGGATTTTTACTTTTCAACTTCACAATTTGCATTAATTTTTGTTCTATGAACCTGCTTTACACCAATGGGTTTATGTCATTCAAGAAGATTAACCAATTTTCATGTGTTATTCTTTTCTATTGAATTTATTTCTTCCCTCGTTGCATTCTTCCATTTTTCATCTTTTGCAACACTTTCATAATCCAATGGATCAGTATCAAGAAAGAAAGAAAAATGTGCATATGAAGTTTCATCATCATTTTCATCAATATCGTCATCCTTGTCATCATATACCACAAAATCTCTCATCCAACTTGGCTGCTTTGGAGTTCTTTAGGGTCTAGCAATTGCTTCACTATTACTTGATAAAGCTATATTTCTTGATGACTCCTCTTATGGGAGAATTGGTTTCACCATATATTCTGCTTGATTCTGATAATTCTTTTCCATCTTCTATAAATACCAAACGAATAATCTTTCCCTTATTTTCTATCCATTGAAAAGCCTTATTTTTGGTAAAAGTTACATATTTACTATTCACAATCTTTTCTGTTTTGGGATTATAAAGTCGATAAGTTTTAGAATTATTACCATACCCAATAAAAATACATAGCTCGCTTTTATCATCCAACTTCTTTCTCTTTTCATTAGGAATATGAGCATAAGCAATACAACCAAAAACTTTGAGATGTGTTGCACTTGGCTTATAGCCACTTCGTGCTTCTTCTGGTGTCATATTCCTTATACTTTTCGTTGGGCACATGTTCAATATATGAACACTCCAATTCACAGCTTATGCCCAAAACATTTTTGGCAGAGATTTTGTTTTCAGCATGTTTCTGACCATGTCCATAATTGTTCGATTTTTCTTTTGGTAACTTCATTTCTCTGTGGAGTGTATGCTGCAATCAATTGGTGTTTGATACCATGTTTTTCATAAAATCAAACAAAATCATTTGAGGTGTATTCACCACCTCAATCAATTCTTAAGCATTTAATAGGACGACCACTTTGCTTTTCAACAAATAAATTAAACTTTTGAAACACTGAAAATGCTTTCGACTTCTCTTCTAGAAAGGACACTCACGTTTTTCTACTGAAATCATCAATAAAGGTTATAAAATACCTTTTATCTCCAAATGATCGAGGTTTGACAGACCCACATATATCTAAATGAACAATCTCTAGTAGATCGTTAGCCCTTCTTGATTGTCCTGTTGGAAAAGAAATTCGATGTTGCTTTCCCACTATACAATCTTCACATGCATCATTCGAGAGATCAATTAATGGTAATCCTGTAACCATATTCTTTTGATACAATAATTTCAGTCCGCTAAAATTCAAATGTTCAAATCTTAAACGCCAAAGCCAAGGATCATTTTTCACAACAGTATTGCATGGTAACCTTCTACTCTTAATATAAAGAGGAAACATTCTGTTTAGTGTCATCTTGACATTTGCAATAACTTGTTTATGCTCGTTTTCAATTTTACGACGTTCATTCTTCATGCTAATCTCATAACTCTCTTCTAACAATTGCCTCATACTTAATAAATTATTTTTCAATTTTGGTATATATAAGACATTTGATATATATTGTTGGGTATCATCTTTGGTCTGAATTGAAATTTTTCCTTTTTCCACAATTTCAATGGTGGAATTATCACCAAATTTGGTAGCGGAATGAAAACTTTCATCAATTTCAGAGAATAATTATTTGTTTCAACACATATGATTACTATAACCAGTATCCAAGTACCACACAGAATCTTCAGTTTCTTACGTAGCATTGCATGTTAGAAGCAGAGTTTCTGTCATATCACAATTCTTTTTTATATGGTTAACCCATCCTTGATATGTAGGATTACTATAGCATTCAAAACTATAATGACCAAATTTACTGCAATTTATAACATTGAATATGAGACTTATCTATTTTGGTATAGTTTTCTCTTCCTCGTATTTGTCCAAATGCTAGACCGCGACCTCAGCCACGTTCATGATTATCTCCTCTATTTTGATTGAATTCTTGATTCTGAACATCTCTACGAGTTTCATTTACATTGAATCTTCCTTTTTCTTTTTCTTAATTACCTCGACCTCTGCCATATGAAGCATCTCTACCCCTTTCTGCATTTGAATTATCAAAAACTTGATTTTTTTTGTAATGCTTGCTCTTCAGTTGAGCGTTGGCTTATTTGACTTCATGTATCGTTAATTATCCTATTACTTAATCAACTAATGTATTAGACAAATCTTTAGATTCTTCAATTTGACATGCCGCATTAAATTTTGGGGTCGTTGATTTAAGAATTTCTTGCATAATATAAATATCAGCATCTTTTTCACCATTACCTTTTATTTGATTGGCAATAGCTAATGTACGAGTAAAATAATCTGTTATCGATTCCGAAGATTTCGTCTTGAGATTTTCAAAATTAGTTTTCAAGACTTGTAATCAAACAGCCTTGACACGTGCAATTCCTTGAAAATTCTTCTCAAGGATACTCTAAGCTTCGTGAGATGTTTATACTACTGCAATCTTTTAAAAAATTTCTTCATCGATTGCTTGATGTAGAAAAGCAAGAGTCTTCTGGTATTTCTTTCGTGCATCCTTTAATTCAATTTTCTGTGCCCATTGCATAACACTTTCTACTTCTGGTGTGGGTTCTTCATACCCATGTTCAACAATATCCCAAATATTTATAAATTTAAAAATAAATTTCATCAAAATTTTCCAATGTTCATAATTTTTACCTGTGAGCTTGGGAATTTGTGATTTCATAATACTGTTGGTTGAAGCCATTTTGGAGGATTCTTAACTTGGCTTTTCATAGAGCCTCATTTAGAAAGCAGTCTTTATTACCTTAACACAACTCCAACAATATTTAAAAAATAACGCTAGCTCTGATACCACTTGTTGGAAATAATCCCACAATACTACTTGAAATAACTCCACAATAATAATACTTGAAATAACTCCACAATAATAATACTTGAAATATATCATAGCAATACTCATATCCCACAACAATTATACTAATGATGAAAAATAATTTCTCTAAATGAAAAACTGAATATTATAATGTTATAAGAACGACAAATCTGAAAAGCGAAGCTCACAAATATTTTTTTTATAGCTTAGCCAAAATATGACGCAGCTTAACTTCAAAATAGCTACAACTAGAGGAGTGATCCTGTTAGCCCAGGCTAAGTAAATGCCCTACTTAGCCCACCTTAAAAAACTTATTTACAACAAATTTTTTTACTTGTTTATTCGTGCACTTGTTTATCTAATTGTATTTAACATATTGACCAAGTTTTATATTTTTTGAATATATTTATCTATTTTTTTTAGATTTTTAAACATCTATGTGTATATAAGTATTTAAAATACCCTTATTTTTAAAAATTTTAAAAAAATAGATACACATATCCAAAAATGGTAAAACTTGATTTATATATTAAATATACTTAGATAAACAAGTGTACGAAGAAACAAATAAAAAAAAGTTATTTTAAATAAAATTTTTAAAGTGAGCTAAGTGAGACATTTACTTAGTCCGAGCTAACAAAATCATTCCTCCAACAAACTATTTGCTGGTGGGGATGTAAGTGCAGGGCTCCTCCCATTTCCTCGCCAAAACAATGTGAGAGAGGAGGTTTCCATTCAACACGGGGGCGCCCAGCCCACGGCTACTGCATCTGTTGGCATTTCCGCCTCCAACTCCCAAGCCCAAGTATTTTAATCAGTAATTAGTTAATTTCCGTCCTGCCGTCCACTGATTTGGACCCTTAACTAATTAATTAATATCCATAGACTAGAATAATCGTGAATTGGATATGCGTCCCTTTGCTTTCTCCGCTATTTCGAGTCTTCGCCACAGGGGGAAGCGTGAAAATCAATCAAATCAAACAGAAGGCTACCAGGAAGAAGAAGGAGATGAGTTCGGGAGGGTTGTTTGATCTGGAGAGGCATTTTGCCTTCTATGGGGCGTATCACAAAAACCCAATCAACATAGCAATCCATATATTGTTCGTTTGGCCCATCTTCTTCACCTCTCTTGTCCTCTTCTATTTCGCTCCTCCTTTCATCCATCTTCCCTCTTTACCCCATCCTTTTCTCCTCAACTTCGGCTTCCTTTTCGCCCTCTTCTATGCTCTCTTCTATCGCCTCATGGACAAGAGGGCTGGTTCCTTAGCTGCCCTTCTATGCATCTTCTGTTGGCTCGTCAGCTCCTTTCTTGCCGCTCGCCTTGGCTTCTCTCTCGCTTGGAAGGTATAACTTCTTTTGCCTCTTTTTTATCTTTCCAATTTTTTTATTTTTTTAACCCCAGCACTCGCCGGTCCAACCCCCTGGCCTCCCCCTTATTTTCCCTTCTTTTTATGCATTTATTTTCGTGTGTGTGTGTGTGCGTGCGCTCACGATTGAATGTTCTCCTGGTCCTTACGCCTAATTCATTTTTTAAGTTATCCATCTGGGGATCAGAAACTTGATTCTTCGCTTTTGATGGCTTGTAGCTTTCTTGTCTCTAATTCCTTTTTTTTGTGGAATTCGAAAAGAATTGTTGGGTTCGATAATTCTATATGTTTTGGTGATGTACCCACTTTCTTCCTTTCCTCAATAGCTGACAAATGCTATATTGGCTATTGATACTCGTGGTACTTCTGTGTATCCATCATCGCTTAAAACAAAATATCCGCTTCTCGCAGGTGGTTGTTGCAATGGATGTCTGCATCTTTTGTTAAAAAGCCCCCAAAACAATTTGAAAGAGAGAGCAACCACAAACGTCTTGTTATTGCTAGTTAGCTTTCTTGACTTCTGAAACATTCATGCGGGCCTTACCTGGTGTTTTCATCTGAATCCATTGCAGCCATCCTCAACGGGAGGCATCTATTTGAGGAATGATAGGGAATTATCATCACGATGATAAGAATATATATCCATGGTAACAATGGACTTGGAGCATGATAAGCTAATATTAAAGGCCCATTGTTGGGACTTATGCCCTCACTTAAGTGTGCTAAAATGGAATAATTTTCAGTTTTGGTTTTCTTATGAATGGGTGGCACAGGAGATAGGAGGTGAACCATGTACCACATCTCGCACTATGCTTTCTAATGCAAACACATGCATGGTATACCCACGTGGACGATGAAGATGTGCCATAAATCTTATCCATGCATAGCATGCCATGTGGTATGTAGATGTTGTATGCATATATAGTTTACTAATGTTAATTTTCATAGGAGATGAGCCTCTCCATTTTCATTTTTCAAGTGTATGGATCCAAGAATTTTCTTTCAAAGATGGGGGGCAGGAATAGAGTATTAGGTGGGAGAGTGAATTTGGCACTTATGAAAGTGAGGGTATATTGGGTAGGATTAAAAGGTTTGGATAGTTTTTTCTCTATATTGTGTAGAGGGTTAGAGTTATGGTACAATTTGTAGTGTATTTGTTATGCTGTTAGTATTTTTATAAGTATCTTCAAAGGGTTGTTGAACAGGCAATTTCTATGAAAGTTTAGGTAAAAAGAAAATAACTTCTTATTTTATATTCAAACATATTTAGTTCTATACCATTTGTTCTACAAAGAATATTATTCCTTTTTTCTTTGAGGAATGATCCTGTTAGCTCGGATTAAGCAAATGTTTTGCTTAGCCCACCTAAAAAAATCCATTTACAATATTTTTTTCATACACTTGTTTATCTAGATGTAGTTGATATATAAACCAAGTTTTACAATTTTTGGATATGCATATATATATTTTTGAGATTTTTAAACATCTAATTGTTATATGTATTGAAAATATCTATATTTTTAAAAATCTCAAAAGAAATATATACTGATATCCAAAAATGGTAAAACTTGGTTTATATGTTAAATACACTTAGATAAACAAGTGTATGAAGAAAAAAGTAAAAAAAAAGTGTTGTAAATGGATTTTTCAAGGTGGGACAAGTGAGATATTTGCTAACGTGGGTTAACAGGATCACTTCTCTTTTTCTCTGTCCCTATTTTTACTATCATTATTTTGATTCTCATTGACATAATTTTCACTAATTTATGAGAGGCGAACTTTGGGCCCTAGTCATCTGAAGGCAAACATCAAAGATCTCCATATGGATTGAATTGTGTGCTGTATGCTCGCCCCATCTATTGATAAAATTCCTTGATTTATCTTTTGAGAGCAAGAGGTAGAGCTTCTCAAGGAGACTCTGGTTGGCACCTAAAACAACTTAAACTACTCTTCCCTAAGTTTTTTTGCTAAGGCAATACATCATGATAATGATATCTTTATTACTTGATTACCCAAGTCGAATGTATGATTCTTCATTAAGGTAGATTGAGGGAGCTTGTACTATCATCCAGGTTAGCTAGTGGGTTCATTTGGGTGCCTAGGCAACCAGGCAGTTTCATTGCTTAAGTTTCTTGTGCAGACAGGTACTTGACTATGATAATCAAATTCACAAGGAATTGGAACAATAGAATTGTTGTTGGGAATAAATAGGATAATTTTGAACTGTTTTTTTAACAGCCCATAATTAGTTGCAACTGTTAATGTAGCATAAGAAAATGTAGTTTTGGGATGATGCTTGACTGATTTTTCTCAACTAGATGCCTGTTCTTCCATCTATATGCAAAACACAGCATATTAAACTTCATTGTCAAAATTCCAAATTGTTGGTATTACTAGTGATCATTATTTTTTTGATCAGGTATTATTTGTTACTATTGTTTATCAGCATAATCATCCTTTTATAATTGAAGAAAAGCCAAATTCATATTTGCAAAAGCCCATGCATTTAAGCGATTGATTAGCCAAGGCAGAAAAAAGTAGTCTATATTGCTTATGATGCCTATATTGATGGCTTCCACAGCAAAAGCGAAATTCATGTTTCCCATTGTCTGCATGTTTATTCTTGTCTGTGCATGCATGTTCTATGGGTGTAGTGATGATACTGGGGTTGGAGATGCATTAACTGTCTGAACAAGCTTTTAAGCGCAGTGTTCATCATGCTCCTTTTTTCCTTGAACGACTTCAATTCTCTCTTGTGTCTTATTTGCGGGAAAAGCCCTGATATAAGTGCATTAAATATTATAGGTGGTTCTGGCAGCTCAAGTGCTCTGTTGGACTGGACAGTTTATAGGCCATGGTGTGTTTGAGGTAACTATTTGCTGGCTCGTTTAAAATGGCTGATAGTATCATTAGTATGGGATGGGATTACAATATTTTGTCTGCCTGCAGAAGCGTGCCCCTGCTCTTCTAGACAACCTTTCTCAAGCCTTTTTGATGGCTCCTTTCTTTGTTTTACTTGAGGTATTTCCTTACCTATCAAATTTGAAGTGTCCAGGATGAAAGATTGAATCGGTGATAATGGTTTGCGTCTTTTCAGGTTCTTCATCAGTTATGGGGCTATGAACCATATCCTGGATTTCATGCTAATGTGCAGGCAAAGATAGATGCTGAGGTCAAAGAATGGCAAGCGAAGAAGCATAAGAAAATTTCTTAGTGCAATGGCTTTAATTTTTGGTGGCTTGGGTGTGTTTAATCTGATATGTTCCACAGTATCAAAAGATGAAGGAAAGTGGCCTGGTGCTGTTTTATTCTATCCTTCTTTATTACTTGCTTGCAAGTCCTGTAAAATATATGTTCCAGTGTCAAAAAATGAAACAAAATGGCCTTAGACCGTTTGAATCTATCCTTCTTTACTGTTTGCTTATCAGTCCTGTAAAATAAAAAGGAAACCGGATGTGCGAATTCATAGATTTATGAATTTTTCTAGAAATTAGTAGTGTGAGCTATAATTCGTGTAATGTTTGTTTGATAGGGTGTTAAAAATAGGTTGTGTAGAGCATGGTGAGACCGTGAGAGTGCGTGTGGTCTTGAGGAGAAAAGAATTTGTGTAAAGGGTTTTGAAATTCAACAGAAAAGACGTGAAACATGCACCTGATTGCACTTGTTGATTTTAGTATTTTAAAAAATTTATTTAATTCAACAGGTAGACCTTTTAAAACATTCTTCCCCTCTAGATTAATAATAGCATTCTAATGTGTATGTTCTTTTTAGACAGATGAATGAGTTACTGAAATTAATATTATATTCTTAGTGCATATGAACTTCAAAACATTCTCTTCGTATGTTGATGAATGATAATATTGTAATGCGTATGTGAGGGGATCTAAATGAACTTAAATACTCTCTTTTATCGTTAACCTAAGCATAGCCCGTGTCACATCTTGACTTGCATACCAATGTTCCAGGGTTTGAACCCTGTTGGGAACATCATTTCCCCTCCACCCATGATGTTATACAAAAATACACTTGACATCTAGACGAATTATAACATTCAAGGCATATGTGAAGGGATTTATTCTAATTGACTCTAAATTATTCTAACATTTATGAACTCTAAAACATTCTGATGAATGATAGTATTCTGATGCATATATCGATGGATCTAAGTGAACATTAGAATGTATACGAACTCCAACAACAAACTTCATTTTTGACTTTTACTATAAAAGAGATTTTATGAAATATATAGTAATAATTCAGATTGGTTTCTATTTTACCCTAACTTATCTGGGTATTTTTTTCAGCTAGGTCCGATCCGATTCAACCACTAGTCGGACTAGTTTTTAGCTAACCGGTTCATTGCTGTAATATATATTTTCTTTGATGCAATCCAAGAACGCCTTGACCCGCGAAAAGCTGCCGCCCAAACCCAATTTCCTTTCCGCCAATTCCCCTTCTTTTTCAATCGTCTCCACTAATCCGGTTCTTCTCCTCATTTTCGGTTCTCCTCTACTATTCCCCTGCTGTCGTTTTCAACTCTCATTCTTCATCCCTTGCCGCCATTTTCATTCTCCTCCACCATTTTTGCTCTTTGTTGTTGCTGCTATTGCCGGTTCACCCCAGTTGGTCTATGGTTATCCTTGCTGTACTAGCTGCCGACTAACAGAAGTTGTTCTCGGGTCATCGCCACAGCTATTGTTGCCAGTTGCCGCTCCAGTCGTCGTTGTCGCAGATGCAAAACTGTAGCTACTCTGTTCGGTCTGCTATTGCCATTTGGTAAGTAAGCATTTATATATATTCTTTTATTATTTTCACCCTTTGCTGATCTGGATGATAGATGAACATTGCTTGAGTGCTAGACGATTGCTTTGTTGGAAGTGATCATTTGATGATTTGGAATTTCTTGAATTTTTGCCCTCTGTAATATTCAAAATTTTTTAACGCCAAAACAATGGCTGGCCACCGCACATGCCATTGACGGATGAGATAATGAAGGGCCGTGCAAAAGATTTGCATGCATTGTTACCCATTAGCGAAGAGGATAAAGATCCACTTTGTTGAAACGGGCAGATGGATTTGAAGCTTCGATGGCAGCCACGACTTTGGGAAAGATAATGAAGAGCTCGGTGCTCTGCTGGTACACTTGAAGTCGTGTACGTGAGCAACCTCTTTATAAATAGTCCAGCCCATTAAAATCTTCACAAAATACCCCCAATTGTTAACTCATGAGGTTTAATATTTAAAGATTTATACATAAAAAATCCTTTATAAAATGAGACGTTTCCATTAAAAAAAGGTGAAAGTAATATAAGAATATATATATAAATATATGGGAGCTGTTCAGGTGCAGCGCTACTGCGCCGGAACAGCTGTACATTTGCCAAAAAATGAGCTCCACACATATTAGAATGCAATGAAACTTTATACCATCATTTATCCATACATAAATTTTATAGCAAATGATTTACATGTTGAAAAAACCACTTTAAAGTTGTTATTTATATTAAACTATTTTATTACGTTGAATTTGTACCATTTTCAGATGGGGTCCATACACATATCCGATTGGGATGAAAATTGGTATGGTAATAGGATACATGATTCTAAATACAATGGATGAAGTAGATTATAATTTGATTATCATATGGGGCCCATTTCAGCGGCGCTGCACCTGAATATTTTCCTATGTATATATGGGAGATGTTTCGGTTGATAAAAAATGGGCCCCACACATATTAGAATGCAATGAAACATTATATAATCATTTATCCATATATAAATTTTATAGCAAATGGTTTCTATGTTGAAAAAATCATTTTAAAGTTGTTATTTACATCAAACTATTTTATTACGTTGAATTTGTACCATTTTCATATGTGACCCATATACATATCTGATTGGGATGAAAGTTGGTATGGTAATAGAATACCTTATTCTAAATACAATAGGTGAAGTAGATTATGATTTTATGATCATGTGGGGCCCATTTCAGCGACGCTGCACCTGAATATTTCTGTATATATATATTTCCGGTGCAACATCGCTGAAATAGGCCCTACATGATCATCAAATCATAATCTACTCCACCCATTGTATTTAGAATAATATATTCTATTACCATACCAACTTTCATCCCAATTAGATATGTATATGAGCCCCATATGAAAATAGTACAAATTCAACGTAATAAAATAGTTTGATGTAAATAACAACTTTAAAGTGGTTTTTTCAACATGTAAACTATTTGCTATAAAATTTATATATGGATAAATGATTATATAAAGTTTCATTGCATTCTAATATGTGTGGGGTTCACTTTCGATCAAATGTACAGCTGTTCCGGCGTAGTTGTGCTGCACTGGAACAGCTCCCATATATGCTCAGTTATCACCATTAGAAGGTCATCCTTACTAAGTCCTTTTATATATTTATTGCTATTTTTCATCACAAATTAATATTTGACAAGCTACATTGGTTTGGAAATATGATGAATGATTACCCAAAAATGAATTGGTTTAATATTTAATTACATTTAGGGTGTGTTTGGTTGGAGGTAAAACTTTTGATGAAAAGTTTTTGGAGTAGAAGTTGTCAAATCAATAAAAAGTGATGTGATATAATAGGAGTAATGATGAGAAGTAAAGAGAATAAAGTTAAAATAGATAGGTTAGTTGTATGGGTAGTTGTGTAGAAATGATTGAAAAGTAGGATAGTTTGTATAGAAAAATGTGAAAAAATAATTAAAAATAGAATAATTATGGAAAGTGAAAAGTTTTAGAGTGAAAAGTTTTAGTTGACACTTTTTTACCCTAAACAAACACACCCTTAGTGGTTTATCCAAACCTATCTCGGGGGAATATGTTGGAATTGTTTGAAATTTTAACTCTTTGTTTATTCCTTGCTTAGGATCTTGGTCAAATATGTTGATTAATGCAATTTATTATTAGGTTAATTTCAAATATACTCATAATCTTTTCCTTTAATTACAAATATACCCATTAAGTGTGAAATCCTTCACATATACCCACTACCTATATTGATAAAATCAAATATACCCATTATCTCACAGATGTCTGCTAACCATAACTGGAAATGACCAAACTACCCTCAATGAGTGTAGTAATGGCCACCATTGGTGCTAGATCTTTTCCCCAAAATCTGATCATGACATCTTCTCACTCGTTGCTGCACAGCCGCTATCTTGCATAGTAGAGGAAGGTGAAATCTCATGCTCTATTTTTCTATGTAAGATTGCTTTACTTTAAGATGCTTGGTAGCCGTAATAGGACAATCAAATTTCAGATTTTAAATGAAGAATTATAAGGATAATTATTAACTCGCTAGATTGCTTCAGAAATAAAGGATAGGATCTAGCTGAGGGAAATGGCTTTACTTTCTAAATGTAGAAGCATCATTTATGCCCTTTGCTTCAATCCCAATAAGCATTAGGTGCAAAGATCCCAAAAAGCCTACTGAAATCTGCCATGATAGTCAATCAAACATCCGATTACAGCCTCCATGGGTTCGACTAAAAATCTCCGTGAAAACCACCACAAACTCCGATGAGCAGCAAACCCACTGATAGATGCCATAGCAGCCATGGCCGACCATACCTTGTTTGTTTGAAAATCCATGACCAAACCCACCCAGAGCCTCCCTGAAAATTGGTAGGAACTGCATCACTGTTGATGGCTGAAATTCGCAACCAAATTGCCCATCCCTTGCCATCTCCAATCAAGCAGCAGACAATCTAATGTCATCCAGGACCACCAAGATTCATGGGATCAGGCGACCATGGAGGCTTTGTGCTGCTAGGCAATAGAGTTTTAAGATCCAAGATCTTGAAAGCAAAAAGCATAGTCCAGGTTCAAATGCTTGTCCTGCAACACAAGCATTGATCTTTGCAAAATGCTGGCAAAATCACTATTTGCCTCCAATCAAAATTGCATTGATAGATCCAGCTCTTCAAACCATTAGAAGATCCGGCAGCCATCATCGATGAAGAGATGGTGCCATCAACATCAGTCGAATCTAATTCTAATTTAGCTACCATCTTGAATCGACTGGACAAATCCACATCCTAGTTGTTTTTCACTTGTCCAGCAAGGGAAAATCAATCACAACATCTCCTTCCAAATTGATAACAATAGCAGCAAGCCTAGAACTGACAAGATCCATTTTTTGTCTGCATCCACCAAAAAGCTCCATCTTCAATCATAGCCGGCGGTATAAATGTTCAGTAACCTCTAATAACCCCAAAACCATAGCATTAAATCCTAAAAACTTGACCAATCCATGCCTGTTGCTTCTGATTTGGCGAGAAACACATCCACACAATAATCTGAGCACTCGGGGAGGGAGGATGATTGGAGACATGGAGGATCGTCGATTCCCCATCATTGAAGAGACAACTGAAAAAGGGGTAGTTTCGGGTTTTAAAAGCATTAAATGCCGTCAACTAATGGAATGGGTATACGTGTAAGGATAGTTAGTGGGTATAACTGTAATTTTTAAAACTTAGTGGGTATATTTGTAATTAAAGGTAAAAGTTGTGGGTATATTTGAAATTAACCCTTTATTATTTGGTTGTGCCATTGCTGAAAAATAAATGGTATATACTATTTTTATTTTTCTGTTCAAGTGATTGTATGATCGAAAATAGAAATGATTCAAGTGATTGTTTATTTTTATATATAAAATTTTAAACTTTTAATATTTTATCTTATACATTTAGGATATATTTTATATAAAATGCTAATATACCGGTTCAATCCAGTTATCAGAAACGGTTGAACTAGCTGGACCAAAACCAGTCCCTTGACTAGTTTGTTAACCGGTTCGGTTCTGACAACATTGCTTGAAACCTATTCTACTCTTTGGGTGTGAAAATAAGAATCTATTTTAGGCTCTATGGATCGACCCCACGGGTACTCTACCTAAGTTTCACCTTAGATTGTGTGTTTATATATCAATTAGCAATTAGATTTATGGCTTAATCATGGTTCAAGTTGATTTTACAAACTTCTCACATTCTCACTTTTTCCTTTTTCAATTTCCGTGGATGAAAAGTTGAAGACCATTGCATTTAAGGCTCTGAGATTGATTCGAGCTCCCTCATCATCTCCTCATTGTCTTTCATTTTTTCTTTTTGTTGTTCGGAAAAGAGCGAGAGGGCAAAGGATGAGAAGAACTAGGGATTGAAGAAAGTGCCGTGGATGCCCGAAGAAGATGCAATGCTCATGGATTATATCAAGAAGAACGGCCATGGCAGCTGGAGGTCGCTTACGCAGCTTGCAGGTTCGCATGCTTCACTCTGTTTTCTTCTGCTACTGAATCTGAACCATCCATAGGTCGCGCGTTTCTTGAATTTGTTTGGCTTGCAGGCCATATATTGTAGAATCTCTCCACATTAGAGATTTTTCACTTGAATGCATGACGTGATGCTGCGTGTTTTTCTTCACTAACTAAGATCATCTTTGATTGATTTCGAATTGAGGTTTTTGTTTAATTTTGGACTTTTCCCAAATATACCCATTACGTTTGACCATATTTACAAATATGCCCACTACGTATCAGAAATCCCAAATATACCTACTACGTTTTGCCAAAATCTCAAATAAGCCCACGCCGTCAGTGACCGTTACGTTAAGTGACGGAACCGTTACACAGTGACTAATAATTTTTCAGAAATGCTCAGATTACCCCTGGCGTGAATAATAAAAACTGAGCTCGGGTTTCACTTAAAGAGAGCAGTAGCGGGAGAGTGCCCAAGTTGGAAGGAGCGGTGCATCATACGACTAGCCATTTGAGGTATTCATTTTATTTTTTTGATGCTTTTAGGCATATCTAAAATTGAAATCATTTATGTTATTGTTAAATATCAACTCCGGACGTTGGATCTTACAGTGTGCAAGATGGTATTTCCTTTCATATCATTCCACTGAACCCGAAAGTAGTCTGTCATAAATGGTATGGATTATGCCGGCCGTTGCGCAATAGTTCCATCAATTAAATCCCACAATGATATTTTTCATTCCGTCTATGCTGTTGTATTTTTAGATACCAAGCTCTGTGGCGCCTCAAACCGAGACGTCACTTCCTTACCTCAAGATCTATCGATTGGTAAATGTGAATCAGGATTGTTGTCCTGATCACGCGGCGGGTTCTTAATTGGAATACGTCCAAATTTTTTTTTTCATCTGTCATCATTCATAATCTTGACATGACAATCATCATACATTGTGATATTTCGCTAGTAATAAAATTCATCATTTCATTCAAAACATCTTTACATGCCTGTCATTATACACTGAATCATTTTATAAACCATACCTTCATACATTCAGTCATTAAATCACATGGAACTTAGAACTCTAGCTAAGTTCGGATATACATAAACATGGAACTTAGAATTTAACTAAGTTCATATACATAATTAGCTTACCTTAGCATACTTATGTTTTTCCATTCCTCATAGCCTTCAAGGCTATCATCATGTACCTTCCTCCACGTCTTAGGTTCGCAACCTTCTGAGTTTCCTCAATACCTGTCTAAGGGTTGGGAAAACAAAACGTGAGTGACAACTCAGTAAGCAAGCATTTTATCTTTAGGGCAAGGCTTCTTGAAAACCTTTTCATAAACATCGGGAATACCTTTTTCCTAAGGACATGTATATGTCCTACAAAATCATCATGAAATTCCGTGTTCCTGAGGACAATTCTATGTCCTTGGACGTTTTCATAAAGCATTCATTCTTAAAATCATTTACAAGCCACGCCTGGGCTTGTTTAGGCAAAACATATACATTTTACCTTTGATGATAAGTTCCCTTTAATCTTATATGAACATTTTTAATGTTTATAGCCATTACATGAAGTCAATCGGTTGCCAGTGGACAT
Organism: Annona cherimola; assembly: GCA_030490835.1. NCBI lineage: Eukaryota > Viridiplantae > Streptophyta > Magnoliopsida > Magnoliales > Annonaceae > Annona > Annona cherimola. The sequence continues at coordinate 79,094,147 of CM059976.1, forward strand.
TTTCCGTCCAAAACAGCATAAATACTTAGGCAACAGAGACATCTCATGTCTCAAAACATCATTAACATAGACCATCATAAAATTCTTTAACCAAGAGACATTTTATGTCTCAAAACATCATTAACATAAGCCATCATAAAATCCTTTAGCCAAGAGACATTTCATGTCTCAAAACATCATTCACATAAGCCATCATAAAATCAAGAGACATTTCATGTATCAAAACATCATTTACACAACCTTATTGGCAATGGACATTCATATGTCCTTAAACATCAATCACATAAGCCTTTCTCGGCAAAGGACACTTTTATGTCCAAAAACATTCTTTATTTAGGCTCTCTTACAAATGAACATAAATTCTTTTCATAATTCCCCGTCTTGGGGCTTGTTTATAGCAAACAAGGTAAACAAAATACGTAAACCATTTTCATAAATGCATTTGCATAAACACATTTCCTTTAATTCTTGTTATTTACACTTTTGTGTAAAACACCCTTTCTTTTAGGGTAACAATTTCATAAAAATCCCTTTAGGATACTTTCATAAAATCATATTTTCATGACCCAATCTTTGGGCTTTTTAGAAATAAAACATAAGCAAATGCATTTCTCTCCATCCAGTAGTGACACTTAGCAAGTGATCATGCTACCGTTTGGAAGAGAATCCTTAACAACACGCTAGCCCAGCGACTGTTTATTTATCCTGCTCCCATCTCAGGGAGGGCGCCGCTGGCACTCCTGTCATCCCTTAGCGACTTGGCCTTATGTAGAGTGGGCCCCGGTCATCCCAACCGTGCTCTACAACCAGCCTATTCTTTGTACCAGTGCACCGTACATTATCCTGACGAACCGCAGTCCGTTTTGGTTTGAAGAACCACATACCGCAGCCTATGTTCTTTTAAACCAGGATCACAGACCGCAGCCTGCATCCATATGCACAAAAATCTTAGACCGAAGTCTATATGTAACAATTATTTTCAAAAACACATCACAGACCGCAGTCCGTGTCAACTTGTAAGCGAGCGCACTCACTTTAACAAGTCGTTATTTGAAATCCAGTTTTAGGATGACCTTCCTTAAATTCTTTCAAAAATGTTTTGAGTAAGTATTTTGATAAACATTTGAAACATTTGAGAACCCATATATCTTAAAATTCTTTTAATCAAAAGAATTTCAAATCCTTTGAATTTCCACAAATAAAACATATTTTTCTCTAATATTTTCTTAGTTTCTATTTCAGGACCTTTTGTTTACAAAAGTTATGCAATTATGCTATCCCCTTGTCTATAACCTAAAAATTTAATAATTATCCACATATCAATCATTTTTGCATAGAGGAAAATTGCATAGTCTTTTGCATGCCATCAAACAACCTGAAATTAAACCATTTTATGAAATCAATCATAGGAGGTTGGTCATCCATAAATCCCTTTCAACACATTCGTAGAAATATCTTTTCAACATTTTCAACATAGATTTCCTTATCTAAAGGAAACCAAAACTTTTCAAACATCATTTCAAAACATATGGACTATGTCCAAACCATCATTTACTATTTAGTTATCTTGACCTAATAAAACAAATCTTTTTCATCATTGTTTATCGCGAGTTATTGTAAAAATAACTCAAAACTCATTTACAATCAATATTTTGTGAAAAAGGATAACATTCCCTTTTTCTTATAAAACACTGTTGAACAATATCATATAGAACTTGCTTGCTTAAAAGCAAATCCTTAAAACCATCGATATCAAATATGAAATCCTTAAAACAACATTAACATGGAGAACTTGCTTACTCATAAGCAAAATTTCTCAATTCCATTAGCATGAAGCATTCCCATCCTTGGCAACACTTAGGATAAATTATTTATCTTAAAAAGTGTCGCTTGCTTCTCATGAAGCAAACCTCAAGACTTTCATTAAAGTCATCATTTTTCAAAACTTATGGCTTTGCATTAAAGCCGACATATTCAAAACTTGTGCTTGCCCATTCGTAAAAACATAAACATAGGCAATTCAATAATATCAATCACATAGAAAGAAAATGCATTTTAAAAAGTTTGCTTGCTTACCTGAGATCGCCATAATCCCTTTTCCTTCCATTCTTTTCCTTGCCTACATGAACATAATATGATTTTTCATATATTTCTTATCATTGCATTCCATTTAGTTTTCCAACCCATTTTCATTAACATATATCCTTCATTTGTCTTCTAAGTCATTAAACATAAATAGCACATTTTTTTGCATTTCATTGGCTAATACATAACATATATAACTCCATAAATAGGGTATCCATTAAACCATATAAAATGCATCAATTGACTATCATACATAGGTTCATTAACCTTCATTTAACCATCTTTTACATTTTTTCCAAAATTCATACATCGGTGCCCGTTCCGAGCGCCCGTTATGACCTTAGGCTTCATTACATAATTCCAAAATTGGAAATTAACTTCACGAAGTTCTAAACAGATATATATTCATGAAATATATCATATTTTCATGCATTTTTGTACAAAAGTAAATTTCACAAGTTATTGATCACCCTTGCATATCTGTTCTTTCATATATGCCCATTAGGCAACATATACATAATGCATTTCATAAACTTTTCTAAGTCAGGTTTAATCCATATTTCAGCGGTTTAATTACCCTTAATTACCGCTGCATTTAAGGTATTTTTATAAGGTTTAAATCCATGTTCCATAGGTTTCCAAAACAGTTAATTTGGAACTCACTTTTCACCCGTTTAATGTGTCTTTTGACACATAACCTTAGGTCATTATATAAATCCGAAATTTCAGCATATAATCTCACTTTTCTTGATCCATATTTAATTATTTAACACATAAATCAATTTGGATTATTTATACATAGGTTTCATGTCTTTTTGATTTTTTTTTCAAACTAACCATATATGCTGAAATCAGGCGTGCTGAAATCTTAAAATCTTGAATTAATATCAAATCAAGTATTTTTGATTTGAAATTTATTCCATACCTTAATAACTTCATCAATTAACTGTCATAAAAGTTTCAGCACGAAATATTGACATTACATATTTATTTGGGCATTTTTACCTTGTTGAACAGTAAACTCCATTTCCAGATAGACTGAATGATGTTATTTATGGGGTCTATTTACACCCATCAAAACCTCATTTTTAATTTTTTTCTGTGATCCCCAATATGTATTGTATATCCTGTAAAATTTTCAGCCCGAAACTTCTTGTAGAAAAATTATTAAAAATCATTTTCTACAGCTGATCCTGTCACCCGTTTTACCCTGTTTGGGCTAATTTTCACGGATTTTTAAGTTGCAACATACATATCCTTTTAAGCTGAAAATTGGGTCGTTCCTTAATCATACTATGAGGATTGTTCTCAAAAATTTTCATGCCAAAATTCATCCATTTACTGTTCCGACCATAATTTAGTTTTCAGCAGCATTTACTTTCCAGATTTGATGCATAAAAGTCAAATAATCGTATACTTACTTGAGCAAATGAGCAATCTCTCCTTTTCCCCCTTCTTTTCCCTTGGTTTTCTCTTCTCTTTTGCTGGAAAAATTCGTGGCTTGCTGTTGCTTGGAGAAGAAGAATTTCAAGCACTTGGAAATTTCCAAAAACCCCCTCTCTCTCATGTGAACGAGCATGCCTTGGTAGGGTGGACTTTCTCCAAATGTGGGCCCCACTTGCTGGGCATTTTCCACACCCATTCAATACTCCTTTATCCCTCTTATGTGGTGGTGAATTCACAGCCACAAAAATTGCATTTTTCCATTTACCAAAATCCACAAAATCTGCATCATTTGACTGAATTCTGCATTCCATTTCCACCGTCACTTGCTGCTGCCCATTTTCTGATTTTTCTCCCATTTTTAAAACACAATTTTGAGGGTAAATTATACACCTAATTACCTCTCAATTCATGTATTAATTTGGTGTTAAAAAAAATTAAGAAAAACTATTATAGCAGCATCAAACATGGGATGTCATTTGCATACATAAGCTGTCCATTTTTCCACTTTTCATGGCAGCTGCAAATTACGAATTTCCTTGGATTTTTTCCTCATAATTAAATGCTTATTTATGCATCCCAACATGTTAGCTATTCATATACATCATTTATAAAATAAAAATTGCTCAAAAATCCAACAATATCATCACTTGGACGTCCATGTCTTGGCCACCTTGCCTATGCTTCCATAGCTTCATCATTTCATGCATTAAATGGATGGATAATTCATGGCATTATGCATTTTATTTAAATGCATAAATTCCCTAAAAAATTCCTGCAATGGACACCTCATATCTCATTTAATTCCATGCCATCATGTTATGCACCTTTGCATTTATGATATGGTACTCTCTTGGAGCATAAGCCAACCATAGCCACCTTTTTCTACGCAGGCACTTTCCCAACATGTCATGCTTAATCGAAGCCATTCAAAATAAATATCTCACCATTTCATTCAACCGTTTCAAATTTCAACTCAATTCGAGTTTTCTAGCTCCCGATATAGCTGTTTAAAGTTAACGGTTGAAATGAACATATACTTAAAAAAAATTCATAATTCTCATTTCATCAAGAATTTTCATAATCTTTTCATTCCATAATACCAAGCCTAATATTAACATTCTTCATTTCAAATTTCACTTGAATCCGCCTTACGGGCGTTGAGTTATGAATTTTCTAGTATTTTCCTTCACACTTGTCAATTTCCATCTTTATTTCCATAATTCATTTTAAATCATGACAAATGATTTTTCATGATATAATTGCACATTTAAATCACAAATAATTCATTCTAAACCCATTATCTCATTTGGGCTCAAAATGCTTAATCACATCATTAATGCTAACCCATAACCCTAATTGCCATAATTAGCAAAAATCATAAAATACCTTCATAATTCCATAATTCATAAATAATCATCAAATACATGTTCAATGCATACATATGACTTACTCGGGTTAGAGTTTCACATACCGACTCACTTTGGGCTCCGGCAATTAAATTTTTAATCACCCTTAATTAAACCCTAATTGCAACATATCATAAAATCTTAAAATCATCCAAAAATTCCATTTAATCATATATATAGGTCCATGGCATACATTGGACCCTGCTTAAGTTAGGGTTTCACAATCCTCCCCCCCTTATAACAGGTTTCGTCCCGAAACCTATTACATTTCATATATCGGGGTAGGGTTCATATAAAATTGCTAATTCATCATCTTTCTCTAATCTTTCGATAATTCACTACGTTTCCACTGCGCTACTCTGTCTTAGTGGTATTTTTAGCCTTGGTCTAACAGACCTATCACTTGTCTCTATTATTCCATGTTCACACATGGGTTTTTCATTGGCATTTGCCTTGTCATTTGTGTCATTTCACACTATTTTCACTTATACATGGAGAATTGCATCATTTCTCATCTTATCATAGGGTAAGTTTTAAGTTACCCATTCCAACATATCAAATAAAGATCTATGACAATCATTTCCCTTGTTACACATACGATTCATATAATATGAATATCTTTATTTCTATAGCGAAAGAGCAAAAATGCTCTCACATACAATTTCATATACATTTTAGCAAAAAAACCTTTGCTAACCCATTCATTTATGAAAATCGATAGCAATCATTTTCACATATCATTATACATAATACAGAGCAAAAGTTGCTCTCATATAGAGTTTCATACATGTCTTAGCAAAAGTCACTTTTGCCAAGTTATCCTTTTTCACAAAATATTGATTGTAAATGAGTTTTGAGTTATTTTTACAATAACTCGCGATAAATAATAATGAAAAAGATTTGTTTTATTAGGTCAAGATAACTAAATAGTAAATGATGGTTTGGACATAGTCCACATGTTTTGAAATGATATTTGAAAAGTTTTGATTTTCTTTAGAAAAGGAAATCTATGTTGAAAATGTTGGAAAAATATTTCTACGGATGTGTTGAAAGGGATTTATGGATGACCAACCTCCTATGATTGATTTCATAAAATGGTTTAATTTCAGGTTGCTTGATGGCATGCAAAAGACTATGCAATTTTCCTCTATGTGAAAATGATTGATATGTGGACAATTATTTAATTTTTAGGTTATGGACAAGGGGATAGCATAATTGCATAACTTTTGTAAACAAAAGGTCCTGAAATAGAAACCAAGAAAATATTAGAGAAAAATATGTTTTATTTGTGGAAATTCAAAAGATTTGAAATTCTTTTATTAAAAGGATTTTAAGATGTATGGTTTTTCAAACGTTTCAAATGTTTATCAAAATACTTTACTCAAAACGTTTTTGAAAGAATTTAAGGTCATCCTAAAACTGGATTTCAAATAATAACTTGTTAAAGTGAGTGCGCTCGCTTACAAGTTGACATAGCTCTTTCTACCTGTGAGATATTACTCTTTGCGGTAACACCTCAAATCCTTTGACTTAGAGTTTATAGTTACCCGTCGTTAATGAGCTTATGGGCTCACTTGTCCTGGTCATTTAGATTTGCTATTAGCTTTTTATAAATGAATGGGTTAGCAAAGGTGTCTTTGCTAAAATGTATATGAAATCGTATGTGAGAGCATTTTTGCTCTTTTGCTATAGAAATGAAGATATTCATATTATATGAATCGTATGTGTAACAAGGGAAATGATTGTCGTAGATCTTTATTTGATATGTTGGAATGGGTAACTTAATACTTACCCTATGATAAGATGGGAAATGATGCAATTTCTCCATGTATAAGGAAAAATAGTGTGAAATGACACAAATGAAGGACAAATGCAAATGAAAAACCCATGTGTGAACAAGGAATAATAGAGACAAGTGATGGGTCTGTTAGACCAAGGCTAAAAATGCCACTAAGACAGAGTAGCGCAGTGGAAGCGTAGTGAACCATTGAAAGATTGGAGGAAGACGATGAATTAGCAATTTTATATGAGCCTTACCCCGATATTTGTAATGTAATAGGTTTCGGGACGAAACCTGTTATAAGGGGGGGGAGGACTGTGAAACCCTAACCCAAGTAGGCCATATGTATGCATTGAACATGCATTTGATGATTATTTATGAATTATGGAATTATGAAGGTATTTTATGATTTTTGTTAATTATGGCAATTAGGGTTATGAGTTAGCATTAATGATGTGATTAAGCATTTTAAGCCTAAATGAGATAATGAGTTTAGAATGAATTATTTGTGATTTAAGTGTGCAATTATATCATGAAAAATCATTTTTCATGATTTAAAATGAATTATGGAAATAAAGATGGAAATTGTCAAGTGTGAAGGAAAATATTGGAAAATTCATAACTCAACGCCCGTAAGGCGGATTCAAGTGAAATTTGAGATGAAAGTTGATGATGATGGGCTTGATATTATGGAATTATTGGATTATGAAAATCCTTGATGAAATTGGATTAATGATTTATTGATCATATTTCAATTTTAACCGTTAACTTTAAACGGCTATAACGGGAGCTAGGAAAGTCGGATTAAGGTGAAATTTGAAACGGTTGAATGAAATTATGAGATGTTTATTTTGGATGGCATAGATTCAGCATGAAATGTTGGGAAAATACCTGCAATGAAAAAGGTGAGCACGGTTGACTAATGCACCTCAAAAGCACCTTTCCATTAATGGCTAGAGTACAAAGCATGAGTGCATGAATTTAATGACATTTGAGGTGTCAAGTGCAGGCCATTTCTAAGGTACTTCATGCATTAATATAAAATGCAAACATCCAAATAAAATCCCAGCCATGAATGTTCATAATTAATGAAGCTATGAGTGCTCAAAAAGAGCATAGGAGATATGGACGTCCAAGTGATGATATTGTTGGATTTTTGAGCAATTTTTATTTTATAAATGATGTGTATATATAGCTAACATGTTGGGATGTATAAATAAGCATTTAATTATGTGGAAAAAATCCAAGGAAATTCGTGATTTGCAGCTGCCATTAAAAGTGGAAAAATGGACAGCTTATGTATGCAAATGACATCCCATGTTTGATGCTGCTGTAATAGTTTTTCTTAATTTTTTTAACACCAAATTAATACATGAATTGAGGGATAATTAGGTGTATAATCTACCCTCAAAATTGTGTTTTTAAAAATGGGAGAAAAATCAGAAAATGGGCAGCAGCAAGTGACGGTGGAAATGGAATGCAAAATTCGGTCAAATGATGCAGATTTTGTGGATTTTGGTAAATGGAAAAATGCAATTTTTGTGGCTGTGAGTTTACTAGCACATAAGGGGGATAAGGGAGTATTGAATGGGTGTGGAAAATGCCCAGCAAGTGGGGCCCACATTTGGAGAAAGTCCAGCCCTAACAAGGCATGCTCGTTCACATGAGAGAGAGGGAGACCTTGGAAAATTCCAAGTGCTGAAATTCTTTTTCTCCAACCAGAAGCAACTCGCGAATTTTTCCAGCAAAGGAGAAGAGAAAACTAAGGGAAAAGAAGGGGGAAAAGGAGAGATTTCCCATTTAATCAAGTATATGATTATTTGATTTTATGCATCAAATCTGGAAAGTATATGATGTTGAAAACTAAATTATGGTCGGAACAGTAAATGGATTAATTTTAGCATGAAAATTTTTGGGAAGAATTTTTATAGGGTGATTATGGAACGACCCAATGTTCAGCTTAAAAGGATAAGTACTTTGGAAATTAAAAATCCGAGAAAATTAGCCCAAACAGGGTAAAACGGGTGACAGGCTCAGCTGTAGAAAATGATTTTTAATAATTTTTCTACAAGGAGTTTAGGGCTGAAAATTTTACAGGATATACAAGACATATTGGGGATCTCATAAACAAATTAAAAATGAGGTTTAGATGGGTCTAAATAGACCCCATAAATAACGTCATTCAGGCTATCTGGAAATGGAGTTTACTGTTCAGCAAGGTAAAAATGCCCAAATAAATATGTAATGTCAATATTTCGTGCTGAAACTTTTATGACAGTTAATTCATGAAGTTATTAAGGTATGCTAGAAATTTCAAATCAAAAATACTTGATTTGATATTAATTCAAGATTTTAAGATTTCAGCACGCCTGATTTCAGCATATGTGGATAGTTTGAGAAAAAAATCAAAAAGAAATATGAAACCTATGTAGAAATGATCCAAATTGATTTATGTGTTAAATCCTTAAATATGGATCAAGAAAAGTGAGATTATATGCTGAAATTTCGGATTTATATAACTGCCTAAGGTTATGTGTCAAAAGACACGTTAAACGGGTGAAAAGTGGGTTCCAAACTAACTGTTTTGGAAACCTATGGAACATGGATTTAAACCTCATAAAAATACCTTAAATGCAGCGGTAATTAAGGGTAATTAAACCGCTGAAATATGGATTAAACCTCTGACTTAGAAAAGTTTATGAAATCCATTATGTATATGTTGCCTAATGGGCATATATAAAAGAACAGATATGCAAGGGTGATCAATAACTTGTGAAATTTACTTTTGTGCAAAAATGCATGAAAATATGATATATTTCATAAATATATATCTGTTTAGAACTTCATGAAGTTAATTTTCAATTTTGGAATTATGTAATGAAGCCTAAGGTCATAACGGGCGCTCGGAACGGGCACCGATGTATGAATTTTGGAAAAAATATAAAAGATGGTTAAATGAAGGTTAATGAACCTATGTATGATAGTCAATGGATGCATTTTATATGGTTGAATGGATACCCTATTTATGGGGTTATATACGTTATGTATTAGCCAATGAAATGCATAAAAATGTGCTATTTATGTTTAATGACTTAGAAGACAAATGAATGATATATGTTAATGAAAATGGGTTGGAAAACTAAATGGAATGCAATGACAAGAAATATATGAAAAATCATATTATGTTCATGTAGGCAAGGAAAAGAATGGAAGGAAAAGGGATTATGGCGATCTCAGGTAAGCAAGCAAACTTTCTAAAATGTCATTTTCTTTCTATGTGATTGATATGATTGAAATGTCTATGTTTATGCTTATTTTTTATTGAAATGGGCAAGCACAAGTTTTGAATATGACGGCTTTAATGCAAAGCCATAAGTTTTGAAAAATGATGACTTTAATGAAAAGTCTTGAGGTTGCTTCATGGGAGGCAAGCGATACTTTTTAAGATAAATAATTTATCCTAAGTGTTGCCAAGGATGGGAATGCTTCATGTTAATGGAATTGAGAAATTTTGCTTATGAATAAGCAAGTTCTCCATGTTAATGTTGTTTTAAGGATTTTAGGTTTGATATCGATGATTTTAAGAATTTGCTTTTAAGGAAGCAAATTCTATATGATATTGTTCAACAGCGTTTTATAAGAAAAATGAAATTTTATCCTTTTTCACAAAATATTGATTGTAAATGAGTTCTGAGTTATTTTTACAATAACTCGCGATAAATAATGATGAAAAAGATTTGTTTTATTAGGTCAAGATAACTAAATAGTAAATGATGGTTTGGATATAGTCCACATGTTTTGAAATGATGTTTGAAAAGTTTTGATTTCCTTTAGAAAAGGAAATCTATGTCGAAAATGTTGGAAAAATATTTCTACGGATGTGTTGAAAGGGATTTATGGATGACCAACCTCCTATGATTGATTTCATAAAATGGTTTAATTTCAGGTTGCTTGATGGCATGCAAAAGACTATGCAATTTTCCTCTATGTGAAAATGATTGATATGTGGACAATTATTTAATTTTTAGGTTATGGACAAGGGGATAGCATAATTGCATAACTTTTGTAAACAAAAGGTCCTGAAATAGAAACCAAGAAAATATTAGAGAAAAATATGTTTTATTTTTGGAAATTCAAAGGATTTGAAATTCTTTTATTAAAAGGATTTTAAGATGTATGGTTTCTCAAACGTTTCAAATGTTTATCAAAATACTTTACTCAAAACATTTTTGAAAGAATTTAAGGAAGGTCATCCTAAAACTGGATTTCAAATAACAACTTGTTAAAGTGGGTGCGCTCGCTTACAAGTTGACACGGACTGCGGTCTGTGATGTTTTTGAAAAGAATTGTTAAATATAGACTTCGGTCTATGATTTTTGTGCATATGGATGCAGGCTGCGGTCTGTGATCCCGGTTTAAAAGAACATGGGTTGCGGCCTGTGGTTCTTCAAACCAAAACGGACTGCGGTTCGTCAGGATAACGTAAGGTGCACCGGTACAAGGAATAGGCTGGTTGTAGAGCACGGTTGGGATGACCGGGGCCCACTCTACATAAGGCCAAGTCGCTAAGGGATGGCAGGAGTGCCAGCGGTGCCCTCCCTGAGATGGGAGCAGGATAAATAACAGCCGCTGGGCTAGCGTGTTGTTAAGGATTCTCTTCCAAACGGTAGCATGATCACTTGCTAAGTGTCACTACTGGATGGAGAGAAATGCATTTGCTTATGTTATTTCTGAAAAGCCCAAAGATTGGGTCATGAAAATATGATTTTATGAAAGTATCCTAAAGGGATTTTTATGAAATGGTTACCCTAAAAGAAAGGGTGTTTTACACAAAAGTGTAAATAACAAGAATTAAAGGAAATGTGTTTATGCAAATGCATTTATGAAAATGGTTTACGTATTTTGTTTGCCTTGTTTGCTATAAACAAGCCCCGAGACGGGGATTATGAAAAGGATTTATGTGAAACGTGGATTGGACATAGGAATGTCCATTTCTAAAAGAGCCTAAATAAAGAATGTTTTTGGACATAAAAATGTCCTTTGCCGAGAAAGACTTATGTGATTGATGTTTAAGGACATATGAATGTCCATTGCCAATAAGGTTATGTAAAGGATGTTTTGAGACATGAAATGTCTCTTGATTTTATGATGGTTTATGTTAATGATGTTTCGAGACATGAGATGTCTCCGTTGCCTAAGTATTTATGTTGTTTTGGACGGAAAATGTCCACTGGCAATCGATTGATTTCATGTAATCGCTATGAACATTAAAAATGTTCATATAAGATTAAAGGAAACTCATCATCAAAGGTAAAATGTATATGTTTTGCCTAAACAAGCTCAGGAGTGGCTTGTAAATGATGTTAAGAATGAATGCTTTATGAAAACGTTCAAGGACATAGAATTGTCCTCAGGAACACGGAATTTCATGATGGTATTTTAGGACATGTACATGTTCTTAGGAAAAAGGTATTCCCGATGTTTATGAAAAAAGTTTTCAAGAAGCCTTGCCCTAAAGATAAAATGCTTGCTTACTGAGTTGTCACTCACGTTTTGTTTTCCCAACCCTTAGACAGGTACCGAGGAAACTCAGAAGGTGCAAACCTAAGACGTGGAGGAAGGTACGTGATGATAGCCTTGAAGGCTATGAGGAATGGAAAAGCATAAGTATGCTAAGGTAAGCTAATTATGTATATGAACTTAGTTAAATTCTAAGTTCCATGTGAATTAATGACTGAATGTATGCAAGTGTCATATTTACAATGATTCAGTGTATAATGACAGACATGTAAAGATGTTTTGAATGAAATGATGAATTTTATTACAAGTGAAATATTAGAATGTATAATGATTTTCATGTCAAGATTATGAATGATGACAGATGAATAATCGAAAAAAAATTTGGACACATTCCAATTAAGAACTTGCCGCGTGATCAGGGCAACAATCCTGATTCACATTTACCAATCGATAGATCTTGAGGTAAGGAAGTGACGTCTCGGTTCGGGGCGCCACAGAGCTTGGTATCAGAGCAAGGATTGGTAAATAGGCGGAAGATGGAGAAAATAAAGGATGATGAAAGGATAGGTCTGATGTCACAAAGTTGGTATCAGAATATGGATTGGTAATAGGCATGAAAAGCAAAGGTTTGATATCACAAAGATGATATTTCAGCGAAGATTGATTGACAAATATAGAAGAAAAATGGATTTTAAATGATGCAAGAAATAGATTGTGACTATAAGACACATACGATATGTATTGTCTTATATTGTGTGTCATTATGACACAAGGATATGGTTAATTAAGGAAACGTAGCTGGTCGCTATGTTTCATGAAATATATGGTATACGAAGGAAAAATGATATGAGGACAATGAGATGAAGTAGGAGACAAGAGAGTTTAAGAAAAGACAAAGGATAGAAGAGAATTAGAACAGCTGATGGGTTATGAAACCCTACACAGAGACCCCCCATAGCTAAGGTTGACCACACCTTACCTAAGATAGCACATGATTGTGCTATATGATACCTATGTTTTAGGTATAGAGCCATAGTGACATATGGAAGGCATCAAGGTGGCAATTTTCTAAGTGATTTTTAGTCTAGAATTATGTTCATGATAAAATGACAGATTATGCAAATATAATCTGTATGTGTAGGGAAAAACAACCTTACACCATGAAATGTGCAGGTAGAAATGAGAAAGGTAGGAAAAAGAGAGTTTTTTTTTTAAACTCCTAATGTATGATGTTTGATGTTATGAAAATATGAATGCATTTGATTTTATTCAAGTGCTAAGTGTATATGAAAAAGGAAAGATCATTGATCTTTCTAGATTATGTTGTTGACTATGTGTGATGATTTTATGATCAGAAATGATCATGTTGACTATGTGTAATATGAATGAAAATTATAATGAGAAATGCTATTGCCATAATGTTATGTGCTGCATTCTACCAAATGCTTATCGCCTTTGTTTTGAACAAGGGATAGGCAGTTATTGATATGAGTCAACAAGGAAGAAGAAAAGCTAATAGCAAATCTAAATGACCAGGACAAGTGAGTCCATAAGCTCATTAACGACGGGTAACTATAAACTTTAAGTCAAAGGATTTGAGGTGTTACCGCAAAGAGTAATATCTCACAGGTAGAAAGAGCTATGCAGTAGGCCGCCCAAGATCCGTCTATGCTATTGTATGTTTGGTATTTTTTTCCGGTTAATTTCAAAAATGATAATTGTAGAAAGGATGTATTTCGTTCTTATTATAACCCATATGCTCTCCTGTCATTTGTCCGTACATAGGTGATGGAATGGGACGAAATGCATATGGGTTATAACAAGAATGAAATGCATCCTTTCTATAATTATCATTTTTGAAACCAACTAGAAAAAATACTAAAAATACAATAGCATAGATGGAAGGAAAAATTTATCATTTTTGAAACTAACGGAAAAAAATATCAAAAATACAACAGCATAGACGGAAGGAAAAATATTATTGTGGAATTTAATTGACGGAACCATTGTGCAATGGATGACATAATCCATACCATTTATAACAGACTACCGGGTTCAGTGGAGTGATATGAAAGGAAATACCATATCGCACGTTTTAAGATCCAATGTCCGGAGTTGATATTTAACAATAGCATAAATGATTTCAATTTCAGATATGCCCAAAAGCATAAAAAAATGAAACGAATACCTCAAATGGCTAGTCGTATGATGCATCGCTCTTTCCTCCTTGGGCACTCTCCCACTACTGCTTTCTTTAAGTGAAACCCGAGCTCAACTTTTATTATTCGCGCCAGGGGTAATCTGGGCATTTTTGAAAAATTAGTAGCTGCTGCGTAACGGTTCCGTCACTTAACGTAACGGTCACTGACGGCGTGGGCTTATTTGGGATTTTGGCAAAATGTAGTAGGTATATTTGAGATTTCTGAAACGTAGTGGGCATATTTAGGAATATGGTCAAACGTAATGGGTATATTTGGGAAAAACCCTTTAATTTTTTATTAATCGGAATCTGAAACCAATAATAATATTGACTACCTTGAAGTATTTTTGATTTTTTTTGACATATATAATTCTCTAATCAAAGCATTGAAAACATATATCGACTTTGCTTTTATGTAACATAATACCATCCATTTTGGCCCACAATTTTCTCCCATCCTATTGATGTGAAATCTATTTCCCTCATTGCAATTAGCATGAATTTTTAGACCCAACTTCACCAAATTAAATGTGTGAGGGGCTGCATTTGCTTAAAAATGTTTGCACATTTAAACTTATGAAATAGGCTAGATCGGGCATGCTTCAATATAACTAGATTTCATTAAAATGCTTGCTGGGAACCTTCCATCCAACCGTCTATGCTGGTGGATGAAATTTAGGCCGTAGAACGCACAGGTGCAACCGTGTGATGTTGGAGTTCGGTATTATGGACCCGATATATTTATATCCTTCAAAATCTATTTTCTCTAAAATTTCTCCCTTCCGAATGCAAGCCTTCCATCCTCTCCCTATCGCATATTCCTCTTCTCCCTCGTAAACACGCCCACTCTCTGACAGCCACCTCTCTCCATCTTCCTCAGCTCTCTCTTCTTCATCTTCCTCAGCACTGTCTCTCAATCTTCCTCCGTTCGAGCTGCACAGTCTTTCATCTCTACCTCTCTCTTTTTTCCCCTCCCGAACACCCAATATTCTGCCCTCTCTCCTTCTTCCCCCATCTCCTAGGGCAAACAGGGCCACCTCCCTTAGTGGGTCCGACCTTCTCTCTTTCTTCCTTTGGCCCTCTTTCTTTCTTCCTCCAACCCCTCTCTAACTCCCCGCCTTCATGCTGCACTCTAAGTCACTACCTTTTACTACGTTCTGCACTTTACTACATTCTGCACTAAGTTTTGAATTGATTTTCTCTTAATTGTTGACAATTCTAATTGAGTAACTTAAGGTGATTTTATAGTCAGCCTAGCCAATTGCTTGAGTTGTTTTAAAATGCCTATGGTGGTCAATTCTTTATGGTCCAATGTGGTGGAATGTCAGCCACTCAACAAAACTTCTCACTATAACCTTAAACACTTAATTGTTTATTGTGATGATCACATCACCCTCTTATTATTATTTTGTTTAATAATCAATGAGCATGAGGTCGGTAATTTAAGGAGTGAAGAAGTCACCATGTCACCACAACTTCATTGCCATGTGAGGTGGAAACATGTTGGTCATGATTTCTAATTGCATACATTTCACTTGCTATTATTTCATTTCATGTAACCATTTCCTTCATTATCCTCAGATAATTCTCATGCCTAATCCTCCATTGCCCCTTGCTAGGCACGTGTCATTGATAAAATTCATCCCCATCGTGCTAGCCACGAGAACTACACATGCTTGTTGGAAAATTTTAAGCCTTGTATTCAAATTTGCATTCTACCGCCACCTGACCTCTTCTTTATGTCACCGCTAAACCTGATGTAGCCCTCTCAATGCCATGAGTTAATCATCAACAAGGACATGTGGCCACCTCCTTGAGCAATTTCTATCTTAACAATTTCTAATTAATTTCTGTGGACTTTTAAATTATAAGAGTGAAATTTCTATCATAATCTAAATAATATGCTATTGGATTCTATATTAAATCTTCCATCTCCATGTGAAATTTCATAATTTAATGATGCTTTTAGTGTTCAAGTTTTTAAAACTAAGTTGTATTTTGAAAAATATAATTTTTAAAGGCAAATTTTTATTTTTAATGTTATTTTAAAATTTGAAAACTATTAGTTTCTAAAACCCTTTTATTTTTAGAGATGTAGATTAAATGTCATATTACCTTTTTAAAATACAGTCACTTAGTTCTGTAATGAGTCTAGCAATTCTGGCTTCCTGATGACAATCGGCTTTCCTACCGATCAACTGGAATTTGAATAAAATTGCTACTAGATTGTCAATTTTCACACCACAACTAGAGAAATTAGTTGCCTTTTTCGCCTTATGTTATTCTAGTTTTCCAATATCAATGAGATTAAGTTGGTTATTGAATACTTGAATTCATGTGCTTAAACAAGAAACAGAACCAAGTTGTGTTGATCTTTTATTCTATTATCAGTTGAAAAAAGAAGCAAAAAACTTGTTTGACTATTTAATGGTTCCTGGATATGAAGGTGCATGATACAAGGATGAATCATCAAATTGATTGTGGTATGATTTAAATTTATTGCTGATTTTCAATGCTAGTATGAATAATGCTGGATTTAATTGTTAGCCTTGATTAATTGCTTTTGGGGTAGCATTTTAGTTGCTCAATGGAAGTTCATATAGTCTGCTAACATTAAATGTGCAAGACTTTCCTAAAATTTTGGTGGTTGGGGCTGACAATGACAGTCCTTATGCTTCTGAGGATGCAGGTACTGCTACTGCCATTGAATCATTTGCATTAATGACTCTTCACCTAAAGCAACAGAACCAACTGACCTGGTAGTGATCTTTTGTCTCTTCGATCAAATCATTTATCGATCATGGCAAATGATAAAATACATTTTCCATTGTCATTCCTAGATATCCTGGATTCAAAGGCAGGAGGAATAAATATCTTAAATCTTGTTACTGGTTGCTGAGAAATTTTAACAAAAGTTATTATAAGTGATTCTTGTCAATTATTTGCTTTTTTCTTTTGTCTTGAATCAGCCTCATTGTTACCATATGAATTGGTTGACATTCGAATATTATCTCCCTTCAGGATCATAATTATGGTAATAACAATGATAACAACATATGCATCATGGCTAGCCACTTTTTTATGTGCATAAGGTTGCAGAGTTTACTAATGCACACGTTGGTACTCGGCCTATTCTATTCATATATGATACAAGCTGCTATTTCTGTACACCATTTTAAAAGATGCTCATTAGCATGCCAAGGCGGATAGCTGGTTCAGTTAGTAAACTTTATTCTTAACCTCTCAAACTCCTTAATCTTGAGCAGATTGTCTTGTGTTGAGTTGCAATTGACTATTTGGATGACTTCTTCTTAACGATAGGATTTCTAGCTTGTTAATACATAACAAATTTCTCATGTAAATGTTATAAAGGTTTATGGCTTGTGCCTTAAATTTTAATTGATTTCTTTGTACTCAAATTTAGGCTCATTTTGGCATGATTGTTTGAATAACTTCTTCAATTTGGATTGCCCTCAATCTTGGCCCATTTCTTACCCTTATATAGGCCTTTAAACTTATAAAGTTTCATAAGTTTTGGAGTTTATTTACCCGCCAAAGCGATAGGTTAAGGTAGTTCCCATTTTACATATCAACTTGGACTTAATATTTCAACTTTCACGTTTTAATATTTTTGTTCACAATTTTACTTCTCAAACATCATATTTAATATAAATAACATGAGGGAATGATCACATAGCATTGCTTTTCAGAGTTTCTAGATTTGATCTCAAAGTTCAATAGATTTTCCATTTTCAAGGTTACGAAAGATGAGTATTTTTTTCCTGCAAAATACTGAATTTCTTCAATTTTCATTTCCCACCCAATTCATTTAAGTATATCTATCATGTTTAAATACTTTCTTGACACTACTATGAACCTTGGTTTGACAACCTTTCCCCATTTTCAAGGCTTTTAGAATGAATTCTTACTAACCGTCAAATTTCTTCATTTTTACATTTTAGCTTTCATTGAGCTTGTCTAGCATACTAAATCACTTAATGATGTTTTCATAAATTTTCAAAATGGACTTTGTTTGTAACTTTTTCTATTATCTTACAATTTTCCTCACTAGGTCCCCTTTTTGTAGAAATGGCTTCCAAATCACTTGAAAACTTGAAAATAGTGCATAAAATCTTTGAAGTTTTAAGAACTTGTTTTTTTGGGGATAAAAAAAATTCCAGTTTATAGATGTTAAAAGTGCACTTTTAGACCTGTTTCGAGGTGACTGTTTTGGGAGTTGTGATGTAATGCACCCAGGTGCAAATAATTATTTTTAATTAATTTTTTTTATACAACTGTTAATCTAATTGTATTTAACATGTGTATTAAGTTTTACCATTTTTGGAGATTTGTAAATATTTTTTTGGATTTTTTGAAATCAGTGGCATTTTCGTTATTTATATTACATTAGCAGTTATACAAAAAAAAAATTCAAAAAAAAAGAAAAGAAAATAAGTTAAATACACCCGGGTGCATTGAGGCTAAGTGCACCCAGGTGCATTTAAAAATGTTCCCTGTTTTGGGAGCTTATCCTAATTGGTTTACAGCTAAACTTGGGTTGCTTAAAGCTCATATATAGGTCTTCATATCCCCAAGTTTCATGATTTGTGGACTACATTAACTAGGTCAAAGTTGTTGCTCAAAATCAAGTAAAGCAGAATTTTTTTTTCTGAAATTAAATTTGGCCAGCCTTATTCATGACCGCTTTTGATTTATTTTTGAATTGATCTTGGGAAAAGTAATGCTACCATCTTATAGTAAATATATACAACTTTATTGATGCCAAATTGGAACCTAATTGACTGTCATTTGCTGAACTGAATGACCCTCTCAACTTGTTGCCAACCTTAATTTAGAATTACACTTAAATGTGGGTTGTGGGTTATGTATTTTCTGAAATTCATCCAATATTTTCTAAGTTTTACTTCCAACATATTTCATTTGTTGTACTAACATGTAACAATAGTCCTTGAATATTAAATACATTAAATTCACGAAATGCCCTATGATATGAAACCTACATTATCTATTGAAATCATGTTTCGGCAGTTATTTTAAGCATGAAAAATTTCCCAAGTCATTTAATACATATCAAACTATGATATATTAAAATAGGTGCTTAGGACTGCCTTTATGCCCATTTTAGATAATTCTTATATAGGTAATTCTGACACAGCAAGGGAAACATGAAACAAGGCTAGCACAAAGCTAAACTCAATCATAAGGAAAAGAAAATTCAGAAATTCTTATTCATGAAAAACTGTCTACAAAATAAGAGAAACCATGAATTTATAAGCAAATTCTAGCTACCACTACATGCATGTCCACGCACAAAATGCATGCACGCAAAACCCTAACCACTCACGCATGTTTTTCTAAAAATAGTAAAATGTGCGATTTATTAAAAATAGTAAATTCGGATTTTACTAAAAATAGTAAAAAATGAAAATTAATAAAACAGAATCTACGAGAGTTGAATTGAAGTTGATTCACTCATTTATCGCTTTCGGACCCTTCCATGACGGTTGGCCCGGTCTAAGAAGTCTGTTGCGATGTTGTCTATGTCAATCCCCTTCACTTGATAAATTGAAGTTGATTCATTAATTTATCGCTTTCGGACCCTTCCATGACGGTTGGCCCGATGCAGGAAGTCTGTTGTGATGTCGTCTATGTCAATCCCCTTCACTTGATAAAAACTCGACCTCGAGTTGGCTGGAATGTCTGGATAAAAGGGTTCATCAGAAGAATAGAATGAGTGGATGTCCGCCACGTTAAACGTTTCAGAAATCCCCATTATGTCTGGTAAATCCACAACATATGCATTATCGTTGATCTTCTTCAAAATCTTGTAGGGGCCATATTACAGGAAACCTTTCTTTTTGCAGGAAACCATAACATGCTCTCTGACTTCAAAAGTTTGCCTGCTATGATGCTGGTTTGCTACCTTTTTGGGCTTATTGTATGGTCAATGAAATGTAAGGTTTAAGATTTATTAGCACCATCAAATATTGGTTGACCTTAGATAAAAGAATGCCATTCTCCATCTTGAATTGTACTTGGCGGAATGGCCATTGCACCTCAGTCTTGTTGCAACCATCCTTTGTCATCTTATGATTTCCTCAATTTGCCATAATACTATAGTATTTGGACATTCGGTTCTCCCAATTCATTGTTTTTACCACATCCATGATTGTGGGGGGTGCATAGTTCACGCTAGATGCTCAGTCAGACCTGATAAGGATTGACACATATCAAAGTTGACCATTCTATATTTTGGTTTTGTTGTCATCATGAATTTTTTTGTTATTCTTCATTAGTGGCCTTTTGCGTCTCTATTCAACTCATTAGAACTTACCCTCACCCTCACCCACCCCCAACCCCCCCACCCCATCCCACCCCATCCTTCATATTATTTAATGAAGCTACTCACCTGATGATGCCGATGTACACATTGTACTTGGTGTCTTGTATAACCTATCGAGAGAATATGACAAAGCTATTCAATCCTTCCAAACAGTATTGAAAGTCAAGCCACGTGATTATTCTCTCTGGAACAAACTTGGTGTGACACAAGCAAACAGTGTTCAGAGTGTACATGCAATAATGGCATATCAATAGGTAGGAAAACAATGCCGGAAGATATATCGTGCATTTGAATGGAGTGAAAATACTCAAATAAATACAATGTGAACAAGAAATTGGTATGACATTTACGTACTCCACCGACCCATGATGGTAGGAAAACAATGCCGGAAGATATATCGTGCATTTGAATGGAGTGAAAATACTCAAATAAATGCAATGTGAACAAGAAATTGGTATTGAATTTACATATTCCACCGATCCATGTCCTTAACCATCCTACTTCTATCATATTACCTTCTATTGTATTTTTTATTTATTTTATGATCAACATCACCCCCTCTTTTTTCTGCTGTTATGTACATTTCCATTTTTCATTCTGATTCTTTAGTAGATTCTGTGAACATGTTGTGAAGTTTGTCTTTTGTTTCTTTTTGAACTTGTAGGCACTAGATTTGAAATCAAATTATGACCGTGCATGGGCAAACATGGGTATTAGTTTTGCTAACCAAGTTTGTTTCTAAACTAGTGATTGTTTTTATAAAATATTTCCGTTAGACTTGTGTAAGGCTAATTGTATGGTCAATGAAATTTTTAAGATTTATTAGCACTATCAAATATTGGTTGACCCTAGATAAAAGAATGCCATACTCCGCTACCTCGGTGGTACGAGACGTGGCCCCATCAGTTGGGCAGTCTTTGTTCGAAACTTCACAACATCACGGTAGTAGCAATTGAGTTTAGTTGGTGGCGTTGTTCTCCTCCCCCCTGGGAGTGTCCACCAGGTTGGGAAAATTAAAAATATTGGTAGGGAAAAAGTAGATTGTTGTTAGACAATTGTAAGAATGTCTTAGGATTCAATTGTAATACCGGTTGGGATGATTGTAATATATGAATACCTATATAAAAAAAAGAATACCATTCTCCATCTTGAATTGTACTTAGCGGAATGGCCATTACACCTTGATCTTGTTGTAACCATCCTTTTCTCATCTTATGATTTCCTCAATTTGCCATAACACTATAGTATTCGGAAAGTCAGTTCTCCCAATTCATTGTTCTTACCACATTCATGATTGTTGGGGGGGGGGGGGGGCGGGGGCGGGGGGCGGGGGCGGGTTTATAGTTTACACTAGATGCTTAGTCAGACTTGCTAAGGTTTGATGCATATCGAAGTTGACCATTCTATATTTTGGCTTTGTTGTCATCATCAATTTTTTTTGTCACCCCCCACCCCCCCAAAACCAAACAGAAAAAGGAAAATGTTCTTAGTGGAAAAATGTTCACCCTTTTTCCTCATTACCAGACATATTATGCAGTCTGAAATACATTTGCTAGGCTTCTAGAAAGGAAGAGGACTGTTCTAGAAGGTAGATTAATAATAAACCATCAATCATGATGGTGTTTGGAAAATGGCTCTTTTGAATGGAGCAGTTAATCTTACCCTGGACATAGTTTGTATTTTTTAATTTTCCTTTTCGGTTGAACATAGTCATTTTGGATATCCTGTTAAACTGCTCATTTGTCAACCTTCTTTGCAAAAATGATTAGCATACTCGTCTTTGTTAAAGTAAGATGTGCATTAAACCCATGTTTGGTAGCAGGGTCTTTACGAAGAATCAATTCGGTACTTTGTGCGAGCACTCTCAATGAATCCCACGTCAGACAATGTGTGGCAATATTTGAGAATTTCTTTAAGGTATGCTGCTGCACAATATGGTTGTCCTTACGTGTGGATGAGCAGAGAACAGATTGAAAGGGATAGTTAAATGTATGTTTACCTTATTCTTTTACCGTTGCTGCAGCATCGCTTCTCGGAATGACATGTTTGAAGCTTGTGATTCACGGAATCTTGATGTTCTTCAGAAAGAATTTCCACTATGATTGGGCATTTGCTCAGCGTGTTTTGGGGAGTGGATGACATCATGATCCACTAGTGGAAGGAGTCTTCTATACATGATCTGCTCGTGCTCGGTCCAGCTGAGGAAAATATGTATTTGGGAAACTGTTTGTATTTGATTCGGACCACTAAAGCGGTCGGAATATAAACTCTTCCATCTGCATCAAAGGGAAGAACAAAAATCTGGACGTCTTGAAAAGGACATATAGTTTTGAATCAGGTTCCCCAAGTAATTATGTTTGAGGTTTACAATTGGAAAATGTCGTATAAATCTTCCCTGTTCCAATATATGTTTTTCAAAATCGAAATTATTTGTTATATTTACTGATGTCTCGCGATCCCATATGGCTGCCAGCAGGCAAAAAATATTTTTTAATTTTGTTTTCTTTTTATAGATGTACTGACTACACCTAGATTGCATCCTCTGATATTTTGAATTTTGATAGCCTTTTTTTTAAAAAAAAATTCACATTTTTTATTTTTGAAAATAAAAAGGGCATTTATAGATGCGCTGCATGCATGTATTTATGCAAACTACCTTGTGCGACGTATATTACGACAGTTGAGGACTGGAATTTGAAACAATTTGTGGAGTGTCGAGAGTATCTTGCAATTACACGAAGGCTGTCTTTTTATTTTTTTTTTTGTATCATGCGAATAATCTTAATCCAGCGCAAGATGTATTTTGAAACTAAATCCGGCCACAAAATGTTGTTTTTGAGACGGAAATATTACATAATGGGATAAATGGGGCTGTTTTGTTTCATTTTTAATTTTTTGATAGTCGATAAAAAATTTATTTCATTTATTATATTTAACATACACATCAGATTTGGATGAAATGCGGCCTCTTAGCTAAATAAAAACGTTAAATACAATGAATAAATTGAATTTTGTATTAATTATCAATATTTAAAAAATAGAGTAAATTACATAAAATCACTTCTATATAACCATGTAGTCCAACCTCAAAACAAAAAATATAGTTGATTTTCAGATTAAGGTTAGGTTGGCTTAACCTAATGTTGACCAAGCCTATTTGCACCCACATATACTAGCTTGGGCTCCGTTTCTTGGGACTAATGGAGCCATCTAATCCCTTCAAAGTCGAAAATTTTAATTTTTAATAAAAAAATTCAATTTGTTTATTGTACTTGACATCATTTATTTATTTAAGAGATCAAGTTTAATCTGAATCAAGTATATGCATGTAATGTGCAAATTATAAAAATGCTTATATTCATTTACAATGAAATAATATTTTATAAAATTATTTATTCACATAAAAATGATATTTTAAATGGTTTAGATATTGAAAATACTACTTTAAATTGATATTTTAGCATTAGATCATTTTATTACGTTAATTTTATACATTGATAAATGGAATCCACATATGGTGATACTAGACAAATGAGAGTTTCTATGATAATATAAAGGATGTTAAATAGAATGATAGAATAAATTTTCCATCAACTATCAACATTTTGAATATGAAGAGAGTTTACATAAAAAAGGGTTTAATAGAAGCGAGCCCGAACTAGCTTTCACAGCAAAATATTTGATTAAAGGTCAAAAAAATCCAAGGAAGATCTCATATCTAACCGCACCCCTTATAAATAGTTCCCAAGACATGAAAGGTAACAGCATCAGGTTCTATACCTCTTTTCAGCATGTCTGCATGCAGACTCATAGCACTCAGCAAATGCCCTGATTGGTATTGGCCCCGCATGAGGACATTGTAAGTAACAACATCTGGTTTCAAACCAGAAATTCTCATATCCTTGAAAAATTTTTGAGCTTTGACAATCTGTCCATCTCTGCAAAGAGAGTGAATTAAAGCTGTATATGTTACTTGATTTGGCAAAGAATATCTCCAATCGGGAGAGGCATCAGGTCCTTGACTAGGAATAGTTCCAATCAGATCAGTCAGATCAATCGGCTCCATTCTGCCCTGCAAGAACTGGACAGCCTTGTTAACTCTGCCAGCCTTGGACAATCCGTCAACCATGGAGCTAAGGGTGAAAACATTGGATGTAATGCCCAAGTCCACCATTTCCTTGTGCAACCTAAATGCCTCATTCAGATTGCCATCCTTATAATGTCCATCAATCAAAGTAGTGTAGGCAACAACATCGGGTGTAAGACCTTTAATTGCCATTTCTGAATACAAACCCATGGCCAAGTTCACCATCCCTTGCTTGCAGTATCCATCTATCAATGAAGCGTAGGTAATCACATCTGGTTGTATGTGGTTCTCAATCATCAATGAACAAATTTTCAGAGCCGCATCCATGTTTTGTTGTTTGCAGTATCCGCTAATCAGTGTATTATACGTGACTGAATTAGCTTGAATTCCAGCTTGCTGCATCTTGTGAAGTAACGCTGCTGCTTCCACTACTCTGTATTTGTTGCAAAGGCCCTTTATTAAGATGTTGTATGTGAAGACATTAGGCCAGATATCCAGTTTAGTCATCCCAGAGTAGACACAAACAGCCTCCTCTACATTGCTTGTGTTGCAGTAGCCATCAATTAGACAGTTGTAAATTAAAGCATTGGGCCGAATTCCTTGCTTCATCATACAAGCCACAAACATTTGGGCACTAACCAAGTCCCCTGCCTTGCAGCAACCATCAATCAATGTGCCAAATGTAACAATGTTAGGCAACAAACCATTCCTGAGCATTTCTTGAAACAAGAAAAATGCTTGGCTGGGGCTAGCTGCTTTGCAGTGGCCATCCATCATGGCATTGTAGGTGTAAACATTTGGGAGGACGCCCTGCTGCTGCATGCTTCTGAACATGTGTGCTGCTAGAGTAACATGGCCTTCCCTGCACAAGCCACATATAATGGTGGTATATGTTATAACATTGGGGTGGATACCCTCATTGACCATTTGATGGAGCAAAGAAAGAGCTCTGGGAATGTTGGAGGGGTGACGGCAGCAAGCATTGATGAGAAGAGTGTAGGTGACAACGTTTGGCGAGAGGCCACGGGTGAGCATTTCTTCGAACAGCTTCCACACGGCCATAGTGCTGTGGCCCTCTTCCATTCGAAGGAGCCCGTGAAGGAGGGCATTGCAGGCAGGGATGGTGGGCAAAGGGTGGGGGCGGAGGTTGTGGAAGAGGGAGATGGCTTCACGGACAAGGCCCAACTGGGAAAGCGAGAGGATGAAAATGCTACAAAGGGGAGGGTGGTGAATGAGAGAGGAAAGGAGTTGGGTGGTGGAAGAAGAAGAAGAAGAAGATTTGACGATAATGTGCTTGGCATGAGAGACGGCGTCCGCATAGCGTTCAGCAGTGAGTAAGGCATGGAGGCAGCAGCATTCGACGGAGAAGGAAGAGGTAGAAAAGCTGAAGAACTGACTAAGTGGTCGTTGTCGTCGTTTGCATACTCCTGTAACAAGCGAACGCATCTGGTTCTAGCTCTTTGATTTGCATGGGGCTGCGATGTAATAGTGAAAAGAGATCTGGTTGGTTGGTGCAAGCAATAGGGTGTTTATTCAATAGTTAATTTCAAATCTAGTCAATATATTTGTCCTTTATTACAGACATACCTACGAATTTCAAAACTTTCAAATATACCCACTTAAGTATTTTATTAATTTCAAATATACCCAATATGACAATTAGAAACTTTTAATAATTTTAAAATTCGAAAATACGTTTGATTGATCTAGCACTATTGTCATTGATGCCATATTCTGACCATCAACATGTTACAAAGTCTCTACTCCAAGCACTTCTAATTGAAAACCCAACATATCTTCCACATTGAATCTTCTAACTTCCATGTGTTGCAATGCACCTATGGGCCTACATTGGAATGTCATCAACAAAGAAAATTCTATATTTAGCTATATCCAAACATGCCTTATGCTGTACCCATTCCTTAGGTATAGATAAAGTTTGAAGTAAACACCCAAATACTTGGAGAATTAAAGGAATCAAGAACAAAAAGTTTTCAATATGGAATTTAAAAGGATAAAACCTCCCGTATTTTAAAAAGTCAACAAAAAAAATACACATCTCTAAAAATTGTAAATTTTAGTTTATAGATTAATACACCTAGATTAATAGTTTTATAAAAAAATTCAAAAAATTTAAAAAAATGAGATTTTGCACCTTGAAACATTACTTTCAGGAGCATGCAATAATGACAACCATACATGTCAACAAAGATTTATTTAGGTTAATAACAAAAAGGGACATTAGCATATAAATGTAGGCATAACAAATTTCTATATCTGGCTGTTAAAAACCCCTTTCAGTAAAATGTCACCCACGATAAAAATGTCCTCTACATTTTCAAGATCTTTATAGATTGTCAAGGACACTTAATGGATACAAAACTCAAAAAAATAATATTAAATATCTAATAAGGAGCAGGAGAAAGTAACCTTACACTAGATCAAGGTTGAAAAAACAGAGATATGCAAATAGAGTTTTATGTAAACAACCAAACATTAGCCAAACAGAAGGAGAAATTTTCCAAAAGGAAATTATTGTAAAGATTATTTCTTAAAAGAAACTAATTTGAAAGGAAACAAAATGTAGTAGACTAATTTACTAAAGGAAAGTAGGATCAATGAAAGGCAAGCCATGTTTGGATGTCTATTTCTTATTAAAATCCAAAGCAGGTAGTTGATAAGTGTCAAAGATGAGGATTGTAGAAAGCGACATTGTTTATTAATAAGTTTTGCATATGTATGCAATGGATTGGAAAGAGGATTTGAAGCTGCTTCCTCAGATTTTCTCCTTAGGAGGAGGTGCATGCGGGGGAGTTGGAGAAAAACACTAGGGAGAAACAGTGCAAGAGAGAGGGGAGCATGCGAGGACAAAAAATAAAAATAACTAGCTTAGAAACTTAACTTGGAAATAACCAGCAATGAATTTGTTTTTCCATTGCTTATTTTTTTTATCACCGAACAAGTTTGTTGTAGTGCCAAGCGTGTAAATCTTGTATGATTCCAATGAGGTCATTTAAATTACAATTTCGAGTAGGCATCACTTGATTAATTCCACAATGTAATATAGCATTATTATCTAAATGAGTAGTAATATGCATGATTTATTAATTGGAGTTAACCAATGGATCATCTCGAATATTACATAAATCAGCAGCGGGATGTGTGGTGAGTAAATTGAATTAACTACGGTATCATCCAAATCGTAAACTAAGGAATCCCTTGGATATATTAAATGCGACAACAACAAGATGAGATGTAGCAGATCTAATCACAGATCCTTATATGATTCATTCATAAGTCCCCTAAATGTTGTTGGGAGGCCCGGAAAATGAAAGGATTAGATCTAAACTGTCCCCTCATCTCCATGGCCAAATTAAGCCCTCCAATCAAAAATTGAGTGGGACGAAACACCACCAGACAATATGAGCCTTGGAGTGAGGGAATCAACTATTTAGATGCCTCATCTCGCCAGTAGGAAGGGGCCAGGCAATCCTATGCATCGTCCGCATGGTGACGAAAGAAATCAATGATGTTAGCATTTAGCAAGGAAAGCCCAAGGATCGTTGCGTAGGCATGAGACCACGGCTGGCGCACCAAAAAATGCATCATGCGAGCAATAATGCACATTAGCCCAGCCTAGGACAACATTGAAACAAGAACAACGACAGAGAAGGGCAGGAATAAAGAGAGAAGAAAAGGAGGAACAAAACTACCGTGGATGGTTGGTTGAGCTGCCGCATTTGAGAAGAAAAAAAGAAGAACAATTGCCCCGGTTTCCAGATGTGTTTACATTGAGATCTCAAAAAATTTGAAATTTCTGCTACTTGGTAGATTTAAAAGGGATTCCTTTGCCAGTCACTGACAGTTGATTGTGGAATGCTTCCTTCAATAACTGTAAATGATGAAAATTTGAGGCTGCTTTCTCAGAATTTTGCCTTAGGAGGAGCTACAAGATAGCTGGAGGGGTGCAAAACCTAGGGAGAGAGCGTTGAGAGTGTAGGGAGTGCGCCACGCTTTGAAACGTGCTTTGGTAAGGGACAAAATTAAAATGACCGGTCTTGTGGATTAGTAAATAACGAACAACGAGTTTCTTTTTTGTTGCATATTTTGTAATAGATGGAAAAATAGTGAACCATCACGAATAGCCATAGGTAAGCAGAGTTGTCAAGGTTAGTGGCAACTTATTTATTATTATTTTTTTTGCCAAATTTGTCACCGAAGCCGAAACTTGTTGTATTGAATGAGTTACTAAACGAGTATTCTTTTTATTTAATTAAATGGTTGAACACCAACCATAATTTATTTATTCAAAAATTTAACCGAATTCCATCTATAAACGGGTTGAACGAGTGAGTTGACGAGTTGATCATTACCATTAACAACCCTAGTTGCAGCCCTAGCTTTTATAGCATGTATATGATAAGTGAAAAATTAATATTATATTTTATGGACATTTGGTAGGTAATTAATTAAAATTAATATGAAATTTGGTTTAAAATGTGATTTTGCAACATTTGGGTTTTAAATATTAATTTCAAGCAAATTCGACAATTTTTATAATCTTTTGGCTTGAGATTACATTTTATTTGTTGCTAAATATATTTTTTTTATAATAACAATTTTGACGAATTAATGATTTAATTTTTTTATGCAGGGAAAACGAGTTGCACCTAGTGGGTCCCACTTGGAAATCAAACCATGAGCCATCCATTTTATCATCGGCTAATTAAACAAATCTCCACCGTCCATTGTATAAAATCCAACCGTCCACCACATAGCTTTTCATTTATTTTATGCCTATGATTTTTAAAGCATTGCATTTAAAAAAAAAAAATCAGCAATTCAACAATTCACGTGAAAGACCCATCATAGTTGTCCACCGTTTAAAAATTTTCAGCATTGCATTTTTCAAAGCTGCACATTAATTCATGGCTGCCCATCACATCCATTTGCATTTACGTGGCATTCTCTTTATGCATAAAAAAATCAGAAGCTGCTGCCAAATTTTGCATTCACGTGAATTCTATTAATTACAGCAGCTTATTAAAATCAACAAATTTGCATTCACGTCATATGCATCCTATATATCATGCATTTTACCCCGCTTCCATTTATTTCCAGCAATATAAGCAACCACCATGGCATTTAACGTGAAATGTGAATTAAAGCTGGGTAGCAAAAATGCATTCCACGTGATTCCAGCAACACATGAATTAATCCATGGACCCCCAGTACCTTGTCTCCATCACGTGAAGCTGCAGCAATGAAGCCAATGAGAATGAAGAATTCCAGCAGAATAATGCCCATTCAACATCCAAGCAAGTTGCTGCTCACAATGCAATAAAAATTCATTCAATACCTCACGTGAATGCCATGTATTTCCAGCAACGAATGCAGAATTCCAGCAGCAACATCAGCAGGAATGCATTGATGATGGACCCCACACGAAAGGCTATAAGAAGAGGAGAGTGAGCATGAAGCACGGAGAGCATTCCGTAACAGATTTTTGGGAAGACAGCATTCGGCAGACGAAAAAAATTCCAAATAGCAAACTATAGAAAATTCCTGCAAAATATCACTGCAAAATATTTTAGCAGGAATTTTAGAAGAAGATTAGAGCAAAATTCTGAGAAAGAAAGAGAGCAAAAGCAAGGTGGAGAGCACGGGCAAAAGGCAGACCGGCGAGTTGCGTGGAGTAGCCGACACACCATCGGGGCTTGAAACCAATAAGTTTTTCTATCTTTTCCCTTTTTAATTTTTGTTATCTTGTTTAAGATGGGTTGTAATTTTAATTTTATTATGAACTTAAACATGCTTGGATAAATCCTAAATCTAGGGTTTAGGATGTAGCATGCGTACAATGCAATGTGGTGTGGATTTTTAATTTATTTATGATGGATATTTTTGTTAATTTAATATCTCGTGATTTTTATGTTTGCTTTGTACACGGGCCCGTACTTTTGCATGATTCCATATATTAGGTGATGGAACCGAAAGGTGAAAATCTAATATACGAAAATCAAAATATTAAACCTGGAAATCTAAGACCATGAAAATAGGCATGATAACCTTGAAGAATTACATGAACAAACCACAGAACTTAATGGATTCTAATTAACTTAATCCCATGAGAATAGGTGGTTAAGAAAATTAGGGTACACCTTGTAGGTTTCGAGAGAAGGTGCAAGGATAAATTAGGGTTTGTTCTTCTTTAACAAACAATATCCAAATTAAATAATTATACCACTACCCGTTGCAAAATACGCATGCGAAATCCTAGACCCTAGGTATTTGCACTTTCGCTTTCTTTCTTCATTTTTAATTTGCACTTCTTCCCATTTTATTTATTTTCTTTCCCTTTTATTTACTGCATTTTCTCCCAACTTTTCTATTTTATTTGCTATATTCTTTCCATAACAGACATGAAAGC
This sequence comes from Annona cherimola, assembly GCA_030490835.1. NCBI lineage: Eukaryota > Viridiplantae > Streptophyta > Magnoliopsida > Magnoliales > Annonaceae > Annona > Annona cherimola. Next base: position 79,125,465 of record CM059976.1, read on the forward strand.
GTCTAAAAGCAAAAATTATAGTCCTGAATTCCCTGTGGATCGATAATTTATATACTACAATCTACGACCCGTACACTTGCTGTGAGATTGCGAACAAGTATTTTGGCGCCGTTGCCGGGGAGTTCGGCGTTACTTTAAATTTTATTTTTAGATACTTTCTTTATTTTTAATTTTTTTTCTATCTTGTCTTCGTCTATTTATATATATATATATTTAAATTATTATTATTATTATTATTATTATTATTTTATTTCTTTCTTTCTTTCCCATCTCTAGTTCTTTTTTTTTCTTTTTTCTTTTTTTTTATTATTATTGTTCTAAATTAGCTGGTTAATCTTTGTATGCACCCACATACGAGAAACTTTGCAAAACAACTAGCTGAAAAACTCTTTGTTGCTAACCCTGAGGTTGAACGTTCTTTTAGGAGAAGAATTCGTGATTATAAGAAGCAGCAATCTCCTCAAGACACTATGGAGGAACGCAATGATCCAAACCCGCCACATCAAGAGCAGGAGGAAGGCCAGGCCGAGAACAACGCTCCTCCCAGAAAGTTGACTCTAAGTGATTGGAACTGCCCAAACCCTCGTGGATTTCGATCATGCATTGTTGAACCAGAAATTGATGGAAGAAATTTTGAACTAAATCCCGGTCTCATCCGGATGGTTCAACAAGACCAATTTGTAGGACTTCCCTCTGAAAATCTAACTGTCCACATCACAAAATTCCTACAATTATGCAACACAATCAGGGTGCAAAATATTCCACGCGAGGTAATTCGTCTACAACTTTTCCCATTTTCTCTTCGAGACAAGGCAAGCGAATGGTTTTATTCCATGCCGCCCGACACATTCAATACATGGGATGAACTCTCTACTGCATTCCTGGAAAAATTCTTTCCACCAAATAAAACAAGGAAAATCAGAGACGAAATCAATCAGTTCGTCCAAAAAGATGGCGAAACCTTATATGATGCATGGGAGAGAATGAAAGATCTGCAACGCAAGTGCCCTCATCATGGTATCTCGTAAGGAGATATTATTGAAAACTTTTTCAATGGACTCGATCGACCTAGCCGAAGCGCCGTCAACTCAGCCGCCGGTGGCCGATTCATGCGACTCACTGACGAGGAGGCTCTCAAACTCCTCGATGACTTAGCTCTTTATGATTCTCAGTACGGCGATGTCAGAGGAACCTCTCGACGAGGAAATGTATATGATATTGAATCCATGCATGCTATACATGATAAACTTGATAAAATTTTGCAGCGAAAGAAGCAGGAATCCAAAGATCAGAATGCATCTTCTTCTGGACACATCTCATGTGAAATCTGTGGAGCCTCACAATACACAACTGAGTGTAGTTTTGCCATTAAAGACACCACAGGCGAGCAAGCTAATGCAATCAACAGCCAATATGATACTCGCGCATATGGTAACCCCTATTCTAATACTTACAACTCTGGATGGAGGAACCACCCCAATTTTTCTTGGGCAAACCAGTCAAACACCCAAAATTTTGCTCAAAATAATAAGCCACTTGGTTTTCTTAGAAAACCACTGAACCCTCCTCCATTTCAGACCCAACAAGCCTTACCTGCACCACCTCAAGCACAACCCACTGAGTCCATGCTCGAAAATATCATCCTAATGCTCAAGAAAAATGATGAAAGAATGGACCAAATGCAAACCCATATCAAGTTGCTTGAAAATCAAATTGCTCAAAATGCCATAGCCTCATCCCAAAGAAACCAGGGTAAACTCCCTAGCCAACCTGAAATAAATCCTAGGGAGCTGGTGCAGGCGATTACCTTGCGGAGTGGAAAGCAGCTCGACCCACCTCATATGGTCTCAGAAAAAGATGCCGAGCAGAAAAAGAAGCAAGGAGCCACAATCAGAACCGGTGGTGGAAAAACCATATGTACCACCACCTCCTTACCAGCCTCCTCTCCCCTTTCCACAAAGGCAGCGACAGGCTAAGCTTCAAAAGCAGTTCGAGAAATTTGTTTCAACTCTTAAAAACTTGTCAATAAACGTACCCTTTATCGGCATGCTTTCTCAAATGCCAGCTTATGCGAAATTTCTCAAGGATATGTTATCCAACAAAAGAAAACTCGAGGAGTACGGAACTATTTCGCTTACTGAGGAGTGCAGCGCCATTTTGCAGAACAAGTTGCCTGAAAAGCTAAAGGACCCTGGAAGCTTCTCTATTCCATGTGATCTTGGGAATGTCCAAATCAGCAAAGCACTATGTGATCTCGGAGCAAGTGTAAGTCTAATCCCACTTTCAATATGTAAAAAGCTGAACATGGGTGATCCAAAACCAACATCTATGTCTCTCCAACTAGCCGACCGATCGATCAAATTTCCAGTCGGCATCCTTGAAGACGTACCTTTGAAAGTTGGCAAACTATTCATCCCAGTCGACTTTGTGGTCCTCGACATGGAGGAGGATCGCTAAATCTCGATCATTCTCGGGCGACCTTTCTTAGCCACCGCTGGAGCAATCATAGATGTCAAGAATGGCCGACTCTCACTAACAGTTGGAGATGAACAGATCGAATTTAATCTTTCTGAGGCAACAAAGCAACTATCAATTGATAACTCTTGCCTACGGGTCGACGTCATCAACCCTTTGCCGATCGAAGAAAAGGATGACTTGATAGAGGTATGTATCATTCAGGGTGAAACTGTTGAAAATAATAACCCTGAACTGTCTGCTTGTGCAGCTCTCTTGGATGGAGCCCCTTTCATCTCACCGGCTGCCGATTCACCTCATGAAAATTTGGATGCAGACTTCAATTTTTCGCCATCAACAAGAAAGGAAGAAGCACTAAAGGTAGAACTTAAACCTCTTCCTAAAAATCTCAGGTATGCATTTCTTGGCCAAAACAATACTTATCCAGTCATAATTAACGCAAATCTTTCCGAATCCCAAGCCGATGAACTGTTAAATGTGCTAAGAAGACATAGGAAGGCGATTGGTTACTGCATCAATGATCTACCTGGTATCAGTCCTTCTCTATGCATGCATAGAATTTTAAGGAAGAAAATTGTAAAACAAGCATTGAACCTCAGAGGCGTCTGAATCCAAACACGAAAGAAGTAGTGAAAAAAGAAATTTTAAAACTTCTTGATGCTGGAATCATATACCCCATTTCTGATAGCAGTTGGGTAAGCCCTGTACATGTTGTACCAAAGAAAGGCGGTATGACTGTCGTAAAAAATGATAAAAATGAACTTATACCTACAAGGACAGTCACGGGTTGACGAATGTGCATTGATTATCGCAAATTAAACATTGGCACCCGAAAGGATCATTTTCCCTTGCCTTTCATTGATCAAATGCTTGAAAGACTTGCCAATCACTCTTACTTCTGCTATTTAGATGGGTACTCTGGCTACTTTCAGATTCCTATTCGCCCACAGGATCAAGAGAAAACCACTTTCACTTGTCCATATGGTACATTTGCATACAGACGCATGCCTTTCGGTCTTTGTAATGCACCTGCCACTTTTCAACGATGCATGATGGCCATATTTTCTGATTATATTGAACACATATTGGAAGTGTTTATGGATGATTTTTCTATTTATGGCACTACATTTGAATCATGCTTGTCTAACCTATCTAAGGTTTTACAGAGATGCGAAAAAATCAATCTGGTGTTGAATTGGGAAAAATGTCATTTCATGGTACAAGAAGGGATTGTGTTAGGACATTTAGTCTCAAGCAGAGGTATTGAGGTTGACCGGGCAAAAATAGAAGTCATTGAAAAATTACCACCACCCAATTCGGTCAAAGGAATTCGGAGTTTCCTGGGACATGCCGGTTTCTATCGGCGTTTCATTAAAGATTTTTCTAAAATTGCTAAGCCACTGACTAACTTGCTAAATCAAGATGTAAAATTTAATTTTTCTGATGACTGTTTAAATTCATTTTGCAGGTTGAAAAAGACTTTGACCACTGCCCCAATCATACAACCACCTAACTGGAACCTACCATTTGAAATCATGTGCGATGCAAGTAACCATGCTGTTGGAGCTGTTTTGGGTCAATGGAAAGACAACAAGCCAGTAGTGATTTATTATGCAAGCAAAACTCTAGATGATGCTCAAGTCAATTATGCAACCACTGAAAAAGAATTACTAGCTGTTGTTTTTGCTATTGATAAATTTCGTTCTTATCTTGTAGAGTCAAAAGTAATTGTCTACACAGACCATGCAGCCATTCGCTATTTAATTGCCAAGAAAGATGCTAAACCAAGATTGATTCGCTGGATTTTGCTATTACAAGAATTTGATCTTGAAATTCGAGACAAAAGGGCACAGAGAATGTGGTAGCTAATCATTTGTCAAGACTACCGCCAACTGAGAAAATGGATTTAACTAAAAATGATCAAATTAACGAGGAATTTCCTGATGAATCTCTGCTTGTACTGAAAGAAACATCAATGCCATGGTATGGAGACATTGTTAATTATTTGGTTTGTAAAGAAATTCCATCCAATTTCAGTTATCAACAGAAAAAGCGATTCATGGCGGATGTGAAATACTACATATGGGAGGACCCATACCTTTACAAGAGATGCGGTGACAGTCTGATTCGCCGATGTGTACCAAACGAAGAAATTCAAAGCATTCTTCATCACTGTCATTCTTCACCATATGGCGGACACATGGGTCCCACCAAGACGGCAGCAAAAGTCTTACAATCAGGTTTCTTCTGGCCTACTTTATTCAAAGATGCTCGATCTTTTACACTAACCTGTGATAGGTGCCAAAGAACAGGAAACTTTTCAAGGCGAAACGAGATGCCACTCACAAGCATTCTCGAGGTCGAACCGTTTGATGTCTGGGGCATGGATTTCATGGGACCTTTCCCATCCTCATTCAACAATCAGTACATACTTCTGGCGGTTGATTATGTAACTAGATGGGTGGAGGCAATCGCTTCTCCAATAAATGACTCACAGGTGGTTGCCAAATTCTTGAAACGCAACATTTTTACCAGATTTGGTGTACACGAGCAATCATAAGTGACAGAGGAAGCCACTTCTGTAACAAGCAAATGGAGCAACTACTCAAGAAATATGGGGTAACACATAAGATCACCACCCCATACCACCCACAAACGAGTGGTCAGGCTGAAATCTCAAACCGCGAGATTAAACAGATACTTGAGAAGACGGTGTCCCAATCACGACGAGATTGGTCAAGGCAACTCGATGATGCTCTTTGGGCATACCGTACTGCATTCAAGACTCCCATCGGAACAACACCTTTCCGACTAGTCTATGAAAAATCATGCCACTTGCGTGTAGAGCTGGAGCACAAAGCATACTGGGCAATCGAATTTTTAAATTTTGATATGAAATCTGTAGGAGAAAGACGCCTACTAACAACTCGATGAACTTGAAGAGATTCGACTAGACGCCTATGAAAATTCAAAGATGTACAAGGAGAAAACAAATTTTGGCATGACAAACACATTCGTCAGAAGGTAATCAAATCCAATGACTTGGTTTTGCTTTTTAATTCTCGTTTTAAATTGTTTCCAGGAAAATTAAAGTCGAGGTGGTCGGGACCATTCAAAGTACTACAAGTATTTCCTCATGGAGCTGTCGAAGTCTGGAGTGAAAAGACGGGAGCATTCAAAGTCAATGGACAACGCCTCAAACCCTACTTCTCAGGGGATCACATTCCAATAGGAGTCATCCACTCCTTTTACGAAACCACGTCACAAAAATAAAAATCTGCAGTCAGGCTGAGGACTTTAAACCAAGCGCTTCTTGGGAGGCAACCCAAAAAAAAAAAAATAAATAAATAAATAAAGTTTCTTTTTCTTTTAGGGAAGTTTTAGTTTTAATTTATTTTATTTTTTTTCTAGTTTCTTTTTAGAATTTTGATACTTTTTAATTTTGATCTTTATTGGTTATTTTTAGAGTCTACTTGGAAAGAGGCACCATTGGATGCAAATTCGGTTCAACTCGCCAAAACAGGGAAGTTAACATTTTACATTTTTACAATTCCCTTTTATTTTGATGACATGATTTACATTGAGGACAATGTCAACTTCAAGTGTGAGAGTGAATGCGTTGCATTAATTTTCTCTAAATATTTTTTTCACTACCCTAATGTTTATATGTTTGCTTGTAAAAAAAAAAAATTGGGAAAATTCTTGCATAAAAGATTATATTAGACCCCACGTTGAACTCTTGAATGCCTTGAAAACAAACCACACGTAAAATTTCAACATCTTTGAGTAAGGAAAAGTTGAAGTTTAATGAGATGTTAAAATTATTTTTGAACATGAACTTGTTGAAAATACTTGGATTTTTTTTGTCCCAAATCACTTGATGAAACTGATATACCTAGGAGCTAATATTGTTTTCTTTCAAAAAATCAGAGTAATCTTCTCTAATTTATTAAAAGTTTTTTTTAATACACACAATTGTCATTTAAGAAGGTAGTTTTTCTCATATACATGAAAAATTTTATTCTGGTTGAAGAAATTTCCAAAGCCAGAACTCCGTTGAACCAATTTATGGACATGATTAAGGCAATTTTCTTTCATGTTGAGCCTATCTTTAAAAATATGATGGTTGTTTACCCCTTTTGAGCTTGAACTTAAAATTTTTTCCTAAACCACGATTCCCACTTCGCTTAACCAAGTTTGGAATTGTATTCTGAGCCAAAAAAAAAATGAAAAATGAAACAAGAAATAATATCTCTTGGCGGTGCAAATAATGACTTCCCAAATACCCTGAAATATGGTGAGGGAAATTATTGCCGGACTTGGTTAAAAAAAAAAAAGAGAGAAAATAAACCAAGGATAAGAACAAGCTTAAAAAAGAATAAAAGCACCAAGTGTGGGGTAGCATTATTTCCTGTTAAAAAAAAAAATTTTTTTAGGCTCGAGTTATACAGAGACGGTTCAAATTTCATTTCATGTGCCACACCTGACCATTGTCTTACTAAGTCCTTATGATCCTATAAATTGGTTAATTGAGTAGGCAGAGGAAATTTAAATGCAAAAAAAAAATGAATTGATGAGATGTATATGAAGTAATACATTTTCTGCACTACTACCACTTGAATTATTGATATTGTGTATTGAATAACTTATTAAATGGGGAAGATATCTGATAATTAAGAGTTTATTGCGGGAGTTTTTAACTCTTAATGATTGAAAGCAAATTAGGTAACAAGGGTGTGCAGTATTAGTCAAGTGAGAAGAGATTGTTGATTAAGATTTTCAATGAGTATCATGTTTCAAATTCTTTAATACTCTCATTTATTTTGATAAAAGGCCGAACATGCAATTTTTGCTTAAGATTTTGAAAATTTTCAATCTACTCTTAAATTCTTTTATATTTTCTTGAGGACAAGCAAAAGTTCAAGTGTGGGGGTATTTGATAAGTGAAAAATTAATATTATATTTTATGGACATTTGGTGGGTAATTAATTAAAATTAATATGAAATTTGGTTTAAAATGTGATTTTGCAACATTTGGGTTTTAAATATTAATTTCAAGCAAATTCGACAATTTTTATAATCTTTTGGCTTGAGATTACATTTTATTTGTTGCTAAATATATTTTTTTTATAATAACAATTTTGACGAATTAATGATTTATTTTTTTTATGCAGGGAAAACGAGTTGCACCTAGTGGGTCCCACTTGGAAATCAAACCATGAGCCATCCATTTTATCATCGGCTAATTAAACAAATCTCCACCGTCCATTGTATAAAATCCAACCGTCCACCACATAGCTTTTCATTTATTTTATGCCTATGATTTTTAAAGCATTGCATTTAAAAAAAAAAATCAGCAATTCAACTATTCACGTGAAAGACCCATCATAGTTGTCCACCGTTTAAAAATTTTCAGCATTGCATTTTTCAAAGCTGCACATTAATTCATGGCTGCCCATCACATCCATTTGCATTTACGTGGCATTCTCTTTATGCATAAAAAAATCAGAAGCTGCTGCCAAATTTTGCATTCACGTGAATTCTATTAATTACAGCAGCTTATTAAAATCAACAAATTTGCATTCACGTCATATGCATCCTATATATCATGCATTTTACCCCGCTTCCATTTATTTCCAGCAATATAAGCAACCACCATGGCATTTAACGTGAAATGTGAATTAAAGCTGGGTAGCAAAAATGCATTCCACGTGATTCCAGCAACACATGAATTAATCCATGGACCCACAGTACCTTGTCTCCATCACGTGAAGCTGCAGCAATGAAGCCAATGAGAATGAAGAATTCCAGCAGAATAATGCCCATTCAACATCCAAGCAAGTTGCTGCTCACAATGCAATAAAAATTCATTCAATACCTCACGTGAATGCCATGTATTTCCAGCAACGAATGCAGAATTCCAGCAGCAACATCAGCAGGAATGCATTGATGATGGACCCCACACGAAAGGCTATAAGAAGAGGAGAGTGAGCATGAAGCACGGAGAGCATTCCGTAACAGATTTTTGGGAAGACAGCATTCGGCAGACGAAAAAAATTCCAAATAGCAAACTATAGAAAATTCCTGCAAAATATCACTGCAAAATATTTTAGCAGGAATTTTAGAAGAAGATTAGAGCAAAATTCTGAGAAAGAAAGAGAGCAAAAGCAAGGTGGAGAGCACGGGCAAAAGGCAGACCGGCGAGTTGCGTGGAGTAGCCGACACACCATCGGGGCTTGAAACCAATAAGTTTTTCTATCTTTTCCCTTTTTAATTTTTGTTATCTTGTTTAAGATGGGTTGTAATTTTAATTTTATTATGAACTTAAACATGCTTGGATAAATCCTAAATCTAGGGTTTAGGATGTAGCATGCGTACAATGCAATGTGGTGTGGATTTTTAATTTATTTATGATGGATATTTTTGTTAATTTAATATCTCGTGATTTTTATGTTTGCTTTGTACACGGGCCCGTACTTTTGCATGATTCCATATATTAGGTGATGGAACCGAAAGGTGAAAATCTAATATACGAAAATCAAAATATTAAACCTGGAAATCTAAGACCATGAAAATAGGCATGATAACCTTGAAGAATTACATGAACAAACCACAGAACTTAATGGATTCTAATTAACTTAATCCCATGAGAATAGGTGGTTAAGAAAATTAGGGTACACCTTGTAGGTTTCGAGAGAAGGTGCAAGGATAAATTAGGGTTTGTTCTTCTTTAACAAACAATATCCAAATTAAATAATTATACCACTACCCGTTGCAAAATACGCATGCGAAATCCTAGACCCTAGGTATTTGCACTTTCGCTTTCTTTCTTCATTTTTAATTTGCACTTCTTCCCATTTTATTTATTTTCTTTCCCTTTTATTTACTGCATTTTCTCCCAACTTTTCTATTTTATTTGCTATATTCTTTCCATAACAGACATGAAAGCGTCTAAAAGCAAAAATTATAGTCCTGAATTCCCTGTGGATCGATAATTTATATACTACAATCTACGACCCGTACACTTGCGGTGAGATTGCGAACAGTATATCATATGCCTTATAAAATTAAAATCAGGTTTGGGTTCCTAGTCTCAAATCAACCCGAAATTATACTATTTTAAAAGTTTTGTATTATTAATTATTTCATGTAAATTTATACCAAAATTTATAAGTGGCATATATGATTTTTTTTAAAAGCAAAAATTTTACTCTTAGCTAAATATACACTTAGGCATGGTCCTCATTGCTCATGTGAATACTGCCTATTTTTTTTCAAAAAACTTTTTGAATTTTTCATGCGTCGAATTAAGAAAAATGGTCTTTTTAATTTTGAAATTCAAGATAAACTATTTAAAAATAAGAATTGAATTTCATATGTAAAAATATTTTACCTAAGCCCACATATTGAATAATGTATCTTCCCGTTCATATATCTCATACTAAATACATTTTAAAAATATATTAATAATTACATTTATTTTAAAATTTATCATGTAAATGTATCATTTTAAATTTGTGTTAAGTAGGGGTTGTGGTCATATTAGCCTACATTAGATAATTAATATGTTGAATTTTTAATTTGCATTCCTCATTCTAGCTCTTATGTTACCAAACACATTACATGGAGAAGAGGACATTGTATATATAAAAGACATAACTTGAATTTGAAGGTTTGTTGCTTTAGGTTCTCTTGACTGGCAGTATGCATTTGCTGAGATACTCTTCTACAATTTTTAGAAGGATTGTTTTGATTTTTTACTTGTGGCATTTTAACCAAGCTGCAAAAAATTATATCAACTGGCAATTTGCTTAGTTAGTAGATTGAAAAAATCTTTTGAATTAATATATATTCATCTCAATCTTAATTAAAGAACTTGTAATGAATTAATTATGCATGGTATTCATCTAGAAAATGATACAAAATTTTCAATTTTCAATTCATGTCTTTGTTAATGAATTAATTGTGTATGGTATTCATCTCGAAAATGATACAAAATTTTCAATTTTCAATTCATGTCTTTATTAATGAATTGATTGTGCATGGTATTCATCTTAAAAATGATATGGAGTTTCCATTTTTCATATCTAGAATTAGACCAATTGACTTTGTTGCAAACAGAGTTGGAGCAACCTGTAGCATTAAAATATCTTTATAGTTGGCTTCAGAATTGCCTAAAATATGGAACACTTGCTCTCCTAAAGCAGGAAACTTCTTTATATCATGCTGATGTAAGGGTCTTTTAATATTTCTCTTTCATAGTTAGGAATTTTAGGCAAATTTATTGAAGGATTTGTTCTTATTTAATACCAAGTACTATAGAAATTGATATCTAAGCCCTAACTATTGGATGTTTGTGCCACTTGTAGAGAGAAACATTAGAGTACATAATGTTTCTTAAAGCTCTATATATACAATTTTTGTTAACTAAAAACAGGTTGGACTCTCTTTTTATTAATTGTAGAACAGGACCTGGGCTATACCTGTTATTAGAACTTCTACAGCAGTTAGGTCTAGAGGGAAGTATAGAAATATGCTCATTTTGGATAGCAGATCAAATTTATTGTGCTCTTTCCTTTATTCTTCCCACTCATTAAGCCGCTTTTGTTGGTTTTTGGATCTAAACAATTAGTTACTGTACATCCCTAAAAAATAAAGAACCTACTTCAATGGTGCTTCATTGGTTTATCGCCATTAAGGGCACCTAGTTATTGTTTTGTGACTTCTATCAATATGCTAGCTGTTGTTTTGGTTTGCAGGTGTCTAGATTATTTAATGAAGCTGCTCAGATGTACACATTGTACTTGGTGTCTTGTATAACCTATCGAGAGAATACAACATTCAAAATTTATGATGAGAGAAGGTATGCATTATCTGGTTATATTTTTCGTGTTTCTAGCTCTCCAAACTCCTTCATAACCAAGTGCAACAAGATTTTTGCTTGATCCAATTAGCGCTCTTGGATATGATAGTGAAGTCAGGATTGACACTAGTAACATATCGAGTAGTTTTGCTCCCTGTGCTCTCTCTCTCTCTCTATCTTTCATAATTTCAAATTTAGAGTCTCTCATGTCCTTTATTTATAAGTGAAACCATATTTCGATTACATAGTCTTTTAGAAATTCTAGGGACCCAAGAAATGCAAGCTGGATGCAACAATGATCTTAATTAGATATTCAAATGAGCCAATTTTTAGAGTATATTTAAAGGTATATGGTTCAACAATATTTTGTATGGTCCACCTAAATATTTAGTCAAGATGTTTTTTAAAAAATGGTTAAGTGTTTACAATGAATAATACAGATGGTTTTGATTTGATAAAAATAAGATTGGGCTCAAACTATATGGTTATATGAGAAATTTTAGTGAAATCGGTCTCATTAAAATATTCACCTTCTTAAAATACATTTTTAACTGAATTTGATGAATTTGTAAAAGACTTCTATTTGCAGTGATTGGTTGAAATTTTAAAATATGTGCAAATATGCAAAGAGGCTGTGAATTTAGCTAGATATGACAGTTTTACTAGAGATTCTTTTATGACCATTTATTGGAAAGAAAGAGATGCATAGGTATAGTAAGGGAGGCATCATGTGTTCCTGTATTTGAAAATTTAGAGCACCATCTTTTCAAAGTTTTTCCTCTTTAATTCAATTGAAGTCAAAGAGTCAACATGTGTTCTTGTATTGGAAGTAACCTTGCTTTTTGAAGTTTTTTCTCTTTCAATTTGATTAAAGTTAGTGGTGATTCTATAATCATTGCAATGCAAAGAATATGAACTCATAAATCTTAGGACCTTATTTCAGTCACAAAAAATTTTTAGGTTCATTTGGCAAGTAGCCATCCATGATTACTTCGTTAATATTAGTAGGGTAACATATGAGATATTCTGTAGTTCGCTTGTCTACTTTGTATTTATAATTTGGCATGTTAACTTCTAGTGTATGGTTTTTTTTGTAGAATCATTTTTTTCATCTTCACATGTATAAACTATCTTGGTTATGAGGTATGCTTATGCCCCAGTTCGTGATTTATTTTAGAAATTAGAGTTTAAAGTTTAAGATTTTTGGGTTTTCGGGTTTCAATTTTGGGTTTAGGTTTTAGGATTTAGGATTTTAAGATTTTAGGATTTTAGGTTTAGGGTAGTCTTTATTAAGCCGCTGGTTGATTATTTTGCAGTTGACCCATTGCAAAATATAATGACCTTGCAGTTCTCCCAATAGAGGACTCATTCCTTCGTTCATCTCTGGGGAAATTCTATGTCGTATTCATTGAATCTTTGAATAAATAAGTCAGCTAGCTCTTCTCATGAACCAAATACTTCCTTTGGAAGTGAGGAGGTCTAGAGAAGGGCACAACTATCATGAGCCAAGCTTAGAATAAAATATTCGAGTGCAAGCTATTCCATTTGTTCCATTTGATAGATCGCCCGCTCGTAGTCATACAAGTGTGACAATGTGTGCTTGTGGTTTTTATGGAGCAATTGGATATATAGACAATCATAACTTAATTCTTCATACAGGAAGGGGAATACCTGAAGAATGGGTGCATATTCATCCGTAGTACATGCAAAACTTGTAGCTGATTTGTTCTCTTAAAGCATTTAGCATTTCTAAAGACCACATCTTGCTTTTTACCTTTGTTAACAATCCACCAGATTACCTTTATGAAAGTTTTGGCTTCGAAGGTCTTGTATTCATTGTTTGGAGTAACACATACTACATCCGAAAGGTACTTTAAGACCATTTCAAACTCAGGTAATCATATGGCTAAGGGATCAATCTACATGCTATTACTAAAATAATTTATATAATGAGCAGTGGATTCTTGGCTATATTATACCTCTCTCAGATAGTTGTTAGGGAACCGATTTTTCTACCTTGATGAGAAGTAAATCAAGAATACATCTACCAAGATTATCTAATCTAACTTCTTCAAGATGATTATCATGGTACCAAGGCACCATCGATTCTCTGAGTGAATACCGAAAATATCTTATTCTGACTTCCCAAGACGCTGGTAGTGGTTGACATTCTCGTAAATAGGTAATAATATGTCTTACTGGTGACATCCCAACTTAAACTTGGTGAAGTTAAGAATGGAGGACTGCGTAGCTTTTTGCTGCTTGGTAGGGTTGGCCGAGGATGTATCGATGTGATAGCAGACTTCTATCTCATCTTTATTGCTATGTAAGTCCTAGAATGGACCATCTTTAGGGAATTCATTGGGAGTAATTCTTGATAATTTCTCAAGTACATATCTTTCATTCATTTGATAAGGTGATTTATCAATCATGCGTTGGTAGAATGGGAGTAACGATTCAAACTATAAATAGTTCATGACCAAAAATGGCTGAATTTATGAAGATTGCCTTAAATATCTTATCCCTAATCCTTTTATCTTTTATGTATAAATTTTTAAGGCATCTCTTTGTTTGTCTTAAACTTCGTAGTTTTCGAACTGCCTCCCATTCTTCTTTATCGATTGTCTCAATGGTTGCGACATTTGACAAAGCTTGCAATGAGGGGTTTACTTTGATGATCCCTTTAATATTGCTTGAAAATGCTAGCACTTCTTAGTTTGATGACAATATACCAATGGTAGCTACAATACCGTTGGTGGGTGGTGCACTCGACTTCTTCTGGTTTCTTTGGGATGGGTAGCTTGAATAGCCTAGTTAACGTAAGTTGTTGGAATAATGTCTCCACGTCGTCCTCACCAAAGGCACATTGAATTTCTTTTCTTCGAATAGGCTTTGCGGACTATTTCTTTGTTGGTGGCTTTGCCTTATTTGACTGCTTCTTGACTTCTATTATATTAGTTTAAGTTTCTTCAGCTTTTCTTCTGTTTGAATGTTATTATTGCAGACGACTCCTTTTTCCAAGCCTTTCATTGAGACGACAAATACTTTTTTCGACAAACTTCTATGGTCAAGGCTTGGAATGTGTCAAGTTGCTCTTTCATTGGTAAGGAAATCTCTATCTTGATGCCATTTTGACAAAGATTAACTTTTATTACTCGGAGAGGGGTGCCTAACACCAGTTAGCAGCTTTTTGCCATGGTGATATAATCATCGACCGACTCATCTTTTTTTGAGATAGAGTTGACAATTCTAATAATTGCACCTCTCGTGTAGTGTCGACTAATCAAGAAGAAAAAATTTCTTTCGTTTCTTCCCATGTGCACAGTGAGTTGATTGGGAGAGAGATGTACCACTGAAAAGTATCATTGGAAAAGATATTTGGGAACATTTGAAGGCAAAAGTTCAAACGATGTGCTCAATCATAACATAGTGGAATGACTCAAGATGCTTTAATGCATTCCCAGTACTATTAAACCGAACTTTCGATGGCTTCAAATCCCTAGGCAGCAACTCTACTTTGATCTTTGGGGGAAAAGGCCTATTGATTATTGTTGTAGATACCCCTAGTAAGTTGAGGTGCTTGGCGACAAAGGCATTCGATCACTAATTGATATTCCATCTCTTTTTTGTGTGACAAACCCTAACGGGGGCCCCTTAGGTGTATTAACTCGTGCATCTTGTGTTTGAGGGGTATTGATATGCAAATTATTGAACTGTGGGAAGAATTGATCATGTTCTACATTTTTGTCCTGCTTAGTTCACCTCGTAGATGGTATTTTGATTAACTAATTGGTATTTTTTGGTGATAGTGGCTGGTAAGAACTTATTTCTTTGTCTCCTTGAGTTTCCATAGCTCGCCTCATATGCATAATCTCTTTTTAAAAATCATGAATGAGCTGAGACTTGGGGTGTAAGAATCTCTTTTTCCTCACCCGTTATGTAAGAGGCTACAAATTCAAATTTTGGAGTAGTAGTTCCGATGTCTTTGGGATAAGAAGGGCTACAGAAAGGCAACATTATGGGCATTGCGTTTGTCCTTGATCAATTTAGCATTTTAGACACCTTTGAAGTGCTCGGCTGAGTAACATCTACCATGTTATCTTTAGTCATTTGAAAAGATTGTATCCTTCTTTTGGCCTCTCTTTTTGGATGTGGCCTTCGATGTTCTTCACGAGATGGACTCTTGGTGGGGTAGATAAGTCATATCCTCCCTTAGTTTGATTAACGAAGCGAACTAGTTTGCATGCACAAAATTTGGAACCAAGCTTAGTGCTGAATGTGGATACGTTGTGTGGAGCTTAGGAAGGTATTGCCACCCATTAGCAAGCTTCGCTCTTTGTAATGCTTTTTGCTTGATAATTCCCATCGCTTACTTCTTTTACTGGTTACTTTATCGTCGACAATATAGGAATAGCTTATATCTTGGCCCTGGTGGCAAGGGCAATGAAGTTTTCAAGTTCAGATGAGAAGCTATTTTTTGAACTTAAGCTTCTGTGCTTTCTTTTTTTGTGTCCTTAATGCAGGAAATTTTTTTTGATGGTATTAGCAGTGACATAATCAAATGAAGACTTGACTTTGGCTCTTGAACTAGACGAAGTAGTGGCTGATTGACGAGGTGAATACATCAGACATGGAATAACAAACTTCAAAGTTCCTAGGTCGAACCAGATGGTAATAGGTTCTCGAGGCATGAATCGGTTGACTCTTTGATCAACTGGTTGAATAGTGTGTTAGGCGGGTTGAGTAGCAAGATTCCTCACCTTTTTCTACTTCTAAGTGACATCCTGGATATGATGAGAAGCTACTTTGACAGTCCTTGAGGCAGACTAACCGAATTGGCAAATAATGGTACACTAGATTTGATATAGCTTTGCTATCTACGTATTATATTGTTCTTTGCGATTTTGGAAAATAAATGCTCTATTAATTCGCCTAATAAATTTTTAAGCATTTAAATCCTTTAATCGAGTCTGAAAGGCATATCACAAAAGTATATTACATTGTGTTCCACACTCTAATTTTACATCTCTAATAAGAAAACTCTCAATTAAAAGAGCTGAATATAATAGTCTACAAAAAATAATAATTTCATTGAAGTGATGATAACATGCATAGAAGGTATTTCTATGACTTTGTAAATGCACGAAAAATCATGTCTAACAAAAATACAAGGTGAGTGAGTACACTTCGCCCTGCACCGCGACTTGAAAATAAGTGCATGTCGCCACATGCCATGACTCAAGCGAGTTGCATATCGACCACATGACATGATCAAAAAATAATAAATGTAGATCACTTAGCCATGCACTGTGATCTAAAAAGGTGAATACACCATGATATGCGTCGCGACTCAAAAAAGAGGAAGTACACAATGCCACGTGCCATGACTCAAAATAAGTTTATGCTTAGCCCGTTGATCAGCGATGACTCATTTTGGAACTAGTGAGAGGCCCATGGCTACACTAGTGATCTTACACAACAAGCTGAGTGTGCTTTCAACTTCTAAAGTTACATAGTAGACCAACTTGTCCTAATTTTAGCTTACGTATTTATGCAAAGCCAGCGTCTCCCACATTTAGTCTCTAGATTTATACAGCAAACCTACTTATTCCACATAGCCTTTGGATTGAAAATTGGATTGCCAGTGTTCTGTGCCCAAATGGGGTTATTAGAAGATTTTGAGCTCAAATGGATTTATTAAAGGGTTTTGGGCTCATTGGGCCTCTTTTATGAGTTTTGGGCCCAAATAGACATGCTAAAGATTTTTAGACCAAAGATTATAGGCTCGAATAAGTTCAAGCGCTCAAAACTAGGCCAAAGTAATTGCTTTGGGCCTAAAAGGTCTCGTTGAAGGCTTTTAGAGTCAATTGGGTTTATTGCAAAATTTTGGGCCAACGCGAGCTTGAATTGGGTTGACCCGTGTGTTTTGGACACAAATGGGCTCAAAGAAGTTAGACTAAGCCTAATGGTAGGATAGGAATTAAAATTATCCCTCTGGCTCTCAAATGTAAGCTGTGTAAAATTTGCAAGTATATAGATTATAATAGATTTAAAAGTTCCCAATCTTGGCTTAAAAAGAGAGTTTTCATAGTTTCTCAATGTAAAATAATTTCACCATTTTTTTGAATTTGCATGTCTAAAGATCGTTAGCACCTAGTGGGTCTCATGGATCATGTGAAGGCAAAGTGCTAGTAATAGGTCCACTATAAAAAAACTCTTGCTAAAGTAAGGATAGGATCCATGTAGATCCAGGTACCATGACTTTGTTTATACACCAAGGCTCGGGTTGGGTGAAAATGAAATTTTTTTAGAGAACAAAGCAGGAGTACTTAATTCTACATTTCAAGTCGTCCGCCACCTGGAGATTATTCATATGGGATAAAGTAATTCTTTTAACAAAATTATTTTTAAAAATAGGAGAAAAATACATAATCCCACATTTCAAGTCATCTGCCACCGGAGATTATCCACATTTAGGTAAAGTTGAATAATTTTTGTTGAAAACAGGATGAGAATAGTTAAGCCCACATTTCAATTCATCCGCCACTCAGAGATTGTCTACATGGGGTAAAGTAATTTTAAAAAATAATTTTTTAAAACATAAATTAGAAATACTTAATCCTAAATTTTAAATTATCTACCACCAAAGATTTTAAATGGGATAAAGAGAAATTTTCTACCTTTAAATCCAAGCTAGGAAGACAAACATGATTTTTTTGAAGGATGCTCAAAAGAAAGCTAAGGGATTTTGGAAGAGGGTTTTAGAGCTCTTAGAGAGAGGAGTTAGGTTGTGTTGTTGTAGAGTTCTCCTTAAATGATAGCACAAGTGAGCTATTTATAGAATTAGATGGAAACCATGTTGCAGTTTGTGTGAAAATTTACTATGTGGACACATGAAAGAGAGATCTTAGTCCCATAAATGTAGGTGACTTTTGGCTTGTTGTTCCGTAGGTACTTGACGTGTTCGTTTGGTTCCAGGGGACATTGTTATGCGCTTAATTCCATGGTATGGCTGTGTTGGGCGCCAATGGGAATTTGGCATGTTTCAAGCTTTCCATGTGCTAGCTTCTCATTGGCTTATTCTATGTAGGCGTTGGGTTTACTTTTGCCATTATTTTTGTAGTTGGGCCAAACATTAACAATATTTGCCACATCATCGATCCGA